>JABACO010000006.1:5866082-5891082 GCA_013339895.1 Ephydatia muelleri
CACGATTTATGGTTCATAACAGTGATGTAAACTGCACTGAAGTCAGTGACTGCATGCCATGAATCGTCAACATTTGAAAACAACCTTGCAAAGGGAAAAGGCAGACACTCAGGTTATACAGCAGTTGGAAGAAAATTACAAACACTAATAGAATGTGGACCTTGTGTGAGTTCAAAAGTATCAGAGTCCATGGAAATCAGCGCCCATTTCAGTGATGTCGGCCATCTTGACCTCACACACTTGGCATGGCCTCTGTAGGAGGGTGCAAGAGATACAAATGTGAAGCTATACTGCAGTAAGACTCAGGAGTGCTTGTACCAACTGTTTAAGTACCTAACATCCAGTTTGAAACATCAGGGCCCCTACTAGCCACGGTCCACTTTGGTGATGTCGGCCATCTTGACCTCACACACTTGGCATGGCCTCTGTAGGAGGGTGCAACAAATACAAATGTGAGGCTATACTGCAGTAAGAATCAGGAGTGATTGTACCAACTGCTCAGGTACCTAACATCCAGTTTGAAACATCAGGGTTTCTACTAGCCTTGGTCCACTTCGGTGATGTCGGCCATCTTGACCTCACACACTTGGCATGGCCTCTGCAGGAGGGTGCAACAGATACAAATGTGAGGCTATACTGCAGTAAGACTCAGGAGTGATTGCACTAACTACTCAGGTACCTAACATCCAGTTTGAAACATCACTAGCCACGGTCCACTTTGGTGATGTCGGCCATCTTGACCTCACACACTTGGCATGGCCTCTGTAGGAGGATGCAACAGATACAAATGTGAGGCTATACTGCAGTAAGACTTAGGAGTGATTGTACTAACTACTCAGGTACCTAACATCCAGTTTGAAACATCAGGGCCCCTACTAGCCACGGTCCACTTTGGTGATGTCAGCCATCTTGACCTCACACACACTTGGTAGGACGACACAACAGATACAAATGTGAGGCTATACTGCAGTAAGACACTCAGGAGGGCTTACACAAATTGCTCTATTGTACTTCATTTGGAATTTGATATTTCAGGCTGTGTTTACTTGTGAATGCTCATCTTTACCTCGGTATTTTCACTCCAATAGGCTTTGATGAACACGCACAGTAATGAGATAGCGGTTCTGTCGATGGCTCTCTGTCCCAGTTGGCTTATAGAAAACACTTGCAACGTCAGGTTGTAGTTGGTGCGCGAATATTAAACCAACGAGCACGCCGCTTTAATTTTATGCGCTGTGGAAACCGCTGGAATGTGTGGCTGTGGAATGTGCGGCTAACTTCTACGCGGTGTTCTGATTGATCGTATCTTTGACCACATATCCTGCCCGTGACTCTATCTGAGCAGATGATCGCCATGGGAAAATTGTGCATGTTTTGTTTGCTCTTATTTTTAGTTTTAAGTGAAACTTACGAGAAAGGTGCAAATCAGTTGCACAGAGAAGCAGCATTGCAAGATCTGAATGGTCAGAGTCAGTGACACAGGTAGTGGTAATTTCACCTGCATGCCGTGAAACTTATGAGAAAGAAGCAAATGAGTTGCATAGTGAAGCAGCATTGCAAGATCTGAATGGTCAGACTGACGCAGGTACCAATGCATGCATAAATGATTAATTACGCCCTACACTAGAAGCATACACAATATTGCATGTAAGGTTTTAGAGAAAAATCTAAGTGTCACTCACACATTTCAGGATGCATTGACAGCAATGTTGGTCAAACTAGCTCAGGTATGGGAGGTTTTGTTCATTTCTTTATACAAGTATTGTGATGGAAAACAGCTACGTGTGTTTCAAAAGCATGGTTTAAAGAGTTTCCATGGCTTACTCTTTGCACCACACAGAATCGAGTATATTGCTTCTACTGTAGATTATGCATACAGGAAAATGAGCTTACAGTTCACTAAATGTTTAGAGCCTGTCTTCATTACAGACGGTTTTAAAAATTAGAAAAAGGCAATATCAAAATCTCAAAGTCATCAGTTGAGTAACTGCCACCGGGAAGCAATGTTCATATTTAAAAGACGCATGCAATACTACTACTACTGGAATAGATTGTCAACTGAATGACCAGGTAAAAAGTGCAAGCAGTCAGAAGAGAAATGTTTTGAAACAACAGTCTACTTTGCGCATGATACTAAAACAAGGCCTTGCAATTAGGGGGCATCATGATAAAGATGCATGGGCAATTTAGTGCAGCTTCTACAATTGAGAGCAGAAGATGATCCCCAACTAAAGAAGTGGATTCATAATAATGATTATTTATCACCGGAGACTGTAAATGAATGCATTACAATAATGCCAGCCATTAAGACATTTGCTAAATGAGATTCGTTACGAATAGTAACATGTTTGCTATACTAGCAGATGAAACAAGGGATGTCATGCAGCAATTGTGAACAATTATGTATATGTATTAGATGGGTAGACCAGCACTTTGATATCCACGAAGACTTGATAGGACTAGTTCAGTTGCATGCATGGATAGAACAGATGCTGATTCAATTTGCAAGCAACAAAGGATGTTTTGACTTGATGTATCTTGCCTCTATCGCAATGTAGAGGGCAGGGTTATGATGGGGCATCGAACATGATGGGTCACTTAAGAGGAGTTGCAACTCAGCTGAGAAAAGAAGAACCAACAGCCATTCATGTGCATTGTTTGGCCCATTGCTTAAACCTTTGCTTACAGGATGCAGCGAAGATTAATAAAAATGTTCGAGACTGTTTAAGCCTGGTGATGGAAAGATCGCAATTAATTCGCTACTCTCCCAAACGTTTAACAACATCAAAGTTAGCCCTGACTCTCAAGGACTCAAATCATTGTGCCCAACTAGGTGGACTGTGCGCACTGTGGCAATAGAGTCGGTTGTAGAAAACTACGAACCACTTACCCAATGGAAGAAATCAATCGCACGAGCCATGATGAATACGGAGCCAAGCTAAATTCCATCTATGGCAGATTAAAGTCTCCTGTTAGTTCGAGCCAATGCCCGTGCTTTCATCGTAAGGTCAATTTCAGAAGTCACAACAATGGACCTGCTTGAGGGTTAGGGTATTTTAAATCTGTTTACATATAATAAATAAAAATTCAAAACATAAAAAATAAAAAAATAAAAAGCAATTTATTAATTGGATATGCAATGACGCAATGACATACTTTTATGAATAATTATGCGCGGTAGAAATTAATTATTAGTCTTGATTTTAGTTTTAAAATGGTTCATGGTATAATTTTACGAAGTACACATATCATCGATTTATTGCAAATTCTAAACTTGTTGAAAAATCAATTTGAAAATACAAAACAAGATGACCGCCTAATGTATGGGCCATTTTTCTGGATATGGTCGGAGAACCTTTGTCGTGTTCCATTTCCATGTGGGCTATATAATCAAGAATGCCATGGGTAGCGTCCGTGTGCTGGGCACCATGGGGATGCTCAGCGGGCACAATGAATGTACTGTGTAGTTGAGTCTGTTCCATTTGAAGTTTGCTGGTCACGATCAGCTGATACGGAGAGACGGGTGACGGCGATATGATATATATTATGCTTGCTGAGTGATCTATTCCTAAATCGGTCTCTCCTTCCCTACATCCCTCTCTTCTCCTCCTCTCTCCCTTGATATCGATGCCGGTTACAATTACAATGTACTTGTATGTATTAATAAGCTTGACTTGCAATAAAACGCAAATGGAAATAATGAGTGAAAATCATTTATCTTAAATAGAAAGAACATTTGCTCAAAATTGCAGCATCCGTCTTCTCATGCAGATCACGTTTCATCATATGTTGGTGCGGAATTGATCATCTGTATTGGGATTGGTGAATCTCAAATATGGTCCGTTACCTACGAAGAGACCGCACTTAAAAATTAAAGTCAAATGAATTTCGGAAAACGAACTTATCCGTCTTTTGCACTTTGCCCCTGCCACTTTGGCCAGCACTAGCAGCAGAACTACAGAGACGGTTGCGACAATGGCCACGCCTACCAGCACACCTACGAAATGCGAGAGGAAATAAAAAGAACTGAAAGTCGTCTTGGTACAGTGCATGATATAGGACACTTGGTACAGTGCATGATATAGGACACTTGGTACAGTGCATGATATAGGACACTTGGTACAGTGCATGATATAGGACACTTGGTACAGTGCATGATATAGGACACTTGGTACAGTGCATGATATAGGACACTTGGTACAGTGCATGATAGGACAGTGCATGATATAGGACATTTGCAGTATAATCTAAATAGTGCTTTTGCATCCTGCCGAAAGACAATAGTGTATACATTCTGCAGGGCCAATTATACGTACTATAGTTTCATGTTGAACCGGTTTCATTGTTGACAAGTCAATTATTCCAACTAGACAAGTGGTGTGATCCCAGACCAAGTAAAGTTACTGAACAAGAAATGAAAGTGGTTGTTTCAGTGGTACTATGTGAATAGCATTCTAATGCACCTGCGTGTGCTTTGGTTTAGGCATTTCTATGATTAAGATTATAAAACTGTATGGGCTTTAAATCTGTCATTTGTGACCGACCGTCTTAAACATTCACAGCGTTAATTTCTTCGCGTAACAAGTCAAAAAAGAAACATTGGCTACCACGGCTTATATTCACTTATATTAGCGTGCATGCGGTAGACAACGAATGCACGCATCAATGTAACTTGATTCGTATATTTTAAAAACGTCTATTTCATGTATCCCTTCATTTTTTTAATATAGATTTCTCTACGTACAGTTCCACCTGCAGCAATCAGTGACTTACCAGTGTTGCTATCCCTCGCTGAATGAAGTATGTCAGTTGTGAACGAGAGGTATAATTTCAGGTACATAGGTATCACGTGCTTACCTTGCGCGTCAGAAGCGGGGTCGCCGGCTGTGAAAGGAATGCCTGTAGGGAAAAATAAAATGAAATAAACTTTCATCAGCAAAGGTTGGATGATTTACTGAATCTTGTGCTCTTCACAAGTTGTTGGTTTGCCCCCAAGATTGTTGCATTGACCTCAGCTACGTACGAAAGATCTTGGAAGTCGGACATTGCAATTGGAAACTGAATTTCGATTTGTTTCCCGCCGCCAGAATGAAAGCGAGTGGTCGTTTCGGCCACTTTTTTCCCCGTGTTTAGGCTTGTAACGGTGATTGTGTAGTTAGCACTCTGATAGGAACACATTTGAAGTGGCTGCCAAAATTAAAAAAGGGAATATTTCAGATTAAAAGGAATTTTAAACAATTAATATAATAAGGAACGAGAAGAGGTGCGTTGTACCATACAATGTGCCGCAAGTAAAGGCTGGGATTAACCTTTGCTCATTAAAATCAATTGAAAAACGATATACATTGTATACTTATATTGCCATTAATTAACTGACCTATATGCACCAAGAAAACGAGACTGCGATCTAAATTAAATTAAGTATCTTTCGATATCTATATAAGTGTATGTCGATCCGATTCATTAGCTTCTTGTATCAACGACGGTCCAATTTATCATGTACCACTATATAGAGTCTTTAAAATGCATCGCAACTTACGTGGCAGTTCTGATTGTATTTACTACGCTTCCCGGCCTATACCTGTAATTGAACGATGACATCAGCCCCGCTGTCCGTATCAAGAGGATGAGGATGAACTGACGCTGTAATTGGGTTTCCATTCCACTTCATATCTGCAACAAGGTTTTGAAATATATCTACATGCATTGAATATAGTGCTCACCGATTGGTATTCCTCCTGTAATGGACTTATTTGGACTCTCTCCAATTTTGTTGGTGGCTGATACCACAAACGTCAGCTCAACGCATCTTTCTGTGCTCGTCTCATCTCCGTTGATCACCACACTATTGGTATCCCCGTACATTGAAGGCTTTACCGTCCATTCTCTCCATTGTTTGTTGCTGCTGTTGTACACCTTAATCGTGTAGCTGATAACGTCTGCCAACTGACTCCAAGTGAACGGCTTCTTCCAGGATAGAAGCAGTGCAGTGGAATTAAGTACCAACAACTGGGGCTCGGGTGCCGATGGTGGACCTAAGGTTCCAGGACATAACGTAAAGCTACATGCAAGGAAATATCTGACATGCATGCAGTCTAAACGCAGCCCCCCCCCCCGCCACAAAAAAAAAGTCACCTGCAATAATTAAAAGACTGCTGAAATATATGACATTGTCGCTGTAGCCGTAACAGTCTATCCGAGAGCCGTTATTGGAGGGCACTCCTTTAACCGACAGTTTCATCGACGTGAAGGTTTGTAGTCCATCGGAGAGTTCCTCAACACTATAACGGAACCCTTTCGATGTGAATTCGTCGATGCTTTCACTTAGGACACGTCCGTTCACGTTGAGGATACCGAAGCCGACTACACTGCATTCAAAAGTCGCCGTCTCGTTTGGTAAAATCACCTTTGTGGCCGTTGGTTTTCTGATAAATCGAGCATCTGCGTTGATGAGGAAGATACTTGAATGCATTATAATTCAAAAATCAAGCCCCAACTGATATAGCAACAAAACTATGCATGAGTAACGCTCAAATTATGTATAGAATAAATCATTAATGCACCAATTATAAATTTTATCTGTACTTGTGTATTTTCAGTGTACAGTATAATATAAGAGTAAGATTTTGAATGCCTATAGCTTTAGATTGTCTTCACTGTACATGTACTGTTTTAAAATGATACCTTGCAAACTGATGAGCAATTGTACGGTTTTGTCGTGTTTGGCAACACATTATTTTATCATCAGCGACGTACCAAAGCACCGCACATCTATCATTATTAGTGTTGATACACCCTCGGATGTTTTGACGGGCTATAACTGTTAGGCACGGCTTTGCTTCGTTCCATGCACTATCTGATAAGTATATACTCAAAACTGTTTGCGGCAACACTAATTAGACCACATACGTCAAAGCTTGGTCAAATGCCAAGGTTATCTTCACATAATGAGATTTGGAGAACATGCAGCATGGCAGACTCGTTTCTAGCCCGCTCACTGAGCACTTAGCTTTACCTAAGGCCGCGCACAAGGGCTTCCTGTAGCATTGCAGTCCCACAGATCCACAGGATCAGTTCCAACGCTTTCATATTATGTCCCTGCAGTATTTGAAATAGGTAGGGCCGTGAAATGATCGTCATGCGAGCACAAAAGGAAGAGGCGCTGTGATTTAATAACGAGAGAGTACACACGCATCATGCACACTTTCGCTCACATACAATATTGGGCAACGTAATTAGACTGCATGCAAAACACATGCAGAAATTAATTAGACAGCGCGGGCAGCACAGTTCTGAAGGATATAGAACTTACCTTTACGGTATCGGTTGCCAGGGGGATGAAGCTATTGCACAGGGTTTCTGCTAAGAGGCATTTCAATATATGCAACGATTTCAATTGTTGTCTACTCATTTGTTGCCCCACCCAATGCGTATACTACTTCGCTCGTGCGTGAGGATACTATTGTACCATTAATTTTGCAACTTAATCCACCAAGTTACGCGTGGTCGCACCTAACCAGCAAATTTGATCACAATTGTGATTGATTACAATCAAAACCTAAATAGACCAATTCTGATGTACGTGAAAACAAAGCCGTTCGTATAAGTCTTCTTTTTCCCTTCTTTTTGTTGTCCATTCGTTTGATTTCAGATAGTAAATATTATAAACATCACGCCTCCATTATAACATGAACTATCATATCGTGACCCCGACAGACACAACACACAGCACAAAGCGCGACACACATGCATAATGCACTCATGCTCGCACATACAACACGTGCACACACACACACACACACACACACACTCACACACGCACGCACACGCACACACACTCACTCACACACGCACGCACACTCACACGCACACCACACAACACAATGCAAGGCAAAAAACAATGATTGCAAATATGATAAAAATGCTAGCTAGAAGGTGTCAATGTGCCTGTGTTATTGACCAAGAGGAACAAAGAAAGGTGATTGCGCCATTCAGATCCACCAACTGGCATACCATATTTGTATATGTCCAAAGTGTGAAGGTGTGGCCATTCAACAATGTGGCAGCTGCTTTGTTGCCGACATCACACAATGGTGTCAGCTGTCAGGCTGTGATGCATGCCCTAGGACTGAGGTCAGACAGGTATGCACTACCAATGAAGGATCCAAGGGTGGACTCTGGGGAGTAGGGGTTAACTCAACGTCATTGGATCCAAGGGTGGGGACTCTGGGGAGTAAGGGGTTAACTCAACGTCATTGGATCCAAGGGTGGGGACTCTGGGGAGTAAGGGGTTAACTCAACGTCATTGGATCCAAGGGTGGGGGACTCTGGGGAGTAGGGGGTTAACTCAACGTCATTGGATCCAAGGGTGGGGACTCTGGGGAGTAGGGGGTTAACTCAACTTCATTGGATCCAAGGGTAGGGACTCTGGGGAGTAAGGGGTACTCAACTCAACGTCATTGGATCCAAGGGTGGGGACTCTGGGGAGTAAGGGGTTAACTCAACGTCATTGGATCCAAGGGTGGGGACTCTGGGGAGTAGGGGTTAACTCAACGTCATTGGATCCAAGGGTGGGGACTCTGGGGAGTAAGGGTTAACTCAACGTCATTGGATCCAAGGGTGGGGACTCTGGGGAGTAGGGGGTTAACTCAACGTCATTGGATCCAAGGGTGGGGACTCTGGGGTAGGGGTTAACTCAACGTCATTGGATCCAAGGGTGGGGACTCTGGGGAGTAGGGGTTAACTCAAAGTCATTGGATCCAAGGGTAGGGACTCTGGGGAGTAGGGGCGTAATGGATCCAAGGGTAGGGACTCTGGGGAGTAGGGGGTTAACTCAACGTCATTGGATCCAAGGGTGGGGACTCTGGGGAGTAAGGGGTTAACTCAACGTCATTGGATCCAAGGGTGGGGACTCTGGGGAGTAAGGGGTTAACTCAACGTCATTGGATCCAAGGGTAGGGACTCTGGGGAGTAGGGGGTTAACTCAACGTCATGGATCCAAGGGTGGGACTCTGGGGAGTAAGGGGGTTAACTCAACGTCATTGGATCCAAGGGTGGGGACTCTGGGGAGTAGGGGGTTAACTAACGTCATTGGATCCAAGGGTGGGGACTCTGGGGAGTAGGGGGTTAACTCAACGTAATTGGATCCAATGTTGGGAAGTAGTGGGTTAATTGAATTAGCCCTTCCTCAGCTTCAGATCTAGCTATTACACAAGGGATATATCTGTGTGTGTTGGACGCAAAGTTTCAAACTGTGTGTGAGTGTGTAGGCAGTTTTTGCATGTGAGCATGTCTATCCAGAAGAAATAATGCATTTTAACTTTCACGTTTTGTCCGTTATTGAATAAGAATTGAAGTTAAAGTCCTCTGTTTGTATGCAAACTAATGCTATTTAGTCAGGGCACTGGTGATTGTTGTCTCAGGATTTATGGCCTACTGAAGTGATATAGCTTTGTGAGCTGCTTCCTTGAGTCATTTCACACAGAATGTTGCAAGGAGACTGCCATACTCAAATCCGGGTGTTTAGCAGACTCGCAGCTAGGTGGAATCCATGTGACTAATATTTCACAGCACAGCCAACCTCGAAGGTTAAACACCAAATTATACATTGTATACATACATGTGTTTCTGCACATGTGTTCAAATTGTTGTTTGCTTGTTGTTTGCTTGTTTTTTTCTTTACCTTCATGCATCACACTTTCTGGCCAAGTAGCTCAGTTGATTATTTTCATAATGTTTAATCCCATTGTTCTAAGACTGTGAGATTAGAAATTGCTTTGTCTATCTACTGCATTTAAAGAAGCTTAAGGAATACATGGACCCGCTGTACACCAGTAAACGTATATGACCAACATGCATGACCTGCATGCTTCGTGACTCTAAATCTTACATGCATGACCTGCATGCTTCGTGGCTCTAAATCCTACATACATGACCTCCATGCTTCGTGGCTCTGCATTTCATATCTACAGTTTTCAGAACATATCTCAGCCAATTGAGAAATGACCTATTCAAAGTCCACTCAGTGTTTGCAGATATCCTAGTTATGTTTCACAAACAAATTTGCTATCTCCTCGGAAAAGGATGCATAATTATGGTGTAACACAACACTTAAGATGTTTGTCACTAACCAGGGCTTTGTAGAAATGTACTAGAAATGTTGAGACAAAGGCATGCTAAATTAATAATATTGCATTTGGATTACAAAATGCAAGTATTGAGCACAGGCAACACATATTAACAGTTAATACATTAGTTTGTACAGCGCACAAATTAATACCATTTGCAGGATACTTTCTGTTCCTGGGTGATTGAAAAGAATTGAAATGTAAAACACAAGCATTCTCCTGAATGCCTTGACTCACCATTGATTGAGAGGCTACTGCTTGAAGTTGGTTCGACAGTCTGGCGAAGTTCTTTTTTTTTTTTTGCACAGATTAAATACAAAAAAATACGTGTATGAATAAAACATACACAAAACATGCATAATTATACATAATTATTTTGATCTATTCATCCTAAAGACACCACACCTCTCATGCCCACCCTCATGTCCTTGGTGACCAATATCAATTCTCCCAGTCCCCCCCCCCCCCCACCCCTATCTCTTCTATTTATTTCTTCCTGCCTTGAGTGTGTCTCGTGAACATAAAAGTATAGCATGTTTTACGATGTATACATGTATGGGAATGGAGGGGGATTAAAGGAAATGAATAGTTAGGATTGGAGGGGAGGGGGGGATAGGAGAGGTAGAGGGAAGGAGAGAGGAGGGAGAGACTTACCAATTGTCACAGTTGCTTCCTGTTCTGAAAGTCCTATGGCCGATGCTGCATGCAGTATGATGCTATATGTTCTCTGCTTAGCCAATGGGAAAAACATGAGTTGCATTTCGAAAGGTGCGCTGTTGTTGAATGAACGAACAACACTGGTGCTTGCTACTATGCCACTTTTGTCGGCAGTAGTAATTTTGAGGGTGAAGTTGGCACCTTGATATGGACACATTTTTGGAGGCTATTAAAGAGAAGCACATAGGCATCTTATTCTAGTCACACTCACACATACACGTTGCAAATTCTTACCTGAATCTGTGTCACAATTGACACAAACCCTTTTGTATCATACTCCAGTGATGTCACAGTGATTGGAGGAAGGCTTTCGTTATGCCATTTGATGTCTGTAGTAAAAACATGTGATAGAAGTATCTCTGGTTGATAAGCTAATTTACTCTGTGTTTGTGGCATCCAATGAGACTAAGTTGAATAGTTATATTTAAATTAGTATTGAGGTGCATCCAGTTAAATACCTTTAATATTTTCCCTCTCATACAAAAGGGGATTTATTATTCATCTGAAACATAAAAAGCACCCCTGAAGAAGATTAGGTAATAAGAGTAACACATTTTATTCTCCAGAAATCAAGCGTGGCTAAGATGAAATTGAACCAGGGTGGGGTGTTGAGTGTTAAGGTGCGTTGGGGATATAAAATGGTAACAGACACATATTTACAACAATGGAGGTCAATTAACTGCCATGAAAGGTAAAATGTTGATTTTTGGTGCTAGTAGGATCTAACAATTTTAAATTAGTTAGAAATTGAACTATAATTTATTTATCTGGAAAGTGTCTGTGATTGAGAAGATAGATGCACTTCGTTACAAAATTCAACATTTGCACACTACAACATAATCATTGCTTCCAGACCTGCATGGTAACCATTAATTTTTCTCATCTTGAGCTTGCAATTAAACTTACAGTGCATGCAATCAAGCTTGAAATTTGCTTACCGATTGGAAATCCTCCAGATACTGACATGTTCTGACTCCGTCCGATGCTATTGTTAGCGGACACCACAAATGTTAGGTCCATGCATTTTTCTGCCACACTTCCATTGTTGCTAACGATGAGGCTGTTGCTCCCATTGCTCGACGAAGGTGTAACGATCCACTCCATCAGTGGTGTTCCACTCCTGTTATGTATAGTGACCGTGTAGTTGAGTATGTCTGCCACTTGCGGCCATGTGAAGGGCTTATCCCATGACACCAGCAGTGCAGTTGAATTGAGGATAGCCATTTGGGATGTGGAGCAAGTGGCGGTCCTAGAAGAGCATTACACACATGCACATACACACACCAACACACACACACACACAATTTAGTAAAAATATATGAACAAGTTTTATACAAATATTGAATTGTCAAAATGCATCTGACAACAAGTGACTCCCTCCTCCCCACCCTCCCTTCCTCCACACCCGTCTCCTCCACACCCCTCCTACTCCATACCCCACCCTCCCTCCACACCATCCTTCTCCCTCCACATCCCCTCTCTCCCACATCCTCTCCCTCCACATCCCCTCCCTCCACATCCCCTCCCTCCACATCCCCTCCCTCCACATCCCTCCCTCCTCCACATCCCCTCCCTCCCTCCACATCCCCTCCCTCCCTCCACATCCCCTCCCTCCCTCCACATCCCTCCCTCCCTCCACATCCCCTCCCTCCCTCCACATCCCCTCCCTCCCTCCACATCCCCTCCCTCCCTCCACATCCCCTCCCTCCCTCCACATCCCCTCCCTCCCTCCACATCCCCTCCCTCCACATCCCCTCCCTCCACATCCCCTCCCTCCACATCCCCTCCCTCCACATCCCCTCCCTCACTCACATCCCCTCCCTCCACATCCCCTCCCTCCACATCCCCTCTCTCACTCATACCCCTCCCTCCACATCCCCTCCCTCCACATCCCCCCCTCCACATCCCCTCCCTCCACATCCCCTCTCTCCCACATCCCTCCCCCCACATCCCTCCCTCCACATCCTCTCCCTCACTCACATCCCCTCCCTCCTAGATGATGCATTTCCAATATCACTATGCAAGTGTGTAGGGTGTCACGCATGAAATTGAAATAAAGTATTGATGTGTTATACAATAGTGACACAAAGGGTTGATCATTGATTACACAGGACACTGCACAGGACCAGGTAGATAAGACTGAAATTGATTTTTCTTGGCAGCAGTGTGCATCAGTAAACCACCAAACCATGGCGGCGTTACCTGCAATGATAAGAACGGCAGATCGCTCGGTGGCAGTACCGAAATCGTCAATCCCGTGACACTGCACTCGGGAGGCATTGTTAGCTCGGAGGCCCACAGCGGTGAGGTTCATAATCGTCATCACTGATTCACTGTCGGTGTCAGTCTGTTCCTCCACGATTGTGAAAGTGAAACCGGGTATACTTGAAGGGTCGACCCGATTGACTGTCCAGTAACCTTGACCGTTAACCAAACAGTTAAACGTGACAATTCCTCCTGGTACCGTGACTGCATCAGACGGAGCTGTGACAATTGCTGCAAAAAAAAAAAAAAAAAAAAAAAAAAAAAGAATGACAACAAAATATTTATCTTCGGAATCATCATGGTTTTCAATTTGGGATAAGGTACAATACATGTATATAAAATAAGTTAAACTACAGGTCTGAAACATGTGGCTTCTATACAGTGGAATGTATAGTACAGTGTGCGCGATGTGATGGGCACACAATGCTATACATACATACAGGTGTGCACTATATGAGGTCAGTGTGCGCGATGTGATGGGTGTGCACTATATGAGGTCGTTACAATAATTATTGATGTCTCAGTGTTTTATTGCAAGAATTATAATTCCAATCATGTGCTTATGCAATGGCCATCTTACGATAAATGATTTCTCGAGGTCACACGACTCAGATGTGGTCGAAGGTCTAGTTGCTTCACTCCCTACTTAGTGGATGGTCACAAAGAAATAGCACTGAGATTCCAGTCCAAACGGTTACAGTATAAAACATTTGGCGGTTTGCCACTGAAATTAAAATCTGCCGATTTATATATGTCAATAAAAAGTAAGAAAAATTCGCACGCTGCCTCGACGCCCCCTAAATTGAGAATTCTTGCATGCTTCAATGTCTCGATAAGTACATAGCAGATAGGGCCAATCTAGCATCGTCGCATATTCACTACAAATAGATTTTGACACAATTGCCACTCATGAAGAGTGTATTTGGAGTCAACTTAGTGCACCATAATGTATTTGCAATATTTTGCAATCACATTTTTCTTTGCATGACTGGCTCAAAAAAATGGCTGCTTATCTGTGCAGCATGCACGCGGACCTGACTCTGTACTCTTAAGGATCCAGCGCATCGATCGATGTAATGCCCTAACAGCAGTATCGATGCGCGTTTTAACATTGCTCATTGTGGTATTGAGTCCAAGTTGCATAGTGCTTTAATGTGTGTGTGTGTGGAGTGTGTGTGTGCTTGTGTGTGTGGAGTGTGTGTGTGTGCTTGCATGTGTGTGGTGTGTGTGCGTGTGTGCTTGCATGTTTGTGTACTTGCATGTGTGTGTGTGCGTGTACGCGTGTGTGTGTGTGTGCATGTGTGTGTGTGTGTGTGTGTGTGTGTGTGTGTGTGTGAGTGAGTGATTGATAAATAAATAGAAGACTTACCACATTGAGATAGTGAAGACAAGAATATGACGTTGAGAATGAAATAGCAGGGTACTCGGATCGTACTAGACAGCCGCGGCATTCTGTGACTACACTGTGCAGAATGAAGATGCATGACTGCATGTGTGTAAAAAGAGGGGCAAACTTTCGCGGCTTTTGGTGACATTATACGCACACCAGCATGCACCTGCAGAGTTGCATGTATTAGTTAGAGTTAAGTACAGACTCCTTAATTTCTTAAAGCAGAAGCAATTTTGTTCATAATATATGTACTGATATGTGTTCATATAGCTTATTCCATGCGTGCAAATTATAAAACAGTAGCAATGCGCGGGCCTAAATATGCGTGCCCGCCATGAGCCCATGCATCTGAGGTTCTCCAACTTGCTACTGCTATATAAGGGGCCATTCCTCGATTGTAATCTTGATCACAGCAATGACTGCATAACCTTCATTCTCTTTATATCAGACTGGAGTATAGTTCAATCAGCTATACATGCACGCGCCATGCTGCAGACGCGCGTGAATTGCATTCGTACTATCCCTTAAATCCTCTACCACACACTACTGAAATGATAGATTGCATGTAGAAAAAAACGATCGGCGCAAAACTATATACAGTAACAACATCAGTGCACCTACCTGATTAATCGCACGCCACTGACAACGTTAAATCCGCTGCTATAGTGTAAATTTGGACACAGTTCTTTTATAAATGCAAAATCGTGTCGCAGTTTAATCAGCCTATTAATTAGTCGTTCACGTGGCTCATGCCAGCCGTCCCTTAGCAGCAGGTGCCGCTGTTGGCAGCACCTCTTTGAAGTTACCATGCTGTCGATTATGCAGCGAATACAGTTGTTTGGCAACGATTGAATGCCGGGTTTGAACAATTCGCACGTTGCTTGCCAATGAGAAATGAGCTGCGTGCATGGCAGCCGCTTCAACTACATGCACGTGACATCCTTGCTTGCTTGCACATGTGCATCTTTGACAGGCCCGTAGCCAGGGGGGTGCAAACGGGTGCAATTGCACCGCTTTGGCAGGCTATGAATATTGTTCACTTGATTGTTTATTGCTGTGCAATCTACATGTACACATATTAACGAGATCTGCCATGCAGTTGTCTGCATGTATATTGTGCACATGTGCATGTAAGAGCACTGGTACTATCCAAATGCAGGATCGGAAAGATGGCTACAAGGCATCATGTATGTATCATATTCGGCGTAAACAGCTCCCTATCTAGTATCCCAAAAGCAAGAACTCCGGCATTCCCTCCTATATTTAATTTATTTAGAGAGTAAAAGATGCCTGTTACAGTTGTCGTCTGCTTGGTTCTGACTTGTTTCCAAATGTGAACAAACCTTTTCCACTAGTCAAGTGGAATGAATCTAAGCATCTGTACTCACAGGCATGGAAATCATATAAATTTTTTTACAAATTTTTGTAGTTTTATGTATCAAACAAGCGTTGGCTCCTGGGGCTCCGCCCCAGACCCTGGGGGAGCTTGCAGCACTCCCCTATATCTCCTAGCTGGGCAGCAGGGGACCACCTCTCCTGCACCTTCCCCCGACAGGGGCTTTCTCAATTTCATACAAATCCTGCATCTGGCAGTGTGTACCCTACCATACATACATGGCTACGCCATTGCATGGTTGAGTCCACTTATAACATGCTTTGCACCCCCCCAACACACAACCTGGCTACGGGCCTGTAATTTGATGCGCATGATTTGTAGGCTTGTATGCCGACGCACTTTACAATGCGGAGATCTGGGGCCTGGGTATGACACTGGGGCACATATTTGTATGATGTATAATACTGACGACCGATATAATCCATCTTCTTGGTGTAGAATGCTATAATCGAGCTAAATCATGTTCAACTCTACGGATACCAGTTGTAGTAGTGAAGTTACCACTATACGTGTAATTAAATGTATGATGGGTTGTAAGTAAACAAACGCCACGCACTCGATGCAATCTAGCGCTGTGTTATCATGTAGCAACTGTTACTGTCAACGTATTGCTGTCAAAATCTAAAAAGGGCGTGTACGAAGCATATCGAATGCGCATGCGTTAGCCCGGCGGGAAAAGCCGCGCTCCGTTGAACCGTATGCAAACGCGGCATGGATGGGTTGGCGTATTTCCGAGAAACAGCGGCAACGTACTTCTCTAACATCAGCTTCAACTGGAAAGATATACGCGTGCGAGGACTGAGGTCTTCGTCTATCGAGTTCGGCAGGCAATGTGGTCCGTGCGCAGGTGGTTTTCACTACAGAGACAGCGCGCTGTTGTCCTCAACATGTAGGAACCGCGTGATCCTTTGGTGAGTCGCGGCGCTTCTAATGCAATGCATTATAGGCCTAAATAAGAGGAAACCAACGTCCAACTGGTGCTCTTTAATTAGACATGCCATGGTCAGTTTTTTTTTGCTTGTCAACAGTTTGAATGTAATCCACTATAGGCCTAAAATAAGAGGAAACCAACGATGCAGCTAGTTCTTTTTAACCAGACACACGCCTTTGACCAGCTATCAACAGCTAGCTAGCACTGATTGTAAATTACTTTTCTGCCAACTTTTGCACGTGCTCTTGCCCTAACACACGTGTACTTTTGCACGTGCTCTTGCCCTAACACACAGAGAAGGCTGTGTTATTCTGCTATGGAGCTTGTGGGCTGCCACAGGATGATATTGCTACTATCTCCTTGGGGAATGGAGAGTGGCAATCTGTGCCATGTAGTTCTGAACAACCATCATGCATCTCTTACCTACAAACTAGCACTGTACATGTGTTACCCACTGTTCGGCATACGTGGAAGTAGTGCCATGACGACGCGTTGTTGTTCTTTCCCATTCATGCTTCGCAGGCGATATTACGACTTGAAGTTGGAACTGTTGGAGGTGTCGTTGGACATCAGCCTGGCCTGCAACGCGCTCAGGCTGGACATGGCTGACGCGGGCCCACTGGTGCCTGAAGTGTGCATACAGGAGCTAGGCCAAAACCATGTGGTGGTCATGTTTGCCACGGCAACCACTGTCCACAGACTTGTTCTGCCCCATCCAGAGGCTGTTCTTAAGGTATGTGATGTGGCCTTTTGTTTTTTCCCCTGATTAGGGAGTGTTCTTGCAAAAATCTCGAAATGACCATTCTGCATTAATTGATACATCTCAAACCCATTTCAGTTGTTGTTTGTTACCGTGGCAGCAGTGATGGGTATGGATGGTGGGTGCATTGTGAGGTGCATCTTCCATTTTCTGTCAGCATTGGTCCAAGCGGGAAGTAATAAATATATATTCTTGCATGTTTTTTGTGACATCATGCTGGAACACATGTACGAACATGAAAGATTCGTGCGTGATAGGTTTTAATTGTTTTAAAGACATGTATGTTCATGTATGTTGTTCCAAGAACTTGCATGTTAATATATGAACTTGCAAGCTATATGGGCATGATTCTGTTTATTTTTCCCTCTGAGTAAATTATTTAGGCAACATGTTGCATGCAAAATTTCAGTAAATCATATACTATTACTTGATTATATGTACTGAGTGATTTGCATACAACGTGTATGGGTCACCTTTACATCTCTAACCTTTGTTACCATAGCAGCAGTTAGGTGCTGTCATCCAGCTTGTCAATTGTTTCTTCACACTCTAAAGTTTTCACCTTGAAATGAATTTAACAGCTGGTGTTTGTACAATTTATGATCAAACAACAACTGTTCATGCAAAAGTAATATGTTTGATATCATTCATCAATCACACAAGGGTCTGTGAGCATTACAAGTGTGTCATACGCATGTCAGCACTTGAGCCATTTTAAGGAGTGAGAGAGCGTAACGCAGTCTGATCACAGTGATGTGATGTGGTTATGCAGGCATGGGTGTGGTTATGCAGGCATGGGTGTGGTTATGCAGGCATGGGTGTGGTTATGCAGGCATGGGTGTGGTTACGCAGGCATGGGTGTGGTTACGCAGACATGGGTGTGGTTATGCAGGCATGGGTGTGGTTACGCAGACATGGGTGTGGTTATGCAGGCATGGGTGTTGGTCACAGCCATGTGTTGGTGACATGTTGACTACCCTTGTCCCGGGACTCAGGATCCAGCCATGCTGTCTGTCGGGGAAGGAGTCCAGCCCTCCATCTTGGCCTTCGCCTTCCAGGAGGGGGGCATGGCCGAGTTCTCCATGGTCTCCATCTTCCCAAGCACCGTGCTCCCCATCCCCGTCACCTCGTGTGGGGCCTGGGCACCCGAGGCCGGACCCACCACCTTTGCCCTCGCTTCCCCCCAGGGGGCTATCTACGTTGTCCAACTGCCCAGGAGTAATGGTGAGAGGGAGGAGGATGTGAGGGGGTGAGAGGGGGGAGGGGAGGTTGAAATGGAGGAGGATGTGAGGGGGTGAGAGGGGGGGGAGGGGAGGGTGAAATGGAGGAGGATGTGAGGGGGTGAGAGGGGGGAGGGGAGGGTGAAATGGAGGAGGATGTGGGGGTGAGAGGGAGGGGGAGAGGGGAGGAGGAGGATGTGGGGAGGTGCTAGGTCCATAGGAAGTGTTGATGATGGTGGTGTTGGGGCGGTAACAGGTTGAGTTTGGTTATGTTGGTGGGAAAGAACGGATGTTTGGTCGTCAGCTGCAATTGTTTGCAATGTTTTCAGCTCCACCCACTCGATTTGAACTGAGGGAAACGTCCATTGTGAAAAAGATATGGAGCTATGTGCCAACCATTAGGTGAGCCATTACCATGTGGGCCACAACACACACACACACACACACACACACACACACACACACACACACACACCACCACCACCCACACACACACACACACACACCACCACCACCACACACACACACACACCCACACACCATCACCACCACACACACCACACACACACACACATACATTCACCCCCCATCGTGCAAAGTAACGTTTGCACTCGTCACTGCACACACCGGTGTGCATACGTACGGCACTTACATGCGGGCCGTGAAATGCACCTGTCATCTGTGTCTTGAAATACACGTATGTGTGCACTTGCATATCACATGATCTGTTGTGTATATCATCTGCACACATTTAACACACACACACACACACATACACACACATACATATGCGCACACACACACAACACTCACACAACACACACGAACATATACACACATGCGCACAAAACACATTCACACACATACACACACATGCATACACACACACACCGCATAAACACACACACAATATACACACACACACACACAACATCCACACATACACACCACACATACACACATACACACCACACATACACACACATACCGCCACACACACAGGAGTACAGGTTTTGTGGAGGAGTGTCCGGTGAGTGTGTCCGTGCACTCCTTTGCCGGAGAGACTGTTGTCATGGCTCTGTGTCGAGACCTCAAGCTGAGGCTTTGGTCATGCCAGGTGAGCCGTGCATGTGGCTCCACCCCCTCTGATGTCACACCTCCTTGTTTACTTGGTAACATGTAACCGGATGACATCATGCTGTTCAATTGTAATGCTTTAGCTGGGCTGCACGTTGGAGTGGTTTGCAATGACACAGCCCTTCTGTGGATGCTTGAAAGAAAGAGTTGTTTTAACACCGGTTTTATGAGAAACATGTCCTATTTTGGTATTATTTGGGGGGAAATTAGAAGTTGCAAAATTCCCTCAGAGTGGATTTTAAAAGAATCAGCTTGTACAGCTACCATTGTGTGGCTCATTTCTGTTTTTTGAAAGCCAAACAGAAGTTCCATTTGCTCTCCCCGATTGTCCAAAATTGACTGGTTTTGATAACGTCCAAAATTGGTGCATTTTTACTGCTATGTCGATAATAATTAATACATGCTACCAGAAGAGAATCTAGGGGGAGGGGCCACGGCGCATGTAGTTTGGCCAACGGTGTGAAATGATCTTTCATTTTCAGCAAAAGGAGTGTTTGATGGTCCACAACCTGATGGAGCACATTTCTATGGCAACAGAAGAGAAGCTCTCGGACAAAGAAGGTGGGTGTGGCCATTACTCTTCCATTGTGGGACAATGTATTGGTGCACTGATAAGAGGCTTGGAGGCAGGCTAGCACGTGTTGATGGTTTTTTTCTTCTTTTTTTTTCATTACCGTTCAGTATTACATGTATGTTACCATCATGCCCCCTACTAAGAAGAGAATGACCCCACTTGTTTACTAGTGGAGATCCTTTGTCACTGAAATCATTTTGGTAGTGAACTGTCTTGTGTTGAAGAAGGCTCCTGATGGTATTTCTACATCATTGAGGTTTGGAATCCATCTGCTTACTACATCCAGAACCCAGGTATGTTGTTTGTTTGTTGTTTTTTTGTTTGTTTGTTTGTGACTGTGTGTGTTGTGTATAGTATGTGTGTGTGTGTGTGTGTGTGTGTGTGTGTGTGTGTGTGTGTGTATGTGTGTGTGATTATACTGTATGTGTGATGTACATTTACATCACGCATACACACACACTTTCATCCATGTACACATGTACATGTAATAATGGTGGGACACACACACACCTATACACACATTCCCAATCCACACACATTCACATACAGTGTACATTCACAGCAGTGTACAAACACACACGCACATGTGTGCAGTGTTGCACTTTTCCTTGATCAATCTCTGTGTTTGATATTACCACAGGATGCATGTGGGGAGGGGAGGGTGGAGGGGAGGGGAGGGTGGAGGGGGTTGCACATTCGGTTACACCCACTGGGTTTGGCAGAAAGGTTTGGCTAGTGTAGTTGGTATTGCGTGGATGTAGTCTGTCATCAGCCGTGGCTGGTTTGTCCATCCAAAGCCACACCATGGACAAAGCATATGTATCAGATTATAATAATAAGAATGCATTAATCGTTTTTTTATTAATTTATTTTGGGTGTGCTCTAGTGTTTAAAGGATTTTAACTGGCTTCAAACAGTGGTGGTGAATGCATGCATATTTGACTCACTGTGTGTGTGTGTGTGTGTGTGTGTGTGTGTGTGTGTGTGTGTGTGTGTGTGCGGTGTGTGTGTGTGTGTGTGCGTGCGTGCGTGCGTGTGTGTGTGTTGTGTGTGTGTGTGTGTGTGTGTGTGTGCGCAGATTCTCATGTTGCAGCTCATACTGGTTCAGAACAAGCTGATACTCAACCACCTTGCGGAATTCAGTGGACCTTCAGTGAGTGACCGGATAGGCACCTTGTGTCATTCTGTTCAGCATGGTACCAAGGTGGAAGGAGGTATGGGTGGGCAGGGGGGAGAAAGGTGGGCAGGGGAGGAGGTAGGGGTGGGCAGGGGGGAGAAAGGTGGGCAGGGGAGGAGGTAGGGGGTGGGCAGGGGGGGAGGAAGGTGGGCAGGGGGGAGGAAGGTGGGCAGGGGAGGATGAGGAGGAAGGTGGGCAGGGGAGGAGGAAGGTGGGCAGGGGAGGAGGAAGGTGGGCAGGGGAGGAGGAAGGTGGGCAGGGGAGGAGGAAGGTGGGCAGGGGGAGGAAGGTGGGCAGGGGAGGAGGAAGGTGGGCAGGGGAGGAGGAAGGTGGGCAGGGGAGGAGGAAGGTGGGCAGGGGAGGAGGAAGGTGGGCAGAGGGGGAGGGGTGAACTTTTAGCACAGCAGGTGCCACATTGCATATTGTCTTAATAACAGAGAGAAACACTGTAGGAGCTCAACTTTGCAATGCAATAACTTGATCCACACTGCGAGTACAGTTACTTGTTGGGTTTCAAGTTCATGATACCTAGAATCAATGTATGATAAGCATTTTGGTGGGAAATGAAAGGGTTAAACATACAATGATTCCATAGTTGATTCTAGGGATCGTGACCGCTGACTTGATACCCAACATATACAGTAACAGTGGATCAAGTTATTGTCTTGCAAAGTTGAGCTTATCAGCAAACTAATTAATTATTCAACGTTATTAACATCCAAAATTGGTAAATGTGGGCTCATATGAAGACCAATATATATGGAAAGATTGAACAAATTTGGAAACATGAGGTGCTTATGTTGGCTGACGTGATATGGACTGTGTGTGTGTGTGTGTGTTGTGTGTGTGTGTGTGTGTGTGTGTGTGTGTGTGTGTGTGTGTGTGTGTGTGATCATGCTTCAGTGATGTTAGACGTTAAGGCATAAAGACCCACAAAACCTGTTGAGGTGAATGCTGAGAGGGTAGGCAAGATGCCTCAGAGAACACCAGCTGTGTTTTGGTTTCTGTGTTGCGGTGGAAGTGATGATTTGTTAAATTTCAAAGTGCATGGGAATGTGTTATGGCTTTGACTAAATAGGGTTGATGCTTCAAAAAGTAGTATAATTGAATAGTCCCTGACAATGCCAAATGGAGGAAACCTAGATGTCCGGATGACAATTAGGCCACGGTGTGTGTGTACATGGGAGTGTGGTTGGTTTTGTCTTCACACGACCATCCCACTAGTAGTAGCGTGAACCTGTACATAACTGACCTCGCTTATATTTAATGTACCATGGGGTTATCTACATATGGTTCCGTTTCTAGAACTACTCTATGGTGGATTTTCAGCCTACCAACTGTGAGGTGTGGTCTGTCTGGACTGACAGCACTGGAGCAGCTGACAACCTCGTCCTTCACGCTGTTTATGAGGGGTAGGGTGTGGGTGTGAGAGTGTGTGGGTGTGTATGTGGCTGTGTGTATATGGGTGTGTGTGTGGGTGTGTGCACATGTACAGTGTGTATGTATAACACGTGTATGTATTCGTATGTATTATTTGGTACATGTGAGAAGAAACTATGTAGGGCTCTTTGTCCACATTCACACACACTACAGTGATCACAGTTGCTCGTGGCAACGAGTTCCACTTCTCCCTGATCCCTCACCAGATGTCCTCGTCCCTCCTTATAAGGAGCTGATGGTAAGACAGGAAATCAGTAGCGTACATGTACCTGTGCTCGGAGTCCTTATATGGGCATACAGGTGGGATTGTTTGCATTGTCCATGCTGTAATCCTTATAAGGGCGTACAGCGGATCGACACATGGTCCATGCTGTATTCCTTATATGGGATGTATTTGGACTTACTTGCTGCACCAAAGGAGCTCCAGTTTCTGCACTTTCTGATTCCACCATCTCACATGGAAATAATCACGATAAAATTCGAGTTTTGTCGCAGTTGTGGTGATTTGTATAATGTGTAATTTGTATTAATATTTTGGATCGTTTCCGCGAAAAGGGTCCTAATGCATACATTATAAAATTTCCAGTATATGCAGTAGAAACGTAGCGCTTGCATTGAAATGTGTGGCTAATAAAAAATTCAGAGCCTTACAACTCCATGACAGATACTCCGATTCTCAGTGCGTAAGAAGCAATGTGTAGAGGACATTTCAGACTTCTAGAATATAAAAATCAGCATGCGTTCGTTCCCTTTACGCGGAACGATCACATTTTGTATTTAATTCTTATGGCAATCTCGCACTGCCACTCGATTTCCATGTGGCTGGGCTTCTTTTTTGCTTGACTTCAATTGGGACCCGTAACCTTTGACAAGCCAGTCGTCAAGCCGACAGGTGATAGTTGAGCGTGCCCCTCCAATACCACTCCCTCTCCAAATGCCACTCCCCTCCAAATGGCTTTTTGCCATGATTGATTCGTGCATTGCTACATGGGCTGTTGTGTGGGAGGGGGGGGGGGGGGCATTTCACGTTTAATCTTGTACCTTTTGTGTAGCTCAGCACACAAGGTATGGTGTTAGATACAGGTATGGTCTTATATACAGGTATGGTGTTAGATACAGGTATGGTCTTATAGATACAGGTATGGTCTTAGATACAGGTATGGTCTTAGATACAGGTATGGTCTTATATACAGGTATGGTGTTAGATACAGGTATGGTCTTAGATACAGGTATGGTGTTAGATGCAGGTATGGTCTTAGATACAGGGAAGGGAAGGGAGTGTTAGATAAGGATAGTGGCTATGGAGTCATCGCTTGGCACTGACCCTATTATGGGTTGGTTATTATTGAGTTGTTGAGTTCAGATTGTACAGATGGCCCGGAACAGCTGCACATATCTAAGTGATGATGATCAATTAGTCAGCGCCCAAGTTTGGCACAATTTCCTTAGTTGAACATTTTGTTGCCATATCCCATGGTCCACGCCTTAGGATGACCGCTAGGAATAGACAGGCACATCTTTGAGAATGTCAAATGGGTGGGGTCTTATTACGTGTTCTTTGCACATGTAATGCAGTATGATGGCATTGTGTGGATCAATGGATTGAGGGTTAAAATGGTGGGTGCAATGAAGTTGATTCGTGCTTTTGCTTTTTAGGAGGCGTATCTGGATGAGATATTCAAACCTGGAGGATTCTCTGGTTTGGTTATTTTCAAGGCACTGGAGGTCTGTGTGTGTGTCGTGTGTGTGTCTGTCTGTGTCGTGTGTGTCTGTCTGTGTCTGTTGTCTGTCTGTGTCGTGTGTGTGTCTGTCTGTGTCGTGTGTGTGTCTGTCTGTGTCGTGTGTGTGTCTGTCTGTGTCGTGTGT
>JABACO010000006.1:5893582-5895290 GCA_013339895.1 Ephydatia muelleri
GCTGGCTGAAGCAGTTATCTCCGAGTAAGTTTCGTTCGTCCCTCTGTGGCTAGTTAACCAGTTGGCTCGCTGAAGTGTGTGTGTGTGTGTGTGTGTGTGTGTGTGTGTGTGTGTGTGTGTGTGTGTGTGTGTGTGTGTGTGTGTGTGTGTGTGTGTGTGCACATGTGTGTGTGTGTGTGTGCACGTGTGTGTGTGTGTGTACAGCTGTAAACTATGGAAGTGTGTGACAAAGTATTTATATGACACTTGAATAAGTGTGCCATGCTTATTCAAGTGGTTCGGTTGCATCATTACTATTTTTTGTTATTACCTTTATCGGTTCCATGACCGTTTTATTAAAAATTTTCCTGGCTGGTCTTTCCTGTGACCTGGAGATTTGTGGTGTTTTGGTTTTATTGGATTCTAAATCAGTATCACAGTGTTCTAATGGTTACAAGGTTATTTGGTGTGAGAGAATAAGATAACCATTTAGCTTCAAATGGTGCAAAGATCGTGATCAGACCCGTGTGTTGCCTGTGATGCTGTACTGTGCGTACCTAGGGTACCTAGGGGATCACATGTGCACACCTAGGGGATCACATGTGCACACCTAGGGGATCACATGTGCACACCTGTAGGGGATCACATGTGCACACCTAGGGGATCACATGTGCACAACTAGGGGATCACATGTGCACAACTAGGGGATCACATGTGCACACCTAGGGATCACATGTGCACACCTAGGGATCACATGTGCACACCTAGGGTGATCACATGTGCACACCTAGGGATCACATGTGCACACCTAGGGGATCACATGTGCACACCTAGGGGGATCACATTGCACACCTGTAGGGGTCTGTAAAGCACATGTTGGAGGTGCTCATGACCAGAGCATACATTGGAGGGGGGGCAGGGTTGATTGAGATTTGTACGTGAGGCCTTCTCGTGAATGTATGCAGGTTCTCAATTTGCAAAGCTTAAGTCTTTATCGTTTTGCAGGAAAATTCCAAGTTCTGATGTCTTCCTGCTGACTTTGAAGGACAAGTGAGTGAGCACCTGAACCACAGTGATTGTTGTGTGACAATGCACGTCACATGTTAGTCCGTGCATGTCACATGTCTGCTCATCACAGTGACTGTTGTGTGACAATGCACATCACATGTTAGTCACATGTCTGCCCACCCCATGTGTTAGGCTGCACCATGTGAGTGACCTGGAGGCAGTACTGGAGTATCTGGGCAAAGCTCTGGATGTGTCCTGCACTGAGACAAGGGGAGCAACGAGCGATGAAGGTAGATGTTGTACATGTAGGTACATACTGTACATGTGTGCTAGTGGAGGAGTACATCTGTCCGACCATACACGTGTGTTAGTGCCTTTCATTCGTTAAATATTCTGAAAATCAAATCAAAATTGAAAACACTAAAAGACCACTCACCTTAGTTTAAAGACCAAATCGAATGGTGGTTCTTACTCAATTTCATAGTGGACTTTATTGGAACAGTTTATTAAAACATATTTAATCTCAATAACTTTAACAACAATCTAAATCTAATTGAATTAATTAGTATTTGCCTACAAAAGACTTTTCACAAGCCAATTATTGTCGAAGAAATTTCTTTGGCACCTTTTGTATTTAAACTTGATTTAAATACTTCCCATATAGGACAGTTTCTGCGAAAATTGCCCCATGGTTAAAATGTTATAAAAATGCATCGCGTTT
>JABACO010000006.1:5896290-5906694 GCA_013339895.1 Ephydatia muelleri
ACTCACATCCATGACCATCATTTGGTGCCAGTGTACAGTTTTTAATACATAAAGCTTAGGCAAATGCTTTTTCTGTGCTAGGCAAGTTACTGTTGGTGAGGAACAATTGGAATATTGCATTAAAATCCCTAACAGCCGGCAAGTTATTTCATTAGCAATGCTTTGACAACTGCACGGTTTAATCCACCACACAACTTCAACTGTCCCACAATGACAGAGTACCTTGTAATTGTCCACTAGCCACTGGGGTAAAGCTGTTATCAATGCGTTGTCAGAGTCTCCTTGGGCCACCAGGGGGTGACCTAGCAACAGGAGCTTCCTGGCCACACACTTTTGCAGCTGGTAGTTGTGAAGAGGGTCGTGAATTTCGAGATACTTCTTCAGCAACGCCCACGCTTGGTCTGCCAAGCTTTGAGGTGAAATGAAAGTATTGGTAATGTGGTAGGGAAAGTATTGGTAATGTGGTAATGAAAGTATTGGTAATGTGGTAGTGAAAGTATTGGTAATGTGGTAGTGAAAGTATTGGTAATGTGGCAGGGAAAGTATTGGTAATGTGGTAGGGAAAGTATTGGTAATGTGGTAGGGAAAGTATTGGTAATGTGGTAATGAAAGTATTGGTAATGTGGTAGTGAAAGTATTGGTAATGTGGTAGGGAAAGTATTGGTAATGTGGTAGTGAAAGTATTGGTAATGTGGTAGTGAAAGTATTGGTAATGTGGTAGGGAAAGTATTGGTAATGTGGTAGGGAAAGTATTGGTAATGTGGTAGTGAAAGTATTGGTAATGTGGTAATGAAAGTATTGGTAATGTGGTAGTGAAAGTATTGGTAATGTGGTAGGGAAAGTATTGGTAATGTGGTAGTGAAAGTATTGGTAATGTGGTAGTGAAAGTGGTAGGGAAAGTATTGGTAATGTGGTAGGGAAAGTATTGGTAATGTGGTAGTGAAAGTATTGGTAATGTGGTAGTGAAAGTATTGGTAATGTGGTAGTGAAAGTATTGGTAATGTGGTAGGGAAAGTATTGGTACAGTGGCAGTGAAAGTATTGGTACAATGGCAGTGAAAGTATTGGTAATGTGGTAGTGAAAGTAGTGGCAAATGTGGTAGGGAAAGTATTGGAAATGTGATAGTGACATTGAAAGTGTGGGTAGATAGTGTAGAAATGAAGTAGATGCACTAATGCAGTGGTGGTGGTAAGGATGGGTGCATGCACTAATGCAGTGGTGGTGGTAAGGATGGATGCATGCACTAATGCAGTGGTGATGGTAAGGATGGGTGCATGCACTAATGCAGTGGTGATGGTAAGGATGGGTGCATGCACTAATGCAGTGGTGATGGTAAGGATGGGTGCATGCACTAATGCAGTGGTGATGGTAAGGATGGATGCATGCACTAATGCAGTGGTGGTGGTAAGGATGGGTGCATGCACTAATGCAGTGGTGATGGTAAGGATGGATGCATGCACTAATGCAGTGGTGGTGGTAAGGATGGATGCATGCACTAATGCAGTGGTGATGGTAAGGATGGGTGCATGCACTAATGCAGTGGTGGTGGTAAGATGGATGCATGCACTAATGCAGTGGTGATGGTAAGGATGGGTGCATGCACTAATGCAGTGGTGGTGGTAAGGATGGGTGCATGCACTAATGCAGTGGTGGTGGTAAGGATGGGTGCACACTTACGTGGTTTCTCTTGCATATGTGATGTCTGACGTGTTGTTCAAGCCTAGCCAGTCCCAAGTGGTGGCATCTGAATTCCCCTTCCTGTTAAAATAATTGTGTGTTGTGAGCAGAGGAAACAAGGTGTAAATGAACAACACAGTAGGCAGTTATATGCAACATTCTGTCTCAGATAAGGCAATAAAATCAACCAAACAAAACTGAACTTACATTTACACACGCACTGTATGACCCACTGCAGTACTTTCAATGACACTGACTTTGTATCCTATGTACACTTCTTATCACGTTACACAATGCTCATTTAATCTTTATTCCCCTTGAAAAAAAACCCAATAACACATTTCCTGTCAGTGGAAAGTAAGGCAATAACATTGCAGTACAAAGGTTAATGATACATTGTACACGTGAGACAGGAAACAAGCTCCCACCAAAACAGTCACTTCATACCATGGTTGGTGAAATAGGATGAAAGCTTGAACAACTAAGCCATCGGTTTTAAGCATTTGATTATATCTTCATTTAAGCATTTGAGTATATCTTCATGTTACTTCATAGGGAATTGATACTGAATTGATCATAGAAACAACAAGACCTGTCCTGTACTGCTGGCAAACAAGGAGCAGAATGGACAGGCCTCTAACCCCACCGTAAAATGGAATTGTGTTCCTCCTCAGAGGGCTTTTACAACAAGGGTCTTCAGTGGTAATCCCCAACTACGCACTGTGTAGTGCTTAATGGTTGGTGTATGTGCTTAATGGTTTTGGTGTATGCTGCTTTCATTGGTTTGGTGTATGTGCTTAATGGTTTTGTGTATGTGCTTTAATGGTTTGGTGTATGTGCTTAATGGTTTGGTGTATGTGAACATTGTGTTATTTAATGCATCCACAGTGTCAATGGGGCGGTGATTGTTGTGTTGGGGGTGGCAATCAAAATCTAGGTGACACCTAGTTTGCATACATCACGATATCTACATACACCCCCCACACTCACCCCCCAACACCCCACCTACACATACACATCCGTACACATGTGTACTCTCACCTGAAGGTGCAATGCTATGAGACAGGTACAACACACCTGTAAGCAATACGGGGGAGGGGGAGAAATTCAATGAATGAATAAAGTGCAAAACAAGTCCTTTTTAGAGGCACTGTTGAATATATATGCAGCATATAAAGTGTATGAATACTGAAGTCTTATACTTACAATGCTAAGCAGAAAATTCTGAAGCAACAACTTTCTGCAATTCCAGTTACATGCACTAAATTTTTAATAACAAATTGATTCAGTAAGTTGTTGAGTATAAACGCCAATAGAGCCAATGAGACAATCTGAGCCAATCATCTTACTATTGCAGACATGATACAGGATAAGGCTACAATGAATACACTAAGAGTGGATACAAAGGGATCAAAAAGTCAAAATTTAAAAGCCACACAAAGGAATGTCCAAATAAGGCATCAATTATAAAAGTTCCTTCCCCCCCCCCCCCCCCTCCCCCCCAAAAGAGGTGGGAAAACTATACTTCCATTTCACAGCAACATTATCACTGAGTTGGTTTACAATACGTTCTATTAATACCTACAAGTAGGATGGATACCTTGCAGTTAAAGCTTCAACACATGAGTCAATGGCAGCTTGAAACCCTGACTGGCTTGAATCGCCATGTCGAAGAACCCAGCCTGAACCAACAAGGAGACAACTTCTCCAGCACTTACGTATGGACCTAAAAAGTGTATGGATCCGTGTGAATGTGACGATGTGCGCATGTGTTAACATACAGTATGACAGAGCTCCAGCAACCATTGACACGGTACTGCAGCAGAGAAGCACAACTAAGCTAAACCACAACATCCCAATGATCACTCTTTAATGCAGAGCAAACAGGTCACAATATACAGAGCTCTGTACATTCAAGACATTAGCAATCAAAATCTCACACACAGCCCATCACTCTACATACATGTACCGGACAAGTAAAAAACACACATGCATGCTTTTTCTAAGATGTACAGTGTGTGTGTGTGTGTGTGTGTGTGTGTTGTGTGTGTGTGTGTGTGTGTGTGTGTGCGTGTGTGTGTGTGTGTGCATGTGCTAATGGACAAACATGAACTATTCAGGACAAGAAAGGGTGCAGCAAAACACATGCAGACATCAATACCCTTACAACGTGCACTACACTGATGGTGGGGCCACTTGCTGCCTGCAGATACCTAACCGACCTATTAGCCTTCTCAGCGTTACAACATGTACAACACTAGCTCATATCCACACGCTGACGCATGACACTTACTGCAGAGTTGTGTACTCATAGAAGGTTCCCTCTGAAGGATGTTCAGCTTGGCTTTCACCAGCAGGTACTCCTTTTCCAAGTCAGGAAGGGTCAGTACTTCAACTGGCTGTTTGGTTCCTTAAAAAAAAAAGGGTGACAGCGTTAACACATTTCTAATAGGCATCTGTTCCCTTCCCCTCCCCTCCTCCCCAGTACCCACACACTTTTCTCCTCTCTCCTCCTCTTAGTGTGCTTCTCTGAACTCTAAGGAGGAGAAAGAAGGAAAAAAAAATGCAGTTAATCTTCTTTTTCGCGACCTGAAGTGAGCTCGCTTCGTGCAAACACTTACCCCTGGGTTGCTACACACGCACAGGTACAGTATCTTGGTGACCTTCATGCAATCACTCACCACTGGGTTGATACATGTGCACAGGTACAGTATCTTAATTAAAGCTCACCCTGGTGACCTTCATGCAAACACTCGCCCCTGGGTGATACACGTGCACAGGTACAGTATCTTAATTAAAGCTCACCCTGGTGACCTTCATGCAAACACTCACCACTGGGTTGATACATGAGCACAGGTACAGTATCTTAATTAAGCTCACCCTGGTGACCTTCATGCAAACACTCCCCACTGGGTTGATACATGTAATTTAAGCTCACCCTGGTGACCTTAATGCAAACTCACCCCTGGTTGATCCTTCCCTCCATGTTCATCCAGCTTAGCTGGCCTCACTATCCAGGCGTATCGTTTATCAGTCAGGCTCAGGGCTGCCATGGCGATAACTAAGCAGTTGGCCTTCAACAGACACAGACATTTAAACAATTCAGCTAATAGCTACTTAATTATTAATTATTTTTAAATGGAAAAGGATACGACAAGAGGGAAATACAAAGACCTCTGCTCTCTAATGTTTTTTCGTCCCCCCCCCCCCCCGGTACCCTATGCCACCATGTGAGTATTGCCTTACCTGCTTCTGCAGCGATGTGGGTTTGGGACCTCCCTTCCAAGCCTCACTCCATGCTCGTACATCACGCTGGCGGCTGATGGGGACAGAAAGTTAGTCATTTCCTAACCTGTACACACAGGTGTTACATGTAGGTGTACACGTTCACGTATGTGTGTGTGTGTGTGTGTGTGTGTGTGTGTGTGTGCCCGTGTGCTGCGTGAGTTGTACATCTGTGTAGTGTTGTTCATGGTTCATGTCTGTTCATGAGTTGCAAGGATGTGAGTGTACATGTGTATTGTGTGTGTATGTGTTGTACTTGCGTGTGAATTTGTGTTAGTGTGCATATCGTGTGTGAGTGTATAGTGTGTGTGCACGTGTGAGCGTGAGCACCTTTTCTGTAGTTTCCTCGCGAGGTGTAGAAACAGTACAGGAGGTCGTAGTAGTTGTGCTTGTGAGGTCCACACTTCTGGCACGATTCTCCATCACACGTTCAACCTGAGAGAACGACAAAAGTAACCTTTTGTAGATGTTCAACGCAACACACACCCTTTGCCACTACGCAAAACAATGTTCTTTTACGACCACAATTTCAGCATGAATGGAAAAACGGTGCACAATACCGCAAACAAATTTTTTTTTCCAGATGCCCCACACACATGAGAAATTGCAGTGACCTTACATGTACATGGCATTATGGAACCTGTCCTGCATACCCAATCTGTCACACGCACACACACCTCATCTTCTAGTCCAGTGTAGGGGAACTGGCAGAGCTCCTTCACCGCCTTCTGCTCTGTCAACACGACCACAAAGCGCTGGACACAATCCTTCCTCCTGGGGAAGAGGGAGCAGGCAAAATTCTCAATGTAGAAGGCAATGCACAATGTACTATTTGTCCGCTATAAATGCATTTAAGCTGAAATACATACGCATGTTACACAACAATACAGTCCCCCCATTTTCCTGAAGAAAAAAGAGCAGCAATGTACTACATCACCCTGGTCTAAAAGCACACTCCATTCTGCAAACTCATTACTCAGTGTCTTTTACATACATGCACATGTACATGTATACAGGTACAGTGTAATTAAAAAAAGAAAATACAATACACACTGTAAATCGCACAAAAACATTTTGAAGCTAAAGCTGTGGCACTACAGTGCTTGCATGTAACTGAGAAGTTGCGTTTCACATCTGAGGGACTCACACAGTACAGACCCAGCACAGTACAGACCTAGTACAGTACAGACCCAGCACAGACCCAGCACAGTACAGACACAGCACAGTACAGACCCGGCACAGTACAGACCCGGCACAGTACAGACCCAGTACAGACCCAGCACAGTACAGACACAGCACAGTACAAGACCCAGTACAGTAAAGACCCAGTACAGTACAGACCCAGCACAGTACAGACACAGCACAGTACAGACCCAGCACAGTACAGACCCAGTACAGACCCGGCACAGTACAGGACCCAGTACAGTACAGACCCAGTACAGACCCAGCACAGTACAGACACAGCACAGTACAGACCCGGCACAGTACAGACCCGGCACAGTACAGACCCAGTACAGACCCAGCACAGTACAGACACAGCACAGTACAGACCCAGTACAGTAAAGACCCAGTACAGTACAGACCCAGCACAGTACAGACACAGCACAGTACAGACCCAGCACAGTACAGACCCAGTACAGACCCAGTACAGTACAGACCCAGTACAGTACAGACCCAGTACAGTACAGACCCAGTACAGACCCAGCACAGTACAGACAACAGCACAGTACAGACCCGGCACAGTACAGACCCAGCACAGTACAGACCAAGTACAGACCCAGCACAGTTACAGACACAGTACAGTACAGACCCCAGTACAGACCCAGCACAGTACAGACACAGTACAGTACAGGACCCCAGTACAGTACAGACACAGGTACAGTACAGACCCGGCACAGTACAGACCCAGTACAGTACAGACCTAGTAAGTACAGACCCGGCACAGTACAGACCCAGCACAGTACAGACCCAGTAAGTACAGTAACAGACACAGTACAGACCCGCACAGTACAGACCCAGCTACAGTACAGACCCAGTACAGACCGGCACAGTACAGACCCCAGCACAGTACAGACCCGGCACAGTACAGACCCAGCACAGTACAGACCCAGTACAGACCCGCACAGTACAGACCCAGTACAGTACAGACCCCAGTACAGTACAGACCCAGCACAGTACAGACCCAGTACAGACCCGGCACAGTACAGACCCAGTACAGTACAGACCCCAGTACAGTACAGACCCAGTACAAGACCCAGCACAGTACAGACACAGTACAGTACAGACCCAGTACAGTACAGACCCAGTACAGTAAAGACCCAGCACAGTAAAGACCCAGCACAGTAAAGACACAGTACAGATACAGTAAAGAACTGCAGACACAGTGCAGGCACATCCCCCACACCATTTCACCCTAACCTGGAGGGGTCAGGGTTGTTGACCATGGCTTCGTAAGCCAGCGCTGAAGTGACCCAACTCAAGGTGGTACTTGAATAGAGTTGACCAAACAACAGCCTACGAAACAAGAGATAGTCTTATTAATGCACACCCATTCCTAGCATATAAGATACCATACAATGCAAATGTATCCTAAAACGCGGCATCGACGCTGTTAGGATATGTATTGGGGTTTAGGGTCGCGCCGAAGGCACGAGGGACTAGGTCAACTTGCACCCGGAATCTGAATCCGGTGTCAAAAAGCAACCCGTCTAGCACCAAAATTTTTTTTGCAATGTTTCGGGCCGTCAACAACCACTGGACGAGGCGCCTTCGGCGCCATATTAAATACCTAAGTGCAGCACCTTTTTCCTCCTTTATATTGACACAATGAAAATACAATCTAACCCCTAAGTGCAGCACAAATTTGCAAACAAACACAGTTGATGTATGTCTCCCCCATACTGCTTGGTATATGTAGCATTTCCCCCCCCCCCCCCCCCCCCCCCCCCCCATAGAGCTCCTTACCACACTTACCCCAAACCCCTTAACATTTACACTGCTGGGTATAAAGGAATAATTATAATAATAAAAATGGCCGACCGTGGAGGGACAGTCCCTATCTCCCAGCTTGGCGGCTTCCGTGGCAACGTTGATGACCATATCTGGAGCCGAGACCTGTTCAAACAGCTTCATGACTTTGACGTAGTAGAGCATGAGAGGGTCGTCCCTCATCTCCCCCTCCACTGTCTCCCCTATGATGCTCTGCAGCAAGGGCTCAGCTAGGGGGGTGGGGGGTAACCAGATAACACATCTGCTTGTGATGAGCAACCATGGGAACCACACACAATGGCTGTATAACCCACACATTCGGGTATCCTTCACCTTCCACCCAAATCCTATACCATAATCGTGACAGTTACAATGCAACATTAGTGTAACCTAGGGAGTTCAAGCAACGTGATCTGATTGGTCAAACTCTCAGCAGCCGAACTCAAGTCTATCCTAGTGTTATGTAACGTCTCACTGACAAAATGCAACACTGACGCACTGTTCAGCTGATGTCACATTGTACGTCAGGCTTAAGGAGGATCGACCGAAACGAAAGTGTGCAGGCAACTACCACTAGCCGCAGAACGTACAAGTACAGGTTAGTTCAGTTCACACTGAAAGTGATGCAAAGATTACAAGTCGATGGATTTCGCCATAAACTACATACAGTCTGGCACAGCTACTGTTTGACGGAGGACAATATGTAATGCCACAACGCCCCAAATAATGCCCATCCTCAACGATGAAGTAAGATGAGTGGATCGCACCGTGAACAACAGCCATTTTATGACGGAAGGCATTATTCAGTGCAACAACCCAAATAACGCACACCGTCAAAAGCAACCTTCCTCTGACCTAGACCCCCCTCCCCTCCCCCTCCCCTCCCCCTCCTTCCCTTACACTAATAACGTCCCAATCAATACCTGGGCCACATCATAGCCAGCCACACCCTCTAATTGAATGGATAGTTGCCTATTCGCTATTTGTTTCTGATGATTGCCACATTACAATTGATAAAATTATTGCTCTCTATACGACATTGCAATATATAATGAAACACCATTTGTAAAATGGCTTTCTCTACATTACAAACGATCTTCATGTGAGCAAATGGCATTCTTCTCAACGTTCTCATCAGAACAAATAGTGAATAGGCAACTCTCCATTCAATGAGAGGGTGTGGCTACATCCGACTAGCCACACCCAGGGGAGGAGGATACCGTACTAAGGCATAGTGAGGCCTGGACAAAGCAGCTCAAGCCCTTCGACAGCTCCCCCGTCGAGACAAGGCACTGGCCCAATAGGAACTTCCTGGAGGTTGGATATTCGGCATGGATATGTTCCATCCGAGTGCAATACTCCTGATGACCCATGTGTGTGTGTGTGTTTATGAGGGGGGAAAGGGGAAGAAGGTGGGCCGTAAATGAAGTAAGCAATAATGATTCACTATTCTACCAAAAAACACACCCACTGGCCACAAATATAACATTACACGTATATCACACACACACACACACACACACACACACACACACACACACACACACGCATACACACACGACACACACATGTACATACATGCATGTACACACACGCATACACACGCACACACACGCACACACCACACACACACACACACACACACCACACACACACCACACACACACACACCTGCAGGTGGAGGTATTGACAGTTCGACAACATGAACTCGCACAACTTCACAGAAGAAGATGATGGCCAGCTGTTGTGCATGTTAAAGACCACAACACTGGTGAGGCTGAACTTAAGAGACATGCACCACACATACATGTATGTACAAATAAGTGCGGTCTCGCCTGCCTGAGGCCTGTACTAGATAGACTTGATTTATGCTACCAATACATTGCATGCATTTACACCACCATCTGTATTGCAGGCCACTCCCTCTGTAATCTGTAGCACAAATGCACATGTAAGTACACTAGAATCAATGTACTACCTAATAGTGACGTATATTCACTCGTGCAATTTCTTTTATAGAGAAACAAAACGGTTCATGTCCCGGACCCATAGGTGTGTGAAGAAGACACACGTACAACTACCTTACAACACATGGCACAGGTTTTGAAGCTACAGAAAATAAACAGGCTGCCACAGCATCAATGCACCAAAGATGCGAGAATGCAAAAAGAAACTCCAAATGGAGCCCGCCAAGATGTGATGGATACAGCTGGCGAAGGGCCAGAGACAGCATGCGTGGCAGTGTGTGGAGCCAGGATGGGTGCAGGGAGGTGTTGGGAGGGAACAGCCTCTGTTCAAGCAAGGACGCCCTCACCTCCATCCCTCCTTCGGCAATTAGGTACAACTCACCCAGCATGGATGAGGAGGAAGCTGGAGGAAAGGAGAGAGGGAGAGGGAGGGAGGGGGGAGGAGAGGAGGGAAAGGGAGAAGAGAGGGATGGGAGGGGAGAGGGAG
>JABACO010000006.1:5907694-5931488 GCA_013339895.1 Ephydatia muelleri
TCTCTCTCCCTCTTCCCTCCCTCTCCCCTCCTCTACTCTTCTTCCCTTCTCTCTCCCTCCCCAGCCCCTCTCCCTCCCCCTCTTCCTCCCTCCCCTCTCCCTCTCTTCTTCCCTTTCTCTCTCCCTCTCCCTCCCCCTCTCCCTCCCCTCCTCTCCCCTTCCTTCCTTTCCTCCAGCTTCCTCCTCATCCATGCTGGGTGAGTTGTACCTAATTGCCGAAGGAGGGATGGAGGTGAGGGCGTCCTTGCTTGAACAGAGGCTGTTCCCTCCCAACACCTCCCTGCACCCATCCTGGCTCCACACACTGCCACGCATGCTGTCTCTGGCCCTTCGCCAGCTGTATCCATCACATCTTGGCGGGCTCCATTTGGAGTTTCTTTTTGCATTCTCGCATCTTTGGTGCATTGATGCTGTGCAGCCTGTTTATTTTCTGTAGCTTCAAAACCTGTGCCATGTGTTGTAAGGTAGTTGTACGTGTGTCTTCTTCACACACCTATGGGTACATGAACCGTTTTGTTTCTCTATAAAAGAAATTGCACGAGTGAATATACGTCACTATTAGGTAGTACATTGATTCTAGTGTACTTTCATGTGCATTTGTGCTACAGATTACAGAGGGAGTGGCCTGCAATACAGATGGTGGTGTAAATGCATGCAATGTATTGGTAGCATAAATCAAGTCTATCTAGTACAGGCCTCAGGCAGGCGAGACCGCACTTATTTGTACATACATGTATGTGTGGTGCATGTCTCTTAAGTTCAGCCTCACCAGTGTTGTGGTCTTTAACATGCACGACAGCTGGCCATCATCTTCTTCTGTGAAGTTGTGCGAGTTCATGTTGTCGAACTGTCAATACCTCCACCTGCAGGTGTGTGTGTGTGTGTGTGTGTGTGTGTGTGTGTGTGTGTGTGTGTGTGTGTGTGTGTGTATGCGCGTGTGTGTGTGTGCGTGTGTATGCGTGTGTGTACATGCATGTATGTACATGTGTGTGTCGTGTGTGTATGCGTGTGTGTGTGTGTGTGTGTGTGTGTGTGTGTGTGTGTGATATACGTGTAATGTTATATTTGTGGCCAGTGGGTGTGTTTTTTGGTAGAATAGTGAATCATTATTGCTTACTTCATTTACGGCCCACCTTCTTCCCCTTTCCCCCCTCATAAACACACACACACATGGGTCATCAGGAGTACTGCACTCGGATGGAACATATCCATGCCGAATATCCAACCTCCAGGAAGTTCCTATTGGGCCAGTGCCTTGTCTCGACGGGGGAGCTGTCGAAGGGCTTGAGCTGCTTTGTCCAGGCCTCACTATGCCTTAGTACGGTATCCTCCTCCCCTGGGTGTGGCTAGTCGGATGTAGCCACACCCTCTCATTGAATGGAGAGTTGCCTATTCACTATTTGTTCTGATGAGAACGTTGGGAAGAATGCCATTTGCTCACATGAAGATCGTTTGTAATGTAGAGAAAGCCATTTTACAAATGGTGTTTCATTATATATTGCAATGTCGTATAGAGAGCAATAATTTTATCAATTGTAATGTGGCAATCATCAGAACAAATAGCGAATAGGCAACTATCCATTCAATTAGAGGGTGTGGCTGGCTATGATGTGGCCCAGGTATTGATTGGGACGTTATTAGTGTAAGGGAAGGAGGGGGAGGGGAGGGGGGGGGGGTCTAGGTCAGAGGAAGGTTGCTTTTGACGGTGTGCGTTATTTGGGTTGTTGCACTGAATAATGCCTTCCGTCATAAAATGGCTGTTGTTCACGGTGCGATCCACTCATCTTACTTCATCGTTGAGGATGGGCATTATTTGGGGCGTTGTGACATTACATATTGTCTTCCGTCAAACAGTAGCTGTGCCAGACTGTATGTAGTTTATGGCGAAATCCATCGATTTGTAATCTTTGCATCACTTTCAGTGTGAACTGAACTAACATGTACTTGTACGTTCTGCGGCTAGTGGTAGTTGCCTGCACACTTTCGTTTCGGTCGATCCTCCTTAAGCCTGACGTACAATGTGACATCAGCTGAACAGTGCGTCAGTGTTGCATTTTGTCAGTGAGACGTTACATAACACTAGGATATACTTGAGTTCGGCTGCTGAGAGTTTGACCAATCAGATCACGTTGCTTGAACTCCCTAGGTTAGCTTGAACTCCCTAGGTTACACTAATGTTGCATTGTAACTGTCACGATTATGGTATAGGATTTGGGTGGAAGGTGAAGGATACCCGAATGTGTGGGTTATACAGCCATTGTGTGTGGTTCCCATGGTTGCTCATCACAAGCAGGTGTGTTATCTGGTTACCCCCCACCCCCCTAGCTGAGCCCTTGCTGCAGAGCATCATAGGGGAGACAGTGGAGGGGGAGATGAGGGACGACCCTCTCATGCTCTACTACGTCAAAGTCATGAAGCTGTTTGAACAGGTCTCGGCTCCAGATATGGTCATCAACGTTGCCACGGAAGCCGCCAAGCTGGGAGATAGGGACTGTCCCTCAACGGTCGGCCATTTTTATTATTATTATTATTCCTTTATACCCAGCAGTGTAAATGTTAAGGGGTTTGGGGTAAGTGTGGTAAGGAGCTCATGGGGGGGGGGGGGGGGGGGATTCCGGGTGCAAGTTGACCTAGTCCCTCGCGCCTTTGGCGCGACCCTAAACCCCAATACATATCCTAACAGCGTCGATGCCGCGTTTTAGGATACATTTGCATTGTATGGTATCTTATATGCTAGGAATGGGTGTGCATTAATAAGACTATCTCTTGTTTCGTAGGCTGTTGTTTGGTCAACTCTATTCAAGTACCACCTTGAGTTGGGTCACTTCAGCGCTGCTTACGAAGCCATGGTCAACAACCCTGACCCCTCCAGGTTAGGGTGAAATGGTGTGGGGATGTGCCTGCACTGTGTCTGCAGTTCTTACTGTATCTGTACTGTGTCTTTACTGTGCTGGGTCTTTACTGTGCTGTGTCTGTACGTACTGGGTCTGTACTGTACTGGGTCTGTACTGTACTGTGTCTGTACTGGGTCTGTACTGTGGGGTCTTTACTGTGCTGTGTCTGTACTGTGCTGGGTCTGTACTGTACTGTGTCTGTACTGTGCTGGGTCTGTGCTGGGTCTGTACTGTGCCGGGTCTGTACTGTGCTGGGTCTGTACTGTGTGAGTCCCTCAGATGTGAAACGCAACTTCTCAGTTACATGCAAGCACTGTAGTGCCACAGCTTTAGCTTCACAATGTTGTTTGTGCGATTTACAGTGTGTATTGTATTTTCTTTTTTTAATTACACTGTACCTGTATGCATGTATATGTGCGTGTACGTAAAAAGACACTGAGTAATGAGTTTGCAGAATGGAGTGTGCTTTTAGACCAGGGTGATGTAGTACATTGCTGCTCTTTTTTCTTCAGGAAAATGGGGGACTGTATTGTTGTGTAACATGCGTATGTATTTCAGCTTAAATGCGTTTATAGCGGACAAATAGTACATTGTGCATTGCCTTCTACATTGAGAATTTTGCCTGCTCCCTCTTCCCCAGGAGGAAGGATTGTGTCCAGCGCTTTGTGGTCGTGTTGACAGAGCAGAAGGCGGTGAAGGAGCTCTGCCAGTTCCCCTACACTGGACTAGAAGATGAGGTGTGTGTGCGTGTGACAGATTGGGTATGCAGGACAGGTTCCATAATGCCATGTACATGTAAGGTCACTGCAATTTCTCATGTGTGTGGGCATCTGGAAAAAAAAAATTGTTTGCGGTATTGTGCACCGTTTTTTCAATTCATGCTGAAATTGTGGTCGTAAAAGAACATTGTTTTGCGTAGTGGCAAAGGGTGGTGTGTTGCGTTGAACATCTACAAAAGGTTACTTTTGTCGTTCTCTCAGGTTGAACGTGTGATGGAGAATCGTGCCAGAAGTGTGGACCTCACGAAGCACAACTACTACGACCTCCTGTACTGTTTCTACACCTCGCGAGGAAACTACAGAAAAGGTGCTCACGCTCACACGTGCACACACACTATACACTCACACACGATATGCACACTAACACAAATCCACACGCAAGTACAATACATACACACACAATACACATGTACACTCACATCCTTGCAACTCATGAACAGACATGAACCATGAACAACACTACACAGATGTACAACTCACGCAGCACACGGGCACACACACACACACACACACACACACACACACACACATACGTGAACGTGTACACCTACATGTAACACCTGTGTGTACAGGTTAGGAAATGACTAACTTTCTGTCCCCCATCAGCCGCCAGCGTGATGTACGAGCATGGAGTGAGGCTTGGAAGGGAGGTCCCCAAACCCACATCGCTGCAGAAGCAGGTAAGGCAATACGAGCATGGTGGCATAGGGTACCGGGGGGGGGGGGGGGGGGGGGGGGACGAAAAACATTAGAGAGCAGAGGTCTTTGTATTTCCCTCTTGTCGTATCCTTTTCCATTTAAAAATAAGTAGCTATTAGCTGAATTGTTTAAATGTCTGTCTCTGTTGAAGGCCAACTGCTTAGTTATTGCCATAGCAGCCCTGAGCCTGACTGATAAACGATACGCCTGGATAGTGAGGCCAGCTAAGCTGGATGAACATGGAGGGAAGGATCAACCAGGGGTGAGTTTGCATTAAGGTCACCAGGGTGAGCTTAAATTACATGTATCAACCCAGTGGGGAGTGTTTGCATGAAGGTCACCAGGGTGAGCTTTAATTAAGATACTGTACCTGTGCACGTGTATCAACCCAGGGGCGAGTGTTTGCATGAAGGTCACCAGGGTGAGCTTTAATTAAGATACTGTACCTGTGCACATGTATCAACCCAGTGGTGAGTGATTGCATGAAGGTCACCAAAGATACTGTACCTGTGCGTGTGTAGCAACCCAGGGGTAAGTGTTTGCACGAAGCGAGCTCACTTCAGGTCGCGAAAAAGAAGATTAACCGCATTTTTTTTTTTGTGTCCTTCTTTCTCCTCCCTTAGAGTTCAGAGAAGCACACTAAGAGGAGGAGAGAGGAGAAAAGTGTGTGGGTACTGGGGAGGAGGGGAGGGGAAGGGAACAGATGCCTATTAGAAATGTGTTAACGCTGTCACCCTTTTTTTTTTAAGGAACCAAACAGCCAGTTGAAGTACTGACCCTTCCTGACTTGGAAAAGGAGTACCTGCTGGTGAAAGCCAAGCTGAACATCCTTCAGAGGGAACCTTCTATGAGTACACAACTCTGCAGTAAGTGTCGTGCGTCAGCGTGTGGATATGAGCTAGTGTTGTACATGTTGTAACGCTGAGAAGGCTAAATAGGTCGGTTAGGTATCTGCAGGCAGCAAGTGGCCCCACCATCAGTGTAGTGCACGTTGTAAGGGTATTGATGTCTGCATGTGTTTTGCTGCACCCTTTCTTGTCCTGAATAGTTCATGTTTGTCCATTAGCACATGCACACACACACACGCACACATGCACACACACACACACACACACACACACACACACACACACACACACACACACACACACTGTACATCTTAGAAAAAGCATGCATGTGTGTTTTTTACTTGTCCAGTACATGTATGTAGAGTGATGGGCTGTGTGTTGAGATTTTGATTGCTAATGTCTTGAATGTACAGAGCTCTGTATATTGTGACCTGTTTGCTCTGCATTAAAGAGTGAACATTGGGATGTTGTGGTTTAGCTTAGTTGTGCTTCTCTGCTGCAGTACTGTGTCAATGGTTGCTGGAGCTCTGTCATACTGTATGTTAACACATGCGCACATCGTCACATTCACACGGATCCATACACTTTTTAGGTCCATACGTAAGTGCTGGAGAAGTTGTCTCCTTGTTGGTTCAGGCTGGGTTCTTCGACATGGCGATTCAAGCCAGTCAGGGTTTCAAGCTGCCATTGACTCATGTGTTTGAAGCTTTAACTGCAAGGTATCCATCCTACTTGTAGGTATTAATAGAACGTATTGTAAACCAACTCAGTGATAATGTTGCTGTGAAATGGAAGTATAGTTTTCCCACCTCTTTTGGGGGGGGGGGAGGGGGGGGAAGGAACTTTTATAATTGATGCCTTATTTGGACATTCCTTTGTTGTGGCTTTTAAATTTTGACTTTTTGGATCCCTTTGTATCCACTCTTAGTGTATTCATTGTAGCCTTATCCTGTATCATGTCTGCAATAGTAAGATGATTGGCTCAGATTGTCTCATTGGCTCTATTGGCGTTTATACTCAACAACTTACTGAATCAATTTGTTATTAAAAATTTAGTGCATGTAACTGGAATTGCAGAAAGTTGTTGCTTCAGAATTTTCTGCTTAGCATTGTAAGTATAAGACTTCAGTATTCATACACTTTATATGCTGCATATATATTCAACAGTGCCTCTAAAAAAGGACTTGTTTTGCACTTTATTCATTCATTGAATTTCTCCCCCTCCCCCGTATTGCTTACAGGTGTGTGTACCTGTCTCATAGCATTGCAACCTTCAGGTGAGAGTACACATGTGTACGGATGTGTATGTGTAGGTGGGGTGTTGGGGGGTGAGTGTGAGGGGTGTATGTAGATATGCTGATGTATGCAAACTAGGTGTCACCTAGATTTTGATTGCCACCCCCAACACAACAATCACGCCCATTGACACTGTGGATGCATTAAATAACACAATGTTCACATACACCAAACCATTAAGCACATACACCAAACCATTAAGCACATACACAAAACCATTAAGCACATACACCAAACCATTAAGCACATACACCAAACCATTAAGCACATACACCAAACCATTAAGCACATACACAGTGCGTAGTTGGGATTACCACTGAAGACCCTTGTGTAAAAGCCCTCTGAGGAGGAACACAATCCATTTTACTGTGGGTTAGAGGCTGTCCATTCTGCTCCTTGTTTGCACAGCAGTACAGGACAGGTCTTGTTGTTTCTTAGATCAATTCATATCAATTCCCATATGAAGTAACATGAAGATATACTCAAATGCTTAAATGAAGATATAATCAAATGCTTAAACCGATGGCTTAGTTCAAGCTGTTCATCCTATTTCACCAACCATGGTATGAAGTGACTGTTTTGGTGGGAGCTTGTTTCCTGTCTCACGTGTACAATGTATCATTAACCTTTGTACTGCAATGTTATTGCCTTACTTTCCACTGACAGGAAATGTGTTATTGGGTTTTTTTTCAAGGGGAATAAAGATTAAATGAGCATTGTGTAACGTGATAAGAAGTGTACATAGGATACAAAGTCAGTGTCATTGAAAGTACTGCAGTGGGTCATACAGTGCGTGTGTAAATGTAAGTTCAGTTTTGTTTGGTTGATTTTATTGCCTTATCTGAGACAGAATGTTGCATATAACTGCCTACTGTGTTGTTCATTTACACCTTGTTTCCTCTGCTCACAACACACAATTATTTTAACAGGAAGGGGAATTCAGATGCCACCACTTGGGACTGGCTAGGCTTGAACAACACGTCAGACATCACATATGCAAGAGAAACCACGTAAGTGTGCACCCATCCTTACCACCACCACTGCATTAGTGCATGCACCCATCCTTACCACCACCACTGCATTAGTGCATGCACCCATCCTTACCATCACCACTGCATTAGTGCATGCATCCATCCTTACCACCACCACTGCATTAGTGCATGCACCCATCCTTACCATCACCACTGCATTAGTGCATGCATCCATCCTTACCACCACCACTGCATTAGTGCATGCATCCATCCTTACCATCACCACTGCATTAGTGCATGCACCCATCCTTACCACCACCACTGCATTAGTGCATGCATCCATCCTTACCATCACCACTGCATTAGTGCATGCACCCATCCTTACCATCACCACTGCATTAGTGCATGCACCCATCCTTACCATCACCACTGCATTAGTGCATGCACCCATCCTTACCATCACCACTGCATTAGTGCATGCATCCATCCTTACCACCACCACTGCATTAGTGCATGCACCCATCCTTACCACCACCACTGCATTAGTGCATCTACTTCATTTCTACAATCTACCCACACTTTCAATGTCACTATCACATTTCCAATACTTTCCCTACCACATTTGCCACTACTTTCACTACCACATTACCAATACTTTCACTGCCATTGTACCAATACTTTCACTGCCACTGTACCAATACTTTCCCTACCACATTACCAATACTTTCACTACCACATTACCAATACTTTCACTACCACATTACCAATACTTTCACTACCACATTACCAATACTTTCCCTACCACATTACCAATACTTTCCCTACCACTTTCACTACCACATTACCAATACTTTCACTACCACATTACCAATACTTTCCCTACCACATTACCAATACTTTCACTACCACATTACCAATACTTTCATTACCACATTACCAATACTTTCACTACCACATTACCAATACTTTCCCTACCACATTACCAATACTTTCCCTACCACATTACCAATACTTTCACTACCACATTACCAATACTTTCACTACCACATTACCAATACTTTCCCTACCACATTACCAATACTTTCACTACCACATTACCAATACTTTCATTACCACATTACCAATACTTTCCCTACCACATTACCATACTTTCCCTACCACATTACCAATACTTTCCCTGCCACATTACCAATACTTTCACTACCACATTACCAATACTTTCACTACCACATTACCAATACTTTCATTACCACATTACCAATACTTTCCCTACCACATTACCAATACTTTCATTTCACCTCAAAGCTTGGCAGACCAAGCGTGGGCGTTGCTGAAGAAGTATCTCGAAATTCACGACCCTCTTCACAACTACCAGCTGCAAAAGTGTGTGGCCAGGAAGCTCCTGTTGCTAGGTCACCCCCTGGTGGCCCAAGGAGACTCTGACAACGCATTGATAACAGCTTTACCCCAGTGGCTAGTGGACAATTACAAGGTACTCTGTCATTGTGGGACAGTTGAAGTTGTGTGGTGGATTAAACCGTGCAGTTGTCAAAGCATTGCTAATGAAATAACTTGCCGGCTGTTAGGGATTTTAATGCAATATTCCAATTGTTCCTCACCAACAGTAACTTGCCTAGCACAGAAAGAAAGCATTTGCCTAAGCTTTATGTATTAAAAACTGTACACTGGCACCAAATGATGGTCATGGATGTGAGTGGGTAGCAATAACCGTTCTTTTCTGGCTACCTCTTGATCGCTTATGGAAGATTCTGTTTCAAGTCTTTTGAAACCACAACATTAGAGTGCATCCTATGGTTTCCTGCACATCTTGTGCAGTCCATTGGCTTCAATATTAGCTGGACAATTGAATAGCTGGTGTACAAGTGAGACCATTCGAATACTGTATGTACATGTACTCCACCATAAGCAAGTCTCTTTCTATGGTACACACAAGTGTGTGTGTTTGTTTCATGAATTCACATATAGCGTGTATTGCGCTTGCATGGGCCTTGATTATACATTGACCTGATATTGTACTCGTTTTGCGCTGTGATTTTCTGGCCTAACCAAGACATGTAATTTTGCTGCAGTATTGCTTGTCTGTTAGGGCTGTACTTTGTGTTATATGTTTGCCTAGTGTACCTGTGAGCAGGGAAGGGAAGGGTGCAGAGTGCAATGGATTTGATTTCTTTCCCATGTTTTATCCTCCCCCTACACCCAAAAGAGGACAAATCCAGCTGAACTGCTTCGATTGTTTATTACTTTCGACCTTCTCGAGCCAGCCACTGCCGTAGCCATGGAGTACATTGATGCAGTGCTCGTTGACGGGAGAGCTGCATTTTTTGGTGTGAAGGTGAGCGTGGACCGTGTGTAGTGGACTTAGTGGATTTCAGTTCTTGGTCACAAGTGTGGTTGTATTGTTAAGAGCCATTGACTTGGGCTGTGTGTTCATCCTCTCCTCCCCAGGACACACTTCATGCCACAAACCCTCCTGTATGGCTGCCACACAACACCTTTGATGTTTTGCTGCAAGCGTTGCAAGATGCGCAGTCAAGGCTGCCAACTGTAAGACATCGTAATCATCCACCATCAGCTAACTGTAAAATGGTTACAGTAAGAGAGGTCCCCCGTTCTGCAGTGCAGCGGCTGTACACATATATGGCATATGATGTAACACCCCTGTTTTTAGCTGTAAATGTCATGTGACACCCTTGATTGCTTGATTGTAGCTGTAGCTATGTCTTATGGCACCCTGTTTGGAAGTATATGTCTGTGGCACCCTTGTTTTTAGCTGTAAATGTCATGTGACACTCTGCTGTGTGGAGCATTTGAGTCCAAGCTGAAGGATTATTTTTTGTAGCTGTAGCTATGTCTTATGGCACCCTGTTTGGAAGTATATGTCTGTGGCACCCTTGTTTTTAGCTGTAAATGTCATGTGACACTCTCATTTGTAGCTGTGTGGAGCATTTGAGTCCAAGCTGAAGGATTATTTTGAAGAGGTGGCACACGTAAGCGACACAGTGAGAATGCCATCAAGTCGTGGATTGGTGCGAATTGAAAGTGAGCATGAGGCAGCCATGGACTACATGTGATGGTGACTCCTTTCAAACTACAAACATCCTGTTGGAAGAGCTGTTCCCACCTCCAAACGATAACAATACAGTTGATGTGTACGACTATTGATGTCTCATGATATGAAATGAAATATTATATATATTTTTTGTCGATTTTACTTTAGGTGTAGGGGGAAACAAGAACTCACCTATCATGCTGGCTTCGCCTAACCCTAGCGTCACATATATATATCGTGGATGCTGCGCGTGCACTTCACTGACGCGACCGACTAGAACCAGCCAATGTACATTGTACGAGACACTGAGCTGGACCACTACTTTTTATCCTATACGGGTCCATGCTATTCAGGGGGGTGGGGGGAAATTGCGCTGAGATTGTGATTTTCATCAGCGAGTAATGAGTTCGGACATAACATTGCTCCAATATACGATGTCATGCAATCGTCATAGTCTCGTACCCAGACTAGATTCCCAACAACGTAGCGGTGATGTAATCTTTGGGAATCTGGGTCTGGGTACGAGACTAACAATCGTCATAAGTCCCCTCAGTTGTATCCACCTCAAGAGAAAAGGATGTGCATGTAGATCCCCAGTGACCGCGCACACTAGAATGCTTTCTTACACGCACGCAGAAAAGTAGTTGACCAATGCGTGGCCCGCGGCCCAACTAGGCAATAGTCGCATTAATTAATTTATTTTAATGGGGTTACTACTGTACATACCGTAAATAAGGAGAATAATAATGGTGAATCCTTTCAATGTTGCTGAATGTACGAGAAGTGGAACTGCAATGGCGTCGAACGGACGTACGTAACGGTACTTTTAGCGCCATGTGTATAAGCTGAAGTGCGAAATGCCTTGGTGAAGTAGAATTGTGCCGTCCTCAGGGACTCTTTTGCACGTCAGAATTTAATGACAGCTGGGTTTATACATTCAAATACACGTGTTGGATCCAAACGAAAACCGGTACTTATTATGGGTTGATCCAACTCTGTTGCTCGTGAGATGGCAGCTGCTTTTTCCAAGTCGTTATCCTGTCAAGATAAGAGATGGATTTGGGGTCACAGCTTGCCCATACCTCTGGTTTGATCGATGTTAGTGTTCCAGGCATCGGAATCACGTGCAACAATGCAAATAAAATTGGCAAACTGTTTTATTCTAAAGCAGCCTGTATGTTTCCACTGCAGATATCTCTTTGAATTGTGCGACCACAACCATAAGACTTGTATTAAAAGTGTCTTCAAAACGCTGCAAATATTTCCTTATTCCATACATGAGTATCACATTTGTGCTATGGGGTGGGGTGATGAGGGGAAAATAGCAAGAAACATTTACTTCCCCCCCCCCCCCCTCCCTTTTTTGGTGTCAAGTTGGTGTATCAAAGAGTACATTTTTTAGTTTCACCTCAACCTTACTAACAAAAGGTCACAGCACTCTATCCATGTGAAAATATAGCATCACACTGGCCTTGTCACCATGTGTTACCACAAGGCTGCTTTGCAGCCTGTACACACCTACACACACCTGTGCATGTTAAGCTTATGCCTGTGAGAAGTATTTATTTTTTATTGTTGCTCACTCTCAGTTTGGCAAGACCTTGTGTTCATGAAGTGCATTAGACCATTAGACCTATATTATTTGGTCTACCCATTCTGTATAATTACACTTTTATGTTATACTCAACTTACCATTCACAATTTGATTCATTATCCTTTCTTCCCCCCACCCACCCACCCCTCCACCCTTTTATTTTTCATGCAGAGCACATGTACCCTTGCGAGCACTGCAACAAGTCCTTTCGTTGGCAGTCGTCTTTGCAAAGACACAAGCTCACTCACTCCGGAGAGCGTCCGTACGTCTGTCCCGAGTGTGCAAAGTCGTTTGCGCAGAAGTCCCACCTCCAGAAGCACGTACGCACGCATAACAAAAGCCTGCACCGGTGTTCGATCTGCCAGAGGACGTTTCCCGAGCAACGTGTGCTTGACCAGCACGTCCATCGAAGACACCAGGGAGAACAGCCATACCCATGTCTGGAATGCGACAAGTCATTCAATTGGCTCTCGGACCTGCAGAGGCACATACGCGTGCACACTGGGGAGAGGCCGTATCGTTGTAGCGCTTGCACTCTGACATTTTCACAGAAAACCCACCTGCTGAAGCACAAGCAGGTGTGTCGTTGATTGACTGTGTGTGTGTGTGTTTGTGTGTGTGTGTGTGTGTGTGTCTGTGTCGTTGAGTGCTTGCAACATTCGCTAAACCACTATGTAATCTTGTAATCAGGTCATGAGATTCACTGGAGCATGTAATACTGTTTGATTCAAATAATCAACAACGAATGGGAATTTTTTATTCTGTGTTGTGGGTGGATGGGTTAAGTGAGCGAGGACCACAACATTTATTGTGTACAACCATTGAGTGAGCTGCAATTGAGGAAAGTAATATCATTAACTGCTGCTGACATCACACTACTGTTACAAGACCCATTTTTTTCTTTTAAAAGAGAATGTGTGAAATTGCTCATGAAAAGTGAATACAGACGTATTCAGTCTCGTTTAAAACTAAGTAAATAGAATACAGACGTATTCAGTCTCGTTTAAAACTAAGTAAATAAAAAACATTCTCTGTATGAGAAAGTTGGTGGCATATAGGATGGAAAGACAATGGTGGTGTAAAAAGTATAGAATCATGATTTGACTGGAATGGGACCAGGTAAATGAACTAGGCCTATATTTAGCACACACTGGCATCAGAATGCATTATTTTAGAACGTACTGATGTGTGCTAATATAGGCCTACATGTAGTTCATTTTACCCAGTCCCATTCCAGTCAAATCTTGATTCCATGCTTTTTACATCTTTCAATCCTATATGCCCCCAACAATCTCATATAGAGAATGCTTTTGTTTTATTTTTGCATGGCCGTAGTCAATCATAAAAAATATGGAGGGCAGAGGGGAGTGGTTGTGATGATATGTTTAGGCTCCCCCAACGGCTTTGCTCATTTGGATGAAGACAATTTTAAAAAGTTATCACCATTCTGTCCCCTTGTCAATCAGATATAATGATAAGTATCACTATTTCTACAATATTGAGTAAATCACCGGTCTCCTGGCCTCCTCTTTGGCCTCCTCCCCGGCCTTTCCGGTCTTCTCAGCCTAATGCAGGTGGTGTGCACCTCTGTTTGTCTCCCCTTACTTTACGGTTACGTGGAATGGGGATGGGGGGGGGGGGGGGGGGGGGGGGGGGGGGGCCGCGCGAGCAATTTATTTCACCTACTGCTTTCTCTGGAATATTTTCACTGGGATGGCGCGTGGTGAGTCCAATGCTGATTACAATGGGCATACAACGACGATTTGTATACCATGTACATGTATACAAAATTGTCCGTCCGTCGTAATCCGCAAACGAATTTTATAGTATATATACGGCTGTAAAGTTGGTTGTAGCTTTTAGTCAACTGCTAGAGAGGAACACCCGGAGATTTCGCAGGGCAATTATTCATCCGGCTAGAGTTACATAATAACCCCCTAACCTCTAAAACAGCATGCAATTTCAAGGAAATGAGAAAGGCATTGCAGGATGGAGCTGCTGAACAGTGTAAATAATCAATTGTTTCCGTGTTTTTTTTACCGTCCGCTCTGTAACATTATAGCCCGCGTTACATCGTTAACACCTACTGAGAAGTTCGAAATCGTTCATATCTTCAGTTCGGTTGGTCTTGGTTCTTTTTATCTGCTCTGAAGCGCTTCACATACGTAGGAGAATATCTATAAGCGTTTTAGGTTGGAAAAATATGACGGGCAACTTCGAAAATTAGAAAAAAAAAGTTTTTTTCAGGACGCATCGCACTTGTGTACCTTCTGTGCGCGGGCTGTTGTGCGTATTGATCAGTTCGTCGTGTTTTGTTGTTGGTTAGTCCTATTTGTATGTACTTGGCTACTTTTTTCGTCATTTTTTGATACATGCCACGCACAAAATACGCCTGGAGTGGGGATGGAGTCCATTAACTTGTGTACCTTCTGTGCGCGGGCAGTTGTGCGTATTGATCAATTTGTCGTGTTTTGTTGTTGGTTAGTCCTATTTGTATGTACTTGGCTACTTTTTTCGTCATTTTTTGATACATGTCACGCACAAAATACGCCTGGAGTGGGGATGGAGTCCATTAACTTGTGTACCTTCTGTGCGCGGGCAGTTGTGCGTATTGATCAGTTTGTCGTGTTTGCTGTTGGTTAGTCCTATTTGTATGTACTCGGCTACTTTTTTCGTCAATTTTTTTGATACGAACCATCATTTCAGAATTTCTTCCAGCTGTGGCTCCCAAGTCATCCATCTTGAAGCATAGTTACTAGTACGGAATTCTTATAAGTGCTGTAACGAGGAGTGGAGGTGTCAATTGGTGTTGATTAGACTCGTTTCCAATCCCCTTACTATACTATCTATGATTATTAGCGACATGTACATGCAAATGTACTTTATATGACTTCAGTTTTACAATTAGTCAGTTTTTCTTAAAATTCACTTTCTAGCCGGCTGGTTTAGCACAGACGGTTAGCATGCATGTGTCTGTTTGCTGCTACAAATGGATGTAACATCTCATTCACCCGAACACACGAAAGCGCCATTCAGCGATGCAGCGGGGTACAATAGATCTTGCTCGCAGAGATGTTCCCACCTTGTGCGCATCGATTTTCTGCGCACTTAGCGTAAGACCTCCAATACCAGCGTATGCATAATACAATTTGCAGCAGCGGCACTGGAGAAAGTCAAACCTTGCAATGACCGATCACACCGTGGAATGTAAGTAATATTTATAAAGTAATCTCCCTTCTCCCCCCTTCCCTCGCTTCCTCTCTGCCTTCTGCCCATTTCTTTAATGTGATTACTTCAAGTACTTCTTTTATTTTTATTTTATTTTTTTTTCTCTCCCATTCGCCCGCCATGTTCGCGGGCTCATGCATGCATGCAGTGTATGGCTACGGACTTCTGCTCGTCCTTCTGATCAGCGGATGCTCCCTCCTCGGCGTCTTCTTGATCCCCTGCATGACCCAGAATGTCGGGTGCGGTAGAGCCTACATCTATGTCAACACACTGATGGTCTCGTGCGCCGTCTCAGCTCTATTCTGTGACGCCATCCTCCTCCTCATCCCGGAGGTAATCTTGGGACGGCGCGGAGGTCGTGTGTGGGCGTAAGGGAAACCGCATGTGCACTTGCGCAGAAATCCATAACTTGTGGCACATAGCCACTCGTATGCTTCAAGTGCGGCAGCAACAAAGCATTCAACCAGACGGTTTAATCGCTATTCTCAATTAAGCTAGTTTGTCGCTGGGATGCGATGCAATGTGCACATGTGCCTGCACTTCAAAAGCTCGTAACAAAAAAATAGTGACGTATACACTTTGTTACAGATGTTTGGCCTTGGCGGAGAAGTACACGTGACCAACTTCAGCTCCGGTGCGGCTCCAGCTCACAGTGGTATCGAGGGAGACAAAACTCCATTCCTGTGGAAGGCATGCATGGTGATTGCTGGGGCCTATACCTTCTACCTTCTCGAGTCGCTCCTTCGCCAATGCACGGGAGAGGAGGTGAACTGCTGCGCATGCGCATTAATCAAATGCACCTAGGCTTATGGAAGCACTAATACACCTTTTCTTTCCCCCCCCCCCCCCGTACATGCTTGCATACTCTGAGTGGTGTCCATGTGCTCACATCACACGCCTCATTCACACACACAACACCATGTACTCAGTACATATCCTAATCTGCATGTGTACACGTCATACACCATAAACTCGGACACATACGCTCAAACCCTCCCTCTCTCTCTCTCTCTCTCTCTCTCTCTCCCTCCCTCCCTCCCTCTCCCTCTCTCTCAGGGGGACCATGACCATTCTCTCCTGAAGCCAGGTCACGACTCTTCCCTGGCGGTAAGCAGCGACTCTGAGTTGGAATACACTGACAGCCCGCCTGACAAAATGAGCTACCTCACCACAGACTCAGCAGGAGATCCAGCAGTAAGAGTGCATGCTTGCTGCTGATATTTAGTTCAACTTGTACTTGTATGTGAACAGACAGTGTTGAAAAAATCAAGCATTTTAACGTGCGTCCAAAATATGAGATGTGCGCATTTGCAGTGACCTTTCATCTGCAGGATATTTAATTAGGACATAGGGGTGGGAGGGTCTCTGTTGATCCTCTAATGAGGTATATTGGTCTCATTAAAACAATGCCTGTAGGTTTTCTATATGGGCATTGTGTCAGGGAACCATATAACCTCTACAGGTGCTAGATGAGCTGTTTGTTAACATACTTGAGAGTCATCTCTTTACTAATGCACTTCCACTTCCCACTCCACCCTCCTACTCCTCCCACCCTTCCACTCCTCCCACCCCTCCCTCCTTCCACTCCTCCCTCCTTCCACTCCTCCCTCCTTCTACTCCTCCCACCTTCCACTCCTCCCTCCCTCCACTCCTCCCTCCTTCCACCTCTCCCTCCTTCACTCCTCCCTTCTTCCACTCCTCCCTCCTTCCACTCCTCCCTCCTTCCACTCCTCCCTCCTTTCACTCCTTCCACTCCTCCCTCCCTCCCTCCTTCCACTCCTCCCTCCTTTCACTCCTTTCCTCCTTCCACTCCTCCCTCCCTCCTCCCTCCACTCCTCTTCCACTCCTCCCTTCTTCCACTCCTCCCTCCTTCTACTCATCTATTCTCCCAATCCACTCTCCTCTCACTCTTTCTTCCACTTCGTTCTCCTCCCACTGCACCCACTCCACTTTCCTCCCTCCCCACCTATCCCTCCTCCTCCTCCCTCCTCCCTCTTCTTCCTCTTCTTCAATCTCATTGAATGCAGGTTTGGCACCGTAATGGTTACCTGGAGAAGAAGCAAGTAATGACCAGCTACCCTTTCAAAGTATATAAAAGGGAATGGGGATGGGGTGAGAATGTGATGTAATGGTGGGAGTAGCATGGGCGGGGCAAGAGAGGGGACGATGAGTATGTGACCAGTAAAAATAACAACTGCTCTTTTAGGTTCATAGCTGTGTGCCAAATTTAGCTGCCAAGGTGAGTGTATGTTCTCCTAAATTACTTCAAATGGTTACAGCATAAGTTATGGCTGGGCCCCCAACAAAGTAATCACACCCACAACTCTCACCCACAATTTCTGATATCATCCTGTCATAGCTGCCACCACACTCCAAATAACATCTCATTGATACTGATTTTCAAACGACACAACTCCAGCTTGAGTTGTGCTGTTTGTTATATATGCCATAATAGTCTATAATTGGAGCACATAGTAAGATATATGTACTTGTGTGTGCAAACCTCTTGGCCAAGGCAAATGCTATTTGAATTGATTGCTCTCATTAAGATTGCAATGCTGACATTGTAGTGTCAACTTGATGCTTTAATATTTTTATTTATTTATGTTAAGATCATATTTATGTTTGGCAACCAGTATTTGCAGGGTAGTGCAGTAAAAACACGTACATGTTGCCCTGTTTAATGATTGGCATCCCTAAATGGTAAGCAATTTGCTACAAATGACTGAATAGGCAAAGTGCTTTGTGACAAAGTTTTAGTATTTATTTTGGAGACTCCTAAATCTTTATTCACCACCCATGCTGCTTACACGTCACCTCTTCCCCTCCTCCTTTTCCCTTCTTTCCTCTTCACCCCTCCTCCATCCACGCTCCTCCCCTCTACCTCCTCCCTCTCCACCTTACCCTCCTCCCTCCACACTCCTCCCTCCCTCCTCCCCTCCTCTCCCCTCCATTGCTGCTTTTCACCCCTCTCCCCTCCACCTCTACACCAGGACACATGCTCCTGCCTCCTCTCCACACCTCCCTGCAAGTGGCTGAAGGCAGTCAAGCCTCTGGCCTGGCTCATCATCCTGGGAGATGGACTCCACAACTTTGCCGATGGCATAGCTCTGGGAGTGTCCATCTCCCAGGGCCTGTCCCTCGGTGTGAGCACTGCAGTGGCCATGATCATCCACGAGATACCCCATGAGCTAGGTCAGCCATCTTGAAAGAATGAATGGCACATGGAGGAAAGCAGGGAGGGGAAGAGGGGAGGGAGGGAGAGAGGGGAAGGGGAGGGAGAGGAGGAAGAAGGGGGAAAGGAAGGTGGAGGATTAATACCATGATAGGATGCACTGTGTAAAAAGCGTTGTTTATAACTGTAACTAACAGTGGAGGTTCGTTGCAATAGTGTTGTTACGTACACATGCCAACTATAATAGTAATGTTCTTCACAGTGTATGATCAACCCTTTTTACACAGTGATGCAGGCACATCATTGTGAAGGCGCTAAATAGGAATTAATTACTTTGAGGTTGGGAGTGTGTGAAAGGTGGTTGGAGGACTGGTCAGTCCTGTAGTCTCTGGTAGGGAGGGGGAAGGAAGGAGGGGGAAGGGAGGGAGGGGAAGGAGGGAGGGGGAAGGGAGGAGGTAAGGAGGGAGGGAAAGGGAGGGAGGGGGAAGGAAGGGAGGGGGAGGGGAGGGAGGGAGGGGAAGGGAGGGAAGGGAGGGGGAAGTGGAGGGGCAGGAGGGAAGGGAAGGGAGGGAGGGGGAAGGGGACTGCTTGCTGCTGTTTTCAAGGGAATGCAGCTACTTTCCTCTCTCCCTGCCCAGTGACTTTGCCATCCTTCTCACCACTGGTTTGAGCTGGCCTGCAGCCCTCACCTTGAACTTTATGCACAGCCTCACTGCAGTAGTGGGGTTCTTTGTTGGTGTAACCATAGGAACGGACGCTCAGCAGACTGACAGGGTGGATCCTGGGTGCAACTGCTGGTGTGTTCCTCTATATAGCCCTGGTGGACCTTGTGAGTGCATGTGTGTGTGTGTGTGGGGGGGGGGGGGGGGGGTATGGTCTTCTAGATAGCTCTGGTAGACCTAGTGAGTGTATTTGATGATTGCAAGCATATAATGACAAGTGTATGTGATCGAAATGAATGTGTGTGTGATGACATTACTTCTCCTTTATTTCAATTAAAGCTCCCTACTCTCACTCACCCAAAGAAAGGGATCTCAGAGCTGTGTTTCTTTGTGCTGACCAACGTTGGAATGGTTGTCACATTTGTGCTGCTGCTACTCATAGCTATCTACCAGGAGGAGCTTGACAGACTCATTCTAGACCCATGAAGCAGCCAGCTAGCTAGTTGCTTGCAACTTTTAAAACTCCATTTTGTTGTATATTCAGTAGAACCGCTATGTAGACATGCTCAGTGGTGTGTGTGTGTGTACGTGTGTGTGTGTGTGTGTGTGTGTGTACGTGTGTGGGTATGTGTTGTGTGCGTGCTGCTGGTAAAAAAGAACGAAGAACAAACTGTTCGGGAACTACCGTTTTACAATGTATCAACGCAAATGTCACATGCTGTCGTGAATAACGTTAACAATGCAAAGGGGTGTGTGTCACATGACACGACGCGCGATATGGATGCTCTAACTTTGCTCCTCGCTTTAGCCACTCTCCAACTTAGCGCCCATCTTCCGGCTACAGCAGCTCAGTACAAAGGTAAGTGTAGAGCGTACGAGGTATCGCGTGGTTGATGTGTGCCACTTTCCCTCCTGCACAGCAGAGACGACGCACTGCACGGACAAAGTAACTGCGTTTAATTGAAACCGTCGTTTTTAACCCCTTAATTGCACTTAGGTCTGTCTTAAGGTACAGTTCGATGCACTGGCGATTTCGAAAGGCTTGTATTCAGCCGATGGCGCCGTCTGTAAGGGCGACTCGGGATATGGTACGAAAGTCTGCATGCACACCTGTAATAATATTTTCCCGGCAAGGTACGCATACTCCATGCATATGAACCTTTTCGCCTTTCTTCTCAGTGCGCGGGACGTCTAACGCCACCTGCTCGTCGTGTGTCGGCGTTTATCAGGTGTGCGAGCAGCTGGTAGTCAAAGGGCAACAGCTGGGTCAAGCCGCCGTGAAATCGAGTTCAGAGAGTACGAGCTCGTGTGATAACACTCAAGATAAACCCGCACCCTACGAAGGTAAATCCTGTTCTTGAACGTAACCACTCTATCCTGACGTTGGAAGCATCACAATTGTGCGTGCCTTTGAGTTGAGAGAATTGCGCAATACCACCCCCCCCCCCCCCCCCCCCCCCCCCCCCCCCCCCCTCTCCCCCGGTCCTCGTCACCCCTGCCCGACGACCCTCTTTTCCTCCACTGTATACTGTAGGTCTTAATATATCATATGCCGCACTACCAGTGAAGGGAGAGAGGGACGGAGGGAGGGTAAATTTATGCGAATAGGAGGGTCTTTACAAGCAGACATTTGTGCACAATTTGTGTGTATGTGTGTGTGTGTGGGCTGTGTGTGCTGTGTATTGACATTCACTCGTTTTTGTCATACATCATTATTCAAAGTACCTGTGTGGCAACTTAATTGTATCAATGTCCCAACCTCTGTGGGAAGTTCACCACCTCCATGGAAAGGGCACTTTGTAACAAGACCATGCATAGTGGTAGCATGAATACATAGGCCGTCATTGTGATAAAAGCCAAACCAGTGGAGGCTGAGGGGTGTGGGGGGTGGGGGGAGGGGAGAGAGAGGGTAGAATTGAAGTTGGTTTCCATGGTGATGCAACACCCGAGCCACTACATCATCTTTTTAAAAGGGATCTGCTTGCTTTCCACCCTTCCTCCTCCCGCTCCCTCCTCCCACTCCCTCCTCCCTTTACGTAAATTGCATTGCACACTGGTACAGGTAATTAGAAGATGAGAGAGAAGATCGGAGGAGGATATGATTAGTACCCACCTTCCAAAGCCCACACCTGGGGACTGTGCATATCAATGCTTACATGGACAGTGTGCCATCAACCTCCTCTGCCTTGAGACAAGTAGCAACGACATAGGGTTCTAGTATCTCTTTGCAGAGTAGTAGAAAAGATGCTAGCAACCATCTTCCCACCACATGGCTACACCGATGCACCAATGTAACAGATATCTCCATCCCTCCCACTTCCCCTCCCCTCCCCTCCCCTCTTCCCTGCTCACAAAAACTGAATGCATTCGGAGTTGCTCACCTCCTCCCTCTCCTCCTTCCCTCCCTGGCCCCCCTTCCTCCCCCTCTTCTCCCCTCCTCCTCCTCCCCAGCCTATGGCTATGGGTTCCTGATCTCCGTGGCGATCAGTCTGACCTCTCTGCTGGCAGTGTTCATTGTACCATTCCTCAAGGAAGGGACCACTCTGGGAAAGTTCTACAAGGCCATCTATGCCTTCATGATGGCCTCATCAAGCTCCGCCCTCTTCTGCGATGCTATCCTCATCATACTGCCGGAGGTGGGTGTGGTTAGAGAGGGAGGGGGCATCATGTGTGGGTGTGGACAGGGGAGGATCCATCTGTGGACTTGTTTAGGACTTAAAAATGCACATACATGTACATGTATGCATCTCGGCTTGCTTTATGATGCACTGTGTGTGTATGTGTGTGTATTGTATGCATGTGTGTGTTGTGTGTATGTGTGTGTATGTGTGTTGTGTGTGTATGTGTGTTGTGTGTGCGTGTTGTGTGTGTTGTGTATGTGTGTGTGTTGTGTGTATGTATGCATGTGTGTGTATGTGTGTATGTGTGTGTATGTGTGTGTATGTCTGTGTGTGTGTATGTGTGTATGTGTGTATGTGTGTATGTATGTGTGTGTGTATGTATGCATGTGTATGTATGTATGTTTGTGTATGTGTGTTGTGTGTTGTGTGTATGTGCGTGTTGTATGTGTATGTGTATGTATATGTGTTGTGTGTATGTATGTGTGTGTATGTGTGTTGTGTGTATGTGTGTGTATGTGTGTGTATGTGTATGTATGTGTATGTGTATGTGTTGTGTGTATGAGAGTATGTGTAACTTCTCATGTCTCACTACTACTTTAAGTGAGTTTTAAGATAGAAGGAAATTAGAAAGGTTTGGGGCCCATGCATTGGGCTTTTGCAGATGTTATCACGTACACGCATATATACACCTGCCATTGCCCCCTCCCACACACATGTGTAACACACACACATGCATGCACACGCACGCACACACACACACACACACACACACACACACACACACACACACACACACATGCAGGTTCTATTTGCAAGGGAGATCAATGGTACTATCATCAACAGTGACGATAATGTCCCAGCCTCCACTGTAGGAGAACTGGATCACTACCAGGTGCTGTGGGTTGGCTCTGCCATGTGTGCAGGCATGTACCTCTTCTTCATCTGGGAGTTCATCTACACCACCCTCTATCGCAACGTAGGTGGCCTCACCTTTGCATGCATAGTGTCCTCCTTCTATACCCTCGCTCCATACCATCTAAACCTTACATCCTCCCTCCCACACTCCATTCCACACCTCCATCCTAACCTTACATCCTCCCTCCCACACTCCCTTCCACACCTCCATCCTAACCTTACATCCTCCCTCCCACACTCCATTCCACACCTCCATCCTAACCTTACATCCTCCCTCCCACACTCCCTTCCACACCTCCATCCTAACCTTACATCCTCCCTCCCACACTCTCTTCCACACCTCCATCCTAACCTTACATCCTCCCTCCCACACTCCATTCCACACCTCCATCCTAACCTTACATCCTCCCTCCCACACTCCCTTCCCTCCTCCCTCCCTCCCACACCCTCCCTCCCACTATGCCCTCTCTCTCCTACTCTACAGTGTAAACCTCCAAAGCCTGCTGTTGCTGAGGAGTCATTTGAGGAGAGGCCGTACCAGTGGGCTGTCCAACGTGACCTTCCCCATCGTCTGGCCAACAGACAGAGGCACAGAGGAGAAGACCTCTTGCTCACCCAGCAGCAGGAGCAGGTTACATTGGTGAGGGCTGTGTGTGTGTGTGTGTGTGTGTGTGTGTGTGTGTGTGTGTGTGTGTGTGTGTGTGTGTGTGTGTGTGTGTGTGTGTGTACATTATGTGTGTGTGTGTGTGTGTGGTGTGTGTGTGTGTGTGTACATTATGTGTGTGTGTGTGTGTGTGTGTGTGTGTACATTATGTGTGTGTGTGTGTGTGTGTACAGTATGTGTGTGTGTATGGTATAAATTATGTATGTGCTTGTGTGTGTGCTCTAGCATTGGCAATGTGACATGTGCTCTTTTTCCTCTTCTCCACTCATATCTTCTTATTTTCTCTTCTCCCCTCCTTCTCTTCCCTCCTCTCCCCCTCCCCTCCCCCTCCTCTCCTCCCCCTCCTCTCCTCCCCCTCCTCTCCTCCCCCTCCTCTCC
>JABACO010000006.1:5932488-5944022 GCA_013339895.1 Ephydatia muelleri
CATTCCCTTGTAAAACAGCAGCAAGCAGTCCCCTTCCCCCTCCCTCCCTTCCCTCCCTCCTGCCCCTCCACTCCCTCCCCCTCCCTTCCCCCTCCTTCCCCTCCCTCCCTCCCCTCCCCCTCCCTTCCTTCCCCCCCTCCCTTTCCCTCCCTCCTTCCCCTCCCTCCCTTCCCCCTCCCTCCTTCCCCTCCCTCCCTTCCCCCTCCTTCCTTCCCCTCCCTACCAGAGACTACAGGACTGACCAGTCCTCCAACCACCTTTCACACACTCCCAACCTCAAAGTAATTAATTCCTATTTAGCGCCTTCACAATGATGTGCCTGCATCACTGTGTAAAAAGGGTTGATCATACACTGTGAAGAACATTACTATTATAGTTGGCATGTGTACGTAACAACACTATTGCAACGAACCTCCACTGTTAGTTACAGTTATAAACAACGCTTTTTACACAGTGCATCCTATCATGGTATTAATCCTCCACCTTCCTTTCCCCCTTCTTCCTCCTCTCCCTCCCCTTCCCCTCTCTCCCTCCCTCCCCTCTTCCCCTCCCTGCTTTCCTCCATGTGCCATTCATTCTTTCAAGATGGCTGACCTAGCTCATGGGTATCTCGTGGATGATCATGGCCACTGCAGTGCTCACACCGAGGGACAGGCCCTGGGAGATGGACACTCCCAGAGCTATGCCATCGGCAAAGTTGTGGAGTCCATCTCCCAGGATGATGAGCCAGGCCAGAGGCTTGACTGCCTTCAGCCACTTGCAGGGAGGTGTGGAGAGGAGGAGGAGCGCAGGAGCATGTGTCCTGGTGTAGAGGTGGAGGGGAGAGGGGTGAAAAGCAGCAATGGAGGGGAGAGGGAGGGGAGGAGGGAGGGAGGAGTGTGGAGGGAGGAGGGGTAAGGTGGAGAGGGAGGAGGTAGAGGGGAGGAGCGTGGATGGAGGAGGTGGAGAGGGTGAAGAAGGAAGAAGGGAAAGGAGGAGGGGAAGAGGGGTGCGGTGAGTGTAGCAGCATGGGTGGTGAATAAAGATTTAGGAGTCTCCAAAAAATATAAAACTTTGTCACAAAGCACTTTGCCTATTCAGTCATTGTAGCAAATTGCTTACCATTTAGGGATGCCAATCATTAAACAGGGCACATGTACGTGTTTTACTGCACTACCCTGCAAATACTGGTTGCCAAACATAAATATGATCTTAACATAAATAAATAAAAAATTAAAGCATCAAGTTGACACTACAATGTCAGCATTGCAATCTTAATGAGAGCAATCAATTCAAATAGCATTTGCCTTGGCCAAGAGGTTTGCACACACAAGTACATATATCTTACTATGTGCTCCAATTATAGACTATTATGGCATATATAACAAACAGCACAACTCAAGCTGGAGTTGTGTCGTTTGAAAATCAGTATCAATGAGATGTTATTTTGGAGTGTGTGGCAGCTATGACAGGATGATATCAGAAATTGTGGGGTGAGAGTTGTGGGTGTGATTACTTGTTGGGGGCCCAGCCATAACTTATGCTGTAACATTTGAAGTAATTTAGGAGAACATACACTCACCTTGGCAGCTAAATTTGGCACAGCTATGAACCTAAAAGAGCAGTTGTTATTTTTACTGGTCACATACTCATCGTCCCCTCTCTTGCCCCGCCCATGCTACTCCCACCATTACATCACATTCTCACCCCATCCCCATTCCCTTTTATATACTTTGAAAGGGTAGCTGGTCATACTTGCTTCTTCTCCAGGTAACCATTACGGTGCCAAACCTGCATTCAATGAGATTGAAGAAGAGGAAGAAGAGGGAGGAGGGGAGGAGGAGGGATAGGTGGGGAGGAGGAAAGTGGAGTGGGTGCAGTGGGAGGAGAACGAAGTGGAAGAAAGAGTGAGAGGAGAGGGGGATTGGGGAGAATAGATGAGTAGAAGGAGGGAGGAGTGGAAGAAGAAGGGAGGAGTGGAAGAGGAGTGGGGGAGGAGGGAGGGAGGATGGAGAGGAGGAAAGGAGGTGAAAGGAGGGGGAGGAGTGGAAGGAGGGAGGAGAGGGAGGAGTGGAAGGAGTGAAAGAGGGAGGAGGAGAGTGGAAGGAGGGAGGAGTGGAAGGAGGGAGGAGTGGAAGAAGGGAGGAGTGAAGGAGGGAGAGGTGGAAGGAGGGAGGAGTGGAGGGAGGGAGGAGTGGAAGGTGGGGGAGGAGTAGAAGGAGGGAGGAGTGGAGGAAGGAGGGAGGAGTGGAAGGAGGGAGGGTGGGAGGAGTGGAGGGTGGGAGGGTGGGAGGTAGTAGGAGGGTGGAGTGGGAAGTGGAAGTGCATTAGTAAAGAGAGACTCTCAAGTATGTTAACAAACAGCTCATCTAGACCTGTAGAGGTTATATGGTTCCCTGACACAATGCCCATATAGAAAACCTACAGGCAGTTTTAATGAGACCAATATACCTCATTAGAGGATCAACAGAGACCCTCCCACCCCTATGTCCTAATTAAATATCCTGCAGATGAAAGGTCACTGCAAATGCGCACATCTCATATTTTGGACGCACGTTAAAATGCTTGATTTTTCAACATGTCTGTTCACTACAAGTACAAGTTGAACTAAATATCAGCAGCAAGCATGCACTCTTACTGCTGGATCTCCTGCTGAGTCTGTGGTGAGGTAGCTCATTTTGTCAGGCGGGCTGTCAGTGTATTCCAACTCAGAGTCGCTGCTTACCGCCAGGGAAGAGTCGTGACCTGGCTTCAGGAGAGAATGGTCATGGTCCCCTGAGAGAGAGGGAGAGGGAGGGAGGGAGGGAGAGAGAGAGAGAGAGAGAGAGAGAGAGGGAGGGTTTGAGCGTATGTGTCCGAGTTTATGGTGTATGACGTGTACATGCAGATTAGGATATGTACTGAGTACATGGTGTTGTGTGTGTGAATGAGGCGTGTGATGTGAGCACATGGACACCACTCAGAGTATGCAAGCATGTACGGGGGGGGGGGGGGGGAAAGAAAAGGTGTATTAGTGCTTCCATAAGCCTAGGTGCATTTGATTAATGCGCATGCGCAGCAGTTCCTCCTCTCCCGTGCATTGGCGAAGGAGCGACTCGAGAAGGTAGAAGGTATAGGCCCCAGCAATACCATGCATGCCTTCCACAGGAATGGAGTTTGTCTCCCTCGATACCACTGTGAGCTGGAGCCGCACCGGAGCTGAAGTTGGTCACGTGTACTTCTCCGCCAAGGCCAAACATCTGTAACAAAGTGTATACGTCACTATTTTTTTGTTACGAGCTTTTGAAGTGCAGGCACATGTGCACATTGCATCGCATCCCAGCGACAAACTAGCTTAATTGAGAATAGCGATTAAACCGTCTGGTGAATGCTTGTTGCTGCCGCACTTGAAGCATACGAGTGGCTATGTGCCACAAGTTATGGATTTCTGCGCAAGTGCACATGCGGTTTCCCTTACGCCCACACACGACCTCCGCGCCGTCCCAAGATTACCTCCGGGATGAGGAGGAGGATGGCGTCACAGCTAGAGCTGAGACGGCGCACGAGACCATCAGTTGTTGACATAGATGTAGGCTCTACCGCACCCGACATTCTGGGTCATGCAGGGGATCAAGAAGACGCCGAGGAGGGAGCATCCGCTGATCAGAAGGACGAGCAGAAGTCCGTAGCCATACACTGCATGCATGCATGAGCCCGCGAACATGGCGGCGGCGAATGGGAGAGAAAAAAAAATAAAATAAAAATAAAAGAAGTATTGAAGTAATCACATTAAAGAAATGGGCAGAAGGCAGAGAGGAAGCGAGGGAAGGGGGGGGGGAGAAGGGAGATTACTTTATAAATATTACTTACATTCCACGGTGTGATCGGTCATTGCAAGGTTTGACTTTCTCCAGTGCCGCTGCTGCAAATTGTATTATGCATACGCTGGTATTGGAGGTCTTACGCTAAGTGCGCAGAAATCGATGCGCACAAGGTGGGAACATCTCTGCGAGCAAGATCTATTGTACCCGCTGCATCGCTGAATGGCGCTTCTGTGTGTTCGGGTGAATGAGATGTTACATCCATTTGTAGCAGCAAACAGACACATGCATGCTAACCGTCTGTGCTAAACCAGCGGCTAGAAAGTGAATTTTAAGAAAAACTGACTAATTGTAAAACTGAAGTCATATAAAGTACATTTGCATGTACATGTCGCTAATCATAGATAGTATAGTAAGGGGATTGGAAACGAGTCTAATCAACACCAATTGACACCTCCACTCCTCGTTACAGCACTTATAAGAATTCCGTACTAGTAAACTATGCTTCAAGATGGATGACTTGGGAGCCACAGCTGGAAGAAATTCTGAAATGATGGTTCGTATCAAAAAAATTGACGAAAAAAGTAGCCGCGAGTACATACAAATAGGACTAACCAACAGAAAAACACGACAAACTGATCAATACGCACACAACTGCCCGCGCACAGAAGGTACACAAGTAATGGACTCCATCCCCACTCCAGGCGTATTTTGTGCGTGACATGTATCAAAAAATGACGAAAAAAGTAGCCAAGTACATACAAATAGGACTAACCAACAACAAAACACGACAAATTGATCAATACGCACAACTGCCCGCGCACAGAAGGTACACAAGTTAATGGACTCCATCCCCACTCCAGGCGTATTTTGTGCGTGGCATGTATCAAAAAATGACGAAAAAAGTAGCCAAGTACATACAAATAGGACTAACCAACAACAAAACACGACGAACTGATCAATACGCACAACAGCCCGCGCACAGAAGGTACACAAGTGCGATGCTGCGTCCTGAAAAAAACTTTTTTTTCTAATTTTCGAAGTTGCCCGTCATATTTTCCAACCTAAAACGCTTATAGATATTCTCCTACGTATGTGAAGCGCTTCAGAGCAGATAAAAAGAACCAAGACCAACCGAACTGAAGATATGAACGATTTCGAACTTCTCAGTAGGTGTTAACGATGTAACGCGGAGTGCCCACAGCCAGTGATGCGCTCACGTGACTCGTTTCCAATCCCCTTACTATACTATCTATGCTATAATGTACAGAGCGGACGGTAAAAAACACGGAAACAATTGATTATTTACACTGTTCAGCAGCTCCATCCTGCAATGCCTTTCTCATTTCCTTGAATTGCATGCTGTTTTAGAGTTAGGGGTTATTATGTAACTCTAGCCGGATGAATAAATTGCCCTGCGAAATCTCCGGGTGTTCCTCTCTAGCAGTTGACTAAAAGCTACACCAACTTTACAGCCGTATATATACTATAAAATTCGTTTGCGGATTTACGACGGACGGACAATTTTGTATACATGTACATGGTATACAAATCGTCGTTGTATGCCCATTGTAATCAGCATGGGACTCACCACGCGCCATCCCAGTGAAAATATTCCAGAGAAAGCAGTAGGTGAAATAAATTGCTCGCGCGCCCCCCCCCCCCCCCCCCCCCCCCCATCCCCATTCCACGTAACCGTAAAGTAAGGGGAGACAAACAGAGGTGCACACCACCTGCATTAGGCTGAGAAGACCGGAAAGGCCGGGGAGGAGGCCAAAGAGGAGGCCAGGAGACCGGTGATTTACTCAATATTGTAGAAATAGTGATACTTATCATTATATCTGATTGACAAGGGGACAGAATGGTGAACTTTTAAAATTGTCTTCATCCAAATGAGCAAAGCCGTTGGGGGAGCCTAAACATATCATCACAACCACTCCCCTCTGCCCTCCATATTTTTTTGATGATTGACTACGGCCATGCAAAAATAAAACAAAAGCATTCTCTATATGAGATTGTTGGGGGCATATAGGATTGAAAGATGTAAAAAGCATGGAATCAAGATTTGACTGGAATGGGACTGGGTAAAATGAACTACATGTAGGCCTATATTAGCACACATCAGTACGTTCTAAAATAATGCATTCTGATGCCAGTGTGTGCTAAATATAGGCCTAGTTCATTTACCTGGTCCCATTCCAGTCAAATCATGATTCTATACTTTTTACACCACCATTGTCTTTCCATCCTATATGCCACCAACTTTCTCATACAGAGAATTTTTTATTTACTTAGTTTTAAACGAGACTGAATACGTCTGTATTCTATTTACTTAGTTTTAAACGAGACTGAATACGTCTGTATTCACTTTTCATGAGCAATTCACACATTCTCTTTTAAAAGAAAAAATGGGTCTTGTAACAGTAGTGTGATGTCAGCAGCAGTTAATGATATTACTTTCCTCAATTGCAGCTCACTCAATGGTTGTACACAATAAATGTTGTGGTCCTCGCTCACTTAACCCATCCACCCACAACACAGAATAAAAAATTCCCATTCGTTGTTGATTATTTGAATCAAACAGTATTACATGCTCCAGTGAATCTCATGACCTGATTACAAGATTACATAGTGGTTTAGCGAATGTTGCAAGCACTCAACGACACAGACACACACACACACACACACAAAACACACACACACACAGTCAATCAACGACACACCTGCTTGTGCTTCAGCAGGTGGGTTTTCTGTGAAAATGTCAGAGTGCAAGCGCTACAACGATACGGCCTCTCCCCAGTGTGCACGCGTATGTGCCTCTGCAGGTCCGAGAGCCAATTGAATGACTTGTCGCATTCCAGACATGGGTATGGCTGTTCTCCCTGGTGTCTTCGATGGACGTGCTGGTCAAGCACACGTTGCTCGGGAAACGTCCTCTGGCAGATCGAACACCGGTGCAGGCTTTTGTTATGCGTGCGTACGTGCTTCTGGAGGTGGGACTTCTGCGCAAACGACTTTGCACACTCGGGACAGACGTACGGACGCTCTCCGGAGTGAGTGAGCTTGTGTCTTTGCAAAGACGACTGCCAACGAAAGGACTTGTTGCAGTGCTCGCAAGGGTACATGTGCTCTGCATGAAAAATAAAAGGGTGGAGGGGTGGGTGGGTGGGGGGAAGAAAGGATAATGAATCAAATTGTGAATGGTAAGTTGAGTATAACAAAAGTGTAATTATACAGAATGGGTAGACCAAATAGGTCTAATGGTCTAATGCACTTCATGAACACAAGGTCTTGCCAAACTGAGAGTGAGCAACAATAAAAAATAAATACTTCTCACAGGCATAAGCTTAACATGCACAGGTGTGTGTAGGTGTGTACAGGCTGCAAAGCAGCCTTGTGGTAACACATGGTGACAAGGCCAGTGTGATGCTATATTTTCACATGGATAGAGTGCTGTGACCTTTTGTTAGTAAGGTTGAGGTGAAACTAAAAAATGTACTCTTTGATACACCAACTTGACACCAAAAAAGGGGGGGGGGGGGAAGTAAATGTTTCTTGCTATTTTCCCCTCATCACCCCACCCCATAGCACAAATGTGATACTCATGTATGGAATAAGGAAATATTTGCAGCGTTTTGAAGACACTTTTAATACAAGTCTTATGGTTGTGGTCGCACAATTCAAAGAGATATCTGCAGTGGAAACATACAGGCTGCTTTAGAATAAAACAGTTTGCCAATTTTATTTGCATTGTTGCACGTGATTCCGATGCCTGGAACACTAACATCGATCAAACCAGAGGTATGGGCAAGCTGTGACCCCAAATCCATCTCTTATCTTGACAGGATAACGACTTGGAAAAAGCAGCTGCCATCTCACGAGCAACAGAGTTGGATCAACCCATAATAAGTACCGGTTTTCGTTTGGATCCAACACGTGTATTTGAATGTATAAACCCAGCTGTCATTAAATTCTGACGTGCAAAAGAGTCCCTGAGGACGGCACAATTCTACTTCACCAAGGCATTTCGCACTTCAGCTTATACACATGGCGCTAAAAGTACCGTTACGTACGTCCGTTCGACGCCATTGCAGTTCCACTTCTCGTACATTCAGCAACATTGAAAGGATTCACCATTATTATTCTCCTTATTTACGGTATGTACAGTAGTAACCCCATTAAAATAAATTAATTAATGCGACTATTGCCTAGTTGGGGGCGGGGCCACGCATTGGTCAACTACTTTTCTGCGTGCGTGTAAGAAAGCATTCTAGTGTGCGCGGTCACTGGGGATCTACATGCACATCCTTTTCTCTTGAGGTGGATACAACTGAGGGGACTTATGACGATTGTTAGTCTCGTACCCAGACCCAGATTCCCAAAGATTACATCACCGCTACGTTGTTGGGAATCTAGTCTGGGTACGAGACTATGACGATTGCATGACATCGTATATTGGAGCAATGTTATGTCCGAACTCATTACTCGCTGATGAAAATCACAATCTCAGCGCAATTTCCCCCCCCCCCCTGAATAGCATGGACCCGTATAGGATAAAAAGTAGTGGTCCAGCTCAGTGTCTCGTACAATGTACATTGGCTGGTTCTAGTCGGTCGCGTCAGTGAAGTGCACGCGCAGCATCCACGATAATATATGTGACGCTAGGGTTAGGCGAAGCCAGCATGATAGGTGAGTTCTTGTTTCCCCCTACACCTAAAGTAAAATCGACAAAAAATATATAATTTCATTTCATATCATGAGACATCAATAGTCGTACACATCAACTGTATGTTATCGTTTGGAGGTGGGAACAGCTCTTCCAACAGGATGTTTGTAGTTTGAAAGGAGTCACCATCACATGTATGTAGTCCATGGCTGCCTCATGCTCACTTTCAATTCGCACCAATCCACGACTTGATGGCATTCTCACTGTGTCGCTTACGTGTGCCACCTCTTCAAAATAATCCTTCAGCTTGGACTCAAATGCTCCACACAGCTACAAATGAGAGTGTCACATGACATTTACAGCTAAAAACAAGGGTGCCACAGACATATACTTCCAAACAGGGTGCCATAAGACATAGCTACAGCTACAAAAAATAATCCTTCAGCTTGGACTCAAATGCTCCACACAGCAGAGTGTCACATGACATTTACAGCTAAAAACAAGGGTGCCACAGACATATACTTCCAAACAGGGTGCCATAAGACATAGCTACAGCTACAATCAAGCAATCAAGGGTGTCACATGACATTTACAGCTAAAAACAGGGGTGTTACATCATATGCCATATAGTGTACAGCCGCTGCATGCAGAACCGGGGGACCTCTCTACTGTAACCATTTTACAGTTAGTGATGGTGGATGATACGATGTCTTACAGTTGGCAGCCTTGACTGCGCTCTTGAACGCTTGCAGCAAAACATCAAGGGTTGTGTTGGCAGCCATACAGGGGGTTTGTGGCGATGAAGTGTGTCCTGGGGGAGGAGGATGAACACAGCCAGTCAAGGCTCAACAATACAACCACACTTGTGACCAAGAACTGAAATCCACTAAGTCCACTACCACCGGTCCACGCTCACCTTCACACCAAAAAATGCAGCTCTCCCGTCAACGAGCACTGCATCAATGTACTAGCCCATGGCTACGGCTAGTGGCTGGCTCGAGAAGGTCGAAAGTAATAAACATCGAAAGCAGTTCAGCTGGATTTGTCCTCTTTGGGTGTAGGGGGAGGATAAAACATGGGAAGAAATCAAATCATTCCAACTCGCACCCTTCCCTTCCGTCACAGTACACTAGGCAAACATTATAACACAAAGTACAGCCCTAACAGCCAAGCTACTGCAGCCAAAATTACATGTCTTGGTTAGGCCAGAAAATCACAGCGCCAAAACGCGTACAATATCAGGTCAATGTATCATCAAGGCCCATGCAAGCGCAATACACGCTATATGTGAATTCATGAAACAAACACACACAACTTGTGTGTATCCATAGAAAGAGACTTGCTTATGGTGGAGTACATGTACATACAGTATTCGAATGGTCTCACTTGTACACCAGCTATTCAATTGTCCAGCTAATATTGAAGCCAATGGACTGCACAAGATGTGCAGGAAACCATAGGATGCACTCTAATGTTGTGGTTTCAAAAGACTTGAAACAGAATCTTCCATAAGCGATCAAGAGGTAGCCAGAAAAGAACGGTTATTGCTACCCACTCACATCCATGACCATCATTTGGTGCCAGTGTACAGTTTTTAATACATAAAGCTTAGGCAAATGCTTTCTTTCTGTGCTAGGCAAGTTACTGTTGGTGAGGAACAATTGGAATATTGCATTAAAATCCCTAACAGCCGGCAAGTTATTTCATTAGCAATGCTTTGACAACTGCACGGTTTAATCCACCACACAACTTCAACTGTCCCACAATGACAGAGTACCTTGTAATTGTCCACTAGCCACTGGGGTAAAGCTGTTATCAATGCGTTGTCAGAGTCTCCTTGGGCCACCAGGGGGTGACCTAGCAACAGGAGCTTCCTGGCCACACACTTTTGCAGCTGGTAGTTGTGAAGAGGGTCGTGAATTTCGAGATACTTCTTCAGCAACGCCCACGCTTGGTCTGCCAAGCTTTGAGGTGAAATGAAAGTATTGGTAATGTGGTAGGGAAAGTATTGGTAATGTGGTAATGAAAGTATTGGTAATGTGGTAGTGAAAGTATTGGTAATGTGGTAGTGAAAGTATTGGTAATGTGGCAGGGAAAGTATTGGTAATGTGGTAGGGAAAGTATTGGTAATGTGGTAGGGAAAGTATTGGTAATGTGGTAATGAAAGTATTGGTAATGTGGTAGTGAAAGTATTGGTAATGTGGTAGGGAAAGTATTGGTAATGTGGTAGTGAAAGTATTGGTAATGTGTAGTGAAAGTATTGGTAATGTGGTAGGGAAAGTATTGGTAATGTGGTAGGGAAAGTATTGGTAATGTGGTAGTGAAAGTATTGGTAATGTGGTAATGAAAGTTTGGTAATGTGGTAGTGAAAGTATTGGTAATGGTAGGGAAAGTATTGGTAATGTGGTAGTGAAAGTATTGGTAATGTGGTAGTGAAAGTGGTAGGGAAAGTATTGGTAATGTGGTAGGGAAAGTATGGTAATGTGGTAGTGAAAGTATTGGTAATGTGGTAGTGAAAGTATTATGGTATGTTGGTAGTGAAAGTATTGGTAATGTGGTAGGGAAAGTATTGGTACAGTGGCAGTGAAATGAAAGTTGGTACAATGGCAGTGAAAGTATTGGTAAGTGGTAGTGAAAGTAGTGGCAAATGTGGTAGGGGAAAGTATTGGAAATGTGATAGTGACATTGAAAGTGTGGGTAGATTGTAGAAATGAAAGTAGATGCACTAATGCAGTGGTGGTGGTAAGGATGGGTGCAGCACTAATGCAGTGGTGGTGGTAAGGATGGATGCATGCACTAATGCAGTGGTGATGGTAAGGATGGGTGCATGCACTAATGCAGTGGTGATGGTAAGGATGGGTGCATGCACTAATGCAGTGGTGATGGTAAGGATGGGTGCATGCAAGCAGTGGTGTGATGGTAAGGATGGATGCATGCACTAATGCAGTGGTGTGGTAAGGATGGGTGCATGCACTAATGCAGTGGTGATGGTAAGGATGGATGTGCACTAATGCAGTGGTGGTGGTAAGGATGGATGCATGCACTAATGCAGTGGTGATGGAAGGATGGGTGCATGCACTAATGCAGTG
>JABACO010000006.1:5945022-6041896 GCA_013339895.1 Ephydatia muelleri
GCAACGTCACAATGTTTCTTCAATTTTATTAGTGGTATTGCAAAATTCTGGTGCACAATCGCCGAAAAGAAACTATTTTCTCGGACCCACTGTATACGACATCGTTCTTTCGTAAACATGATGTGTTCACGGTAATAAGCTATAAGGCGACAGATCGGGCTACGCTGACTACAGATCACTAGCGCCCTGTTATAGACTCAGTCGTGAGATCAAACAACACTTTATGCATGAAGCTAATTTACATGTACCACACTCCCGCACCTCTTGGCAATAAATGAGTTCGAGGAAGCGTTTACTTTATCTACACTTTAATGCAAGATAAATTGTATTATCAAGTCTGCGGATACTACTGGTAGGGCCAACTATTTTGGAACGCTAGAAATTTTGGAAGACTAATCTTGGAACAGTGTCCCTGGCTCAGTTGTACCATTTTTAAGGATGGGAGGATGTAGATAACTGGTACTTTCATATGGAGTCATGTTCCAAAAACATGTCATGACGACTGCTACAAAATGCACCATTTCAAAATTGCACCATTCCAAATTAGTTGGCCCTACAGTAACCAGTGCATGCATTGGGTTGATTTTTATGTATTCATTATAGATGTAACCTATATGCATGTACATCCATACATGCACACACACATTCATACCATACAGATGCTACTTTGCTGGTTATACTGCAAGCAGTGCTTGCACCCAAGCTATCCATGGCTCAGGTCTGTAACTACCAGATGAGGGACTGCATTTGCGACATCAGCCAAAAGGTGTGCAATTTCAACTTACTGATAGAAGCTATGCCTACATTCACGAGCTATGAATTGAATAGCCTGCCTGCAATGCCTGGGATGACAGGTCTCTATCGCGGTGCACTCGGTGGAATCTACTACTTTGACTCAACCGGATCACTTGCTCCGAGTAACATCACAGTACCAGGCCATGGTAGGTGCTCTGGTATTGCAAATGGAGCATTTGGAAAACAAAACTGCAGTATTCCAATGACAGTGGATGGAGAGACCTACCGCACGTTCCTGGCTGTAAATGGCTTAATCCCTGGTCCTAATCTCATTGTATATTACAACCAAACTGTGTCTGTGAATGTTGTGAATGCGCTGCACAGCGACAGTATATCCATCCATTGGCATGGAATGCATCAAAAGAATACTCCGTGGATGGATGGCGTGGCTGGGATCTCACACTGTCCCATCATTCCAGGGGCAAGCTTCACTTACATCTTCAAGGCCGACCCATCGGGTACATTCTGGTACCACTCTCACAGTGGTGCACAAAGAACAGAGGGCATCTTTGGAGCACTAATTGTTAAAGAGATTGGCAATACACCAAAACTGAATCTGAAAGCAGAAGAGCACATTTTGTCTCTGCTGGACTGGCAGCTGGAACCTTCAGATGTTCTATTCACTCGGCTAAGAAGTAAGATTGGATTTTTCCCTCCGTCAATTCCATATGGCGCTGTTCCAACTGGAGGCCCATACTGGGTCAAGTTTGGTGCAGACAATACCCTTGTTGGGACCATACCGTACTGGTCAGGTATAATAAATGGATTAGGTCGACACCCTTCTGTCCCTTATAACTCGTCAAGATTGAGCGTATTCAATGTTGCCTACAGAGATGATACTGTGGCTAACCCTGCGTACTATCGATTTCGATTGATAGGAGCACAGAGTTTGTATGCATACAGGTTCTCGATTTCAGGTCACAGCCTACTTCTAATGGCAACTGATGGGTATTTGATTCAACCAGTCCAGGTAGATTACATCATCATTCATGGAGGGGAACGCTTCGACTTTGCCTTGAAACCCAAAAATGTGTCCGAAGCAGGCAGCTCAAGGGATTACCTGATACTAGCTGAAACGTTGGAGGTAGATACTAGTGCAGCTGGACCACCCTACCCTTCTTTTAACCACATAGCAGAGGCTATTCTTCATTATGGTGATAACACAAATCAACCTAGTTCAACCAGCTATAGTCAGATCAGTGCATCCTACAGCTTAGACTGTGGTAAAAATGGTTTGCGTCCATGTATTGCCATAAACTGTTTATTTGAGAGCTATCATCCAAGCTATAACACCAGCTGTATGACACTCACTTCTCTGCAGCTTCTTTATCCAACTCCTGCAAATGAATTGCCTGGAACTCCAACAAGTACCATCTTCCTGAATTTCGGATTTGAGGGTGTGGGAAGTGCTGTCAATGGGAGGAATTTTGTTCCCCCAACATTTCCATTGCAAAGCCAACCAGGGAAGTCACTAGCTGATGAATATATCTGCTCTAGTGGAGTTGTAGATTGTTCAAAGACCTCTTGTTTCTGTACAAATATCGTCAATATTACAAATAACTCCACTGTAGAGATGGTATTTAGTTCAGTTGGAAGAGGGTACAACTTTGCTCATCCAATCCATCTCCATGGTCACAGCTTTCATGTTGCTAGCATCAACTATGGAACATACAGTTCAAGTACAGGATTTGTTACTGGTACCAACACTAATGTTACCTGCAATTCAGATTATTACTGCACAGATCCTACTTGGAATTCAAAGTATTTACCTTCTAACCCCACAGTCACCAGCACTACTATCCGCAAAGACACAATTATTGTCCCTGCTGGAGGCTATGTTCGTGTACGATTTATTGCAAATAATCCTGGGTACTGGTTTTTGCACTGTCACTTAGAACCCCACCAGGTCGAAGGCATGTCGGTACTTATTGATGAGCTTCAGAATCAACAAAACCCTCCTCCTACTGAACTCAACCAGGTCTGTGGAAATTTCTACTGGAATGTTGCCTCCTTTGAAAATAAGCTGGCTTTCAACCCATATGCATCCAAGAAAGATGGGGAACTTACATCTACTGCCGATATGTTATTAATGTTGGTAGTGTCAAGCATTGTAATCATGGTACTGTGAGTAGAGAACTCTGCTAGTTAAATGCTGAATGTAGATAGACAGTAGCTGAAAGTCGATCATTAGATGGACTGTAGCAGTAGCTGAACCCAGGAACATGCATTTAAAACTGTATGAAAATATGTAAGTTCCTACCAGCATGGCATTGGGGTCATTGGGAAATAGATCAATATTGTGGGGAACAGGGTAAGTGGTTTGGGGATTTCTGTAGATCATCAAAGAGATTTTGCATAATCATATCCAATTCTTGAATTGGATGAGCAAACTACAACATAACTAGAGAAATTGCGCCAAAATTTCAAATTGTTTCAAGTTCTCCAAATCTGGGGTGACTGAAGAAATCTAATCAGGTAGCATCAATATGCATGCATATGGTATGTATATGTAAAATACGCATACAGTGTGTTTTGGCAACTGCTCTGCGCATGTATAACTTCAGTTTAAATGTAGTTGTGAGATAAGATGAATTTTCCAAGTAACGCGTGGATAAATAATATTGATGTAAAATAATTAATTTTCCAATAACTATGTTACAGACCTACATAAAATGCACATGCATACTCAAAATGCATATGCATGCATTTATAGAAATAGGGTCACATCAAGTCTGCATATAGGACTTTTAATAATACTCCAATAATGGTGAAGACCAGTTTGCTATTATGACATAGTATGGTACCCTCAGTGCAAACATGTGAAAGGTTCACTCTATGAATACGAATGTAGAGCTAAGATCTTGCCACATCTGAATGAAGGTGCTACAAGCACACACAACTATTTGTGCAATTAGATCATTTCATCCTTGCCTGCACGAAAAGGGTAGTTGATTAGCCACTTAACAATATCGCATACTTCACCCTACTAACAGTTTCTCACACATGTGAACACAAAATTTAAAAACAACATTACAAAAGGAGAGGAATATTTCAGAAACTAGTATGACACACAGTGCACGCTAAATTCTAGCTTGTTTCATAGACACTCTATTATACAGTAATTACAGTGAAGGGGCTTCCAACGAGGTGAACATTGTGCCACTTTACACTGATTGTAGTTTTCCCTGGTCTGAAGATCTTGTAGGTGACATCAAATGTGTAGTCCCCATTATGTTGAACATTGATGTTCTCTGCCGGGCAATATGCACCAAAAACAGCTATTTCAAGGAATCCATTTCCACCACCATTTCTGCAATCAACGGAAAACTTGCCATGTTTCTCAATGCCTGCCACGGAGCACTTGGATGCATCTGGAGGTGGACGAACCCAGATTGCCTCAAATGGACTACCTGTCACATGCTTCCCGTCATACATGATATCAAAGCTGTATGGTCCAGCCAGAGTGGGAGTATATTCAAAGCGCAGTGATCCGTGATTGTCTCTGCTTCTTGTCACATCACAGACAGCATTAGGCCCCAAGGCAGTGACATTCAACAAACGGTCATCGAATCCTGCTGGAAGTTTAACATTAAATGCAACCTTGCCACTCAGGATGCCTCCTTCCCTTCCGGCTCCTGATATAGTAATGGACTCAGGTCCTGCTGCAGGATCTGAAATGTTGATTGAGAACGGAGAGCCAGGAATAGACTGGTCATAGAATTTAGCAAACAGTTTGTATGTTCCAGCCTTAGGTGGATCAAATTTAAGAAGGAAAAGTCCCTGTTTATCTGATGTGCAGGTAGGTAGAATGTTGGCTGGACCATCAATTTTCAATGACAGAGATCCTTCACCAGCTTGTGTTGCATCAATATTTATCAAAACGGGCTTTCCAACACATCCAGTCTCCATTCCCGGGCCAGTGACTGAAATTCGGTTCACATCATACAAGGAGATGTCCACTGGACACTGAGGAATTACCTGACCAGCAGCAGTGACTTGAAGTTTGTAGGGTCCACACTTTGGTGGGGAAAATTTGATCACGGAATGCGTGGGATCCTTTTGCACTGTTTCCAAATCCTTCTGATAACCTTCAGATCCATAGATGGTTGCCTTCAAATCGGAGCAAAACAACCCTGTAGATGCAAGATTTGCAAACCACTCCAGTTGATCTGAAATGGGCAGCAGCTCTGTTCGAGCTGGCCCACTAGATGTCTTCATTCCACTCAGCAATAGATCAGTAAGCGGTTGCAAGCCACCTTTTTTGATTCCCGGCCCACTGAGTTTCACGCTTTTGGGATTGGTGACTTTCACCACAAACGGAGATCCTCGAACTGGCTTGCCACCATCTGTGATGTGGACAAGATAAGTTCCTGCAACGCTGGGAGTGAGAACAACGGTATGAGACTTGTCTGCATTCTTTTTCAAAGCAGCCTTGCACTTCTTGGGGCCCACGACATTGACTTTCAGCTTCCCTTTGCCTTCTACTCCTTCCATCGTCCACTCCAGGGGACTTCCTACACCCATGAGAACAAGCTCTGGTCCGTGAGGTGTCACTGTCTGCTGTGGGGTGACATTGATTTGGAATGGGCTACCCTTCACCGGCTTGTCTCCGGCTGAAATGTGAGCCTCGTGGATTCCTGTCACGAACGGCAGGAAGGACAGTTTGAACTTGTCACCCTGCTTGTCGACGTTGCAAGGGAGAATCTTTCCATTTGGTGCCTTAATCCAGGCATCCAGTTCCTCTTCATCTCCAACAGAGGCATCAATGGAGAGTTCAGGTAAGCTGGCTTCGCCCTCAAATGATGGAAGAGACTCGACAATGTCTGCTTCTTCGACTTCCACGGCTACATCAGGTTCAAAGCTTGGGACGCCAAGACGTGGATCGTAAATGGTGATATCAGCTGGGCTCTGAGGAACTTCCTGACCTGCAGCTATAACTTGCAGCTTGTAAGTACCACACTTTGGTGGAGTAAAGTTGATGATGCCGTGGGTTGGATCCTTCTGAACAACTTCAAGATTCTTCTGGAAACCCTCCGGTCCTGAAATTGTAGCCTTCAGATCAGATGTGAACAGTGCAGCCTTGGACAGGTCTGCTGACCACTGTACATTGGCAGGGAATGCTAAAACACTGGGGAACTTTATTCCGCCCAGCGACAGGATTCCTGATAGTATGCCTCCACTAAGCTTCTTCACTCCTGGTCCACTGAGTTTCACGTTCTTGGGATTGGTGACTTTCACCACAAATGGAGATCCTCGAACCGGCTTGCCACCATCTGTGACGTGGACAAGATAAGTTCCTGCAATGCTGGGAGTGAGAACAACGGTATGAGACTTGTCTGCATTCTTTTTCAAAGCAGCCTTGCACTTCTTGGGCCCCACAACGTTGACTTTCAGCTTCCCTTTGCCTTCCACTCCTTCCATCTTCCACTCCAGGGGACTTCCTACACCCATGAGAACCAGCTCTGGTCCGTGGGGTGTCACTGTCTGCTGTGGGGTGACATTGATTTGGAATGGGCTACCCTTCACCGGCTTGTCTCCGGCTGATATGTGAGCCTCGTGGATTCCTGTTACAAACGGCAGGAAGGACAGTTTGAACTTGTCACCCTGCTTGTCGATGTTGCAAGGGAGAATCTTTCCATTTGGTGCCTTAATCCAGGCATCCAGTTCCTCTTCATCTCCAACAGAGGCATCAATGGAGAGTTCAGGTAAGCTGGCTTCACCCTCAAATGATGGAAGAGACTCGACAATGTCTGCTTCTTCAACTTCCACGACTACATCAGGTTCAAAGCTTGGGACGCCAAGACTTGGATCGTAAATGGTGATATCAGCTGGGCTCTGAGGAACTTCCTGACCTGCAGCCGTAACTTGCAGCTTGTAGGCACCGCACTTTGGTGGAGTAAAGTTGATGATGCCGTGGGTTGGATCCTTCTGAACAACTTCAAGATCCTTCTGGAAACCCTCCGGTCCTGAAATTGTAGCCTTCAGATCAGATGTGAACAGTGCAGCCTTGGACAGGTCTGCCGACCACTGTGCATTGGCAGGGAATGCTAACACACTGGGGAACTTTATTCCGCCCAGCGACAGGATTCCTGATAGTACACTGCCGCTAAGCTTCTTCACTCCTGGTCCACTGAGTTTCACGTTCTTGGGATTGGTGACTTTCACCACAAACGGAGATCCTCGAACCGGCTTGCCACCATCTGTGACGTGGACAAGGTAGGTTCCTGCAACGCTGGGAGTGAGAACAACGGTGTGAGACTTGTCTGCATTCTTTTTCAAAGCAGCCTTGCACTTCTTGGGCCCCACGACATTGACTTTCAGCTTCCCTTTGCCTTCCACTCCTTCCATCTTCCACTCCAGGGGACTTCCTACACCCATGAGAACCAGCTCTGGTCCGTGAGGTGTCACTGTCTGCTGTGGGGTGACATTGATTTGGAATGGGCTACCCTTCACCGGCTTGTCTCCGGCTGATATGTGAGCCTCGTGGATTCCTGTCACGAACGGCAGGAAGGACAGTTTGAACTTGTCACCCTGTTTGTCCACGTTGCAAGGGAGAATCTTTCCATTTGGTGCCTTAATCCAGGCATCCAGTTCCTCTTCATCTCCAACAGAGGCATCAATGGAGAGTTCAGGTAAGCTGGCTTCGCCCTCAAATGATGGAAGAGACTCGACAATGTCTGCTTCTTCGACTTCCACTGCTACATCAGGTTCAAAGCTTGGGACGCCCAGACTTGGATCATAAATGGTGATATCAGCTGGACTCTGAGGAACTTCCTGACCTGCAGCCGTAACTTGCAGCTTGTAGGCACCGCACTTTGGTGGAGTAAAGTTGATGATGCCGTGGGTTGGATCCTTCTGGACAACTTCAAGATCTTTCTGGAAACCCTCCGGTCCTGAAATTGTAGCCTTCAGATCAGATGTGAACAGTGCAGCCTTGGACAGGTCTGCCGACCACTGTGCATTGGCAGGGAATGCTAACACACTGGGGAACTTTATTCCGCCCAGCGACAGGATTCCTGATAGTACGCCTCCACTAAGCTTCTTCACTCCTGGTCCACTGAGTTTCACGTTCTTGGGATTGGTGACTTTCACCACAAATGGAGATCCTCGAACCGGCTTGCCACTATCTGTGACGTGGACAAGATAAGTTCCTGCAACGCTGGGAGTGAGAACAACGGCATGAGACTTGTCTGCATTCTTTTTCAAAGCAGCCTTGCACTTCTTGGGCCCCACAACGTTGACTTTCAGCTTCCCTTTGCCTTCCACTCCTTCCATCTTCCACTCCAGGGGACTTCCTACACCCATGAGAACCAGCTCTGGTCCGTGAGGTGTCACTGTCTGCTGTGGGGTGACATTGATTTGGAATGGGCTACCCTTCACCGGCTTGTCTCCGGCTGATATGTGAGCCTCGTGGATTCCTGTCACGAACGGCAGGAAGGACAGTTTGAACTTGTCACCCTGTTTGTCCACGTTGCAAGGGAGAATCTTTCCATTTGGTGCCTTAATCCAGGCATCCAGTTCCTCTTCATCTCCAACAGAGGCATCAATGGAGAGTTCAGGTAAGCTGGCTTCGCCCTCAAATGATGGAAGAGACTCGACAATGTCTGCTTCTTCGACTTCCACTGCTACATCAGGTTCAAAGCTTGGGACGCCCAGACTTGGATCATAAATGGTGATATCAGCTGGACTCTGAGGAACTTCCTGACCTGCAGCCGTAACTTGCAGCTTGTAGGCACCGCACTTTGGTGGAGTAAAGTTGATGATGCCGTGGGTTGGATCCTTCTGGACAACTTCAAGATCTTTCTGGAAACCCTCCGGTCCTGAAATTGTAGCCTTCAGATCAGATGTGAACAGTGCAGCCTTGGACAGGTCTGCCGACCACTGTGCATTGGCAGGGAATGCTAACACACTGGGGAACTTTATTCCGCCCAGTGACAGGATTCCTGATAGTACACTGCCGCTAAGCTTCTTCACTCCTGGTCCACTGAGTTTCACGTTCTTGGGATTGGTGACTTTCACCACAAACGGAGATCCTCGAACCGGCTTGCCACCATCTGTGACGTGGACAAGATAATTTCCTGCAACGCTGGGAGTGAGAACAACGGTGTGAGACTTGTCTGCATTCTTTTTCAAAGCAGCCTTGCACTTCTTGGGCCCCACAACGTTGACTTTCAGCTTCCCTTTGCCTTCCACTCCATCCATCTTCCACTCCAGGGGACTTCCTACACCCATGAGAACCAGCTCTGGTCCTTGGGGTGTCACTGTCTGCTGTGGGGTGACATTGATTTGGAATGGGCTACCCTTCACCGGCTTGTCTCTGGCTGATATGTGAGCCTCGTGGATTCCTGTTACAAACGGCAGGAAGGACAGTTTGAACTTGTCACCCTGCTTGTCGATGTTGCAAGGGAGTATCTTTCCATTTGGTGCCTTAATCCAGGCATCCAGTTCCTCTTCATCTCCAACAGAGGCATCAATGGAGAGTTCAGGTAAGCTGGCTTCACCCTCAAATGATGGAAGAGACTCGACAATGTCTGCTTCTTCGACTTCCACGGCTACATCAGGTTCAAAGCTTGGGACGCCAAGACTTGGATCGTAAATGGTGATATCAGCTGGGCTCTGAGGAACTTCCTGACCTGCAGCCGTAACTTGCAGCTTGTAGGCACCGCACTTTGGTGGAGTAAAGCTGATGATGCCGTGGGTTGGATCCTTCTGAACAACTTCAAGATCCTTCTGGAAACCCTCCGGTCCTGAAATTGTTGCCTTCAGATCAGATGTGAACAGTGCAGCCTTGGACAGGTCTGCCGACCACTGTGCATTGGCAGGGAATGCTAAAACACTGGGGAACTTTATTCCGCCCAGCGACAGGATTCCTGATAGTACACTGCCGCTAAGCTTCTTCACTCCTGGTCCACTGAGTTTCACGTTCTTGGGATTGGTGACTTTCACCACAAACGGAGATCCTCGAACTGGCTTGCCACCATCTGTGACGCGGACAAGGTAGGTTCCTGCAACGCTGGGAGTGAGAACAACGGTGTGAGACTTGTCTGCATTCTTTTTCAAAGCAGCCTTGCACTTCTTGGGCCCCACGACATTGACTTTCAGCTTCCCTTTGCCTTCGACTCCTTCCATCTTCCACTCCAGGGGACTTCCTACACCCATGAGAACCAGCTCTGGTCCGTGAGGTGTCACTGTCTGCTGTGGGGTGACATTGATTTGGAATGGGCTACCCTTCACCGGCTTGTCTCCGGCTGATATGTGAGCCTCGTGGATTCCTGTCACGAACGGCAGGAAGGACAGTTTGAACTTGTCACCCTGTTTGTCCACGTTGCAAGGGAGAATCTTTCCATTTGGTGCCTTAATCCAGGCATCCAGTTCCTCTTCATCTCCAACAGAGGCATCAATGGAGAGTTCAGGTAAGCTGGCTTCGCCCTCAAATGATGGAAGAGACTCGACAATGTCTGCTTCTTCGACTTCCACTGCTACATCAGGTTCAAAGCTTGGGACGCCCAGACTTGGATCATAAATGGTGATATCAGCTGGACTCTGAGGAACTTCCTGACCTGCAGCCGTAACTTGCAGCTTGTAGGCACCGCACTTTGGTGGAGTAAAGTTGATGATGCCGTGGGTTGGATCCTTCTGGACAACTTCAAGATCTTTCTGGAAACCCTCCGGTCCTGAAATTGTAGCCTTCAGATCAGATGTGAACAGTGCAGCCTTGGACAGGTCTGCCGACCACTGTGCATTGGCAGGGAATGCTAACACACTGGGGAACTTTATTCCGCCCAGCGACAGGATTCCTGATAGTACGCCTCCACTAAGCTTCTTCACTCCTGGTCCACTGAGTTTCACGTTCTTGGGATTGGTGACTTTCACCACAAATGGAGATCCTCGAACCGGCTTGCCACTATCTGTGACGTGGACAAGATAAGTTCCTGCAACGCTGGGAGTGAGAACAACGGCATGAGACTTGTCTGCATTCTTTTTCAAAGCAGCCTTGCACTTCTTGGGCCCCACAACGTTGACTTTCAGCTTCCCTTTGCCTTCCACTCCTTCCATCTTCCACTCCAGGGGACTTCCTACACCCATGAGAACCAGCTCTGGTCCATGGGGTGTCACTGTCTGCTGTGGGGTGACATTGATTTGGAATGGGCTACCCTTCACCGGCTTGTCTCCGGCTGATATGTGAGCCTCGTGGATTCCTGTCACGAACGGCAGGAAGGACAGTTTGAACTTGTCACCCTGCTTGTCGACGTTGCAAGGGAGAATCTTTCCATTTGGTGCCTTAATCCAGGCATCCAGTTCCTCTTCATCTCCAACAGAGGCATCAATGGAGAGTTCAGGTAAGCTGGCTTCGCCCTCAAATGATGGAAGAGACTCGACAATGTCTGCTTCTTCGACTTCCACGGCTAGATCAGGTTCAAAGCTTGGGACGCCAAGACTTGGATCGTAAATGGTGATATCAGCTGGGCTCTGAGGAACTTCCTGACCTGCAGCCGTAACTTGCAGCTTGTAGGCACCGCACTTTGGTGGAGTAAAGTTGATGATGCCGTGGGTTGGATCCTTCTGAACAACTTCAAGATCCTTCTGGAAACCCTCCGGTCCTGAAATTGTAGCCTTCAGATCAGATGTGAACAGTGCAGCCTTGGACAGGTCTGCCGACCACTGTGCATTGGCAGGGAATGCTAACACACTGGGGAACTTTATTCCGCCCAGTGACAGGATTCCTGATAGTACGCCTCCGCTAAGCTTCTTCACTCCTGGTCCACTGAGTTTCACGTTCTTGGGATTGGTGACTTTCACCACAAACGGAGATCCTCGAACTGGCTTGCCACCATCTGTGACGTGGACAAGATAGGTTCCTGCAACGCTGGGAGTGAGAACAACGGTGTGAGACTTGTCTGCATTCTTTTTCAAAGCAGCCTTGCACTTCTTGGGCCCCACAACGTTGACTTTCAGCTTCCCTTTGCCTTCCACTCCTTCCATCTTCCACTCCAGGGGACTTCCTACACCCATGAGAACCAGCTCTGGTCCGTGGGGTGTCACTGTCTGCTGTGGGGTGACATTGATTTGGAATGGGCTACCCTTCACCGGCTTGTCTCCGGCTGATATGTGAGCCTCGTGGATTCCTGTCACGAATGGCAGGAAGGACAGTTTGAACTTGTCACCCTGCTTGTCGACGTTGCAAGGGAGAATCTTTCCATTTGGTGCCTTAATCCAGGCATCCAGTTCCTCTTCATCTCCAACAGAGGCATCAATGGAGAGTTCAGGTAAGCTGGCTTCGCCCTCAAATGATGGAAGAGACTCGACAATGTCTGCTTCTTCGACTTCCACTGCTACATCAGGTTCAAAGCTTGGGACGCCCAGACTTGGATCATAAATGGTGATATCAGCTGGGCTCTGAGGAACTTCCTGACCTGCAGCCGTAACTTGCAGCTTGTAGGTACCGCACTCTGGTGGAGTAAAGTTGATGATGCCGTGGGTTGGATCCTTCTGAACAACTTCAAGATCCTTCTGGAAACCCTCCGGTCCTGAAATTGTAGCCTTCAGATCAGATGTGAACAGTGCAGCCTTGGACAGGTCTGCCGACCACTGTGCATTGGCAGGGAATGCTAACACACTGGGGAACTTTATTCCGCCCAGCGACAGGATTCCTGATAGTACACTGCCGCTAAGCTTCTTCACTCCTGGTCCACTGAGTTTCACGTTCTTGGGATTGGTGACTTTCACCACAAACGGTGATCCTCGAACCGACTTGTCACCATCTGTGACGTGGACAAGATAAGTTCCTGCAACGCTGGGAGTGAGAACAACTGTGTGAGACTTGTCTGCATTCTTTTTCAAAGCAGCCTTGCACTTCTTGGGCCCCACGACATTGACTTTCAGCTTCCCTTTGCCTTCCACTCCTTCCATCTTCCACTCCAGGGGACTTCCTACACCCATGAGAACCAGCTCTGGTCCGTGAGGTGTCACTGTCTGCTGTGGGGTGACATTGATTTGGAATGGGCTACCCTTCACCGGCTTGTCTCCGGCTGATATGTGAGCCTCGTGGATTCCTGTCACGAACGGCAGGAAGGACAGTTTGAACTTGTCACCCTGCTTGTCGACGTTGCAAGGGAGAATCTTTCCATTTGGTGCCTTAATCCAGGCATCCAGTTCCTCTTCATCTCCAACAGAGGCATCAATGGAGAGTTCAGGTAAGCTGGCTTCGCCCTCAAATGATGGAAGAGACTCGACAATGTCTGCTTCTTCGACTTCCACGGCTACATCAGGTTCAAAGCTTGGGACGCCAAGACTTGGATCGTAAATGGTGATATCAGCTGGGCTCTGAGGAACTTCCTGACCTGCAGCCGTAACTTGCAGCTTGTAGGCACCGCACTTTGGTGGAGTAAAGTTGATGATGCCGTGGGTTGGATCCTTCTGAACAACTTCAAGATCCTTCTGGAAACCCTCCGGTCCTGAAATTGTAGCCTTCAGATCAGATGTGAACAGTGCAGCCTTGGACAGGTCTGCCGACCACTGTGCATTGGCAGGGAATGCTAAAACACTGGGGAACTTTATTCCGCCCAGTGACATGATTCCTGATAGTACGCCTCCACTAAGCTTCTTCACTCCTGGTCCACTGAGTTTCACATTCTTGGGATTGGTGACTTTCACCACAAATGGAGATCCTCGAACAGGCTTGCCACCATCTGTGACGTGGACAAGATACGTTCCTGCAACGCTGGGAGTAAGAACAACGGTGTGAGACTTGTCTGCATTCTTTTTCAAAGCAGCCTTGCACTTCTTGGGCCCCACAACGTTGACTTTCAGCTTCCCTTTGCCTTCCACTCCTTCCATCTTCCACTCCAGGGGACTTCCTACACCCATGAGAACCAGCTCTGGTCCGTGGGGTGTCACTGTCTGCTGTGGGGTGACATTGATTTGGAATGGGCTACCCTTCACCGGCTTGTCTCCGGCTGATATGTGAGCCTCGTGGATTCCTGTCACGAACGGCAGGAAGGACAGTTTGAACTTGTCACCCTGCTTGTCGACGTTGCAAGGGAGAATCTTTCCATTTGGTGCCTTAATCCAGGCATCCAGTTCCTCTTCATCTCCAACAGAGGCATCAATAGAGAGTTCAGGTAAGCTGGCTTCGCCCTCAAATGATGGAAGAGACTCGACAATGTCTGCTTCTTCGACTTCCACGGCTACATCAGGTTCGAAGTTTGGAACGCCAAGACTTGGATCGTAAATGGTGATATCAGCTGGGCTCTGAGGAACTTCCTGACCTGCAGCCGTAACTTGCAGCTTGTAGGCACCGCACTTTGGTGGAGTAAAGTTGATGATGCCGTGGGTTGGATCCTTCTGAACAACTTCAAGATCCTTCTGGAAACCCTCCGGTCCTGAAATTGTAGCCTTCAGATCAGATGTGAACAGTGCAGCCTTGGACAGGTCTGCCGACCACTGTGCATTGGCAGGGAATGCTAACACACTGGGGAACTTTATTCCGCCCAGCGACAGGATTCCTGATAGTACACTGCCGCTAAGCTTCTTCACTCCTGGTCCACTGAGTTTCACGTTCTTGGGATTGGTGACTTTCACCACAAACGGTGATCCTCGAACCGACTTGTCACCATCTGTGACGTGGACAAGATAAGTTCCTGCAACGCTGGGAGTGAGAACAACGGTGTGAGACTTGTCTGCATTCTTTTTCAAAGCAGCCTTGCACTTCTTGGGCCCCACGACATTGACTTTCAGCTTCCCTTTGCCTTCCACTCCTTCCATCTTCCACTCCAGGGGACTTCCTACACCCATGAGAACCAGCTCTGGTCCGTGAGGTGTCACTGTCTGCTGTGGGGTGACATTGATTTGGAATGGGCTACCCTTCACCGGCTTGTCTCCGGCTGATATGTGAGCCTCGTGGATTCCTGTCACGAACGGCAGGAAGGACAGTTTGAACTTGTCACCCTGCTTGTCGACGTTGCAAGGGAGAATCTTTCCATTTGGTGCCTTAATCCAGGCATCCAGTTCCTCTTCATCTCCAACAGAGGCATCAATGGAGAGTTCAGGTAAGCTGGCTTCGCCCTCAAATGATGGAAGAGACTCGACAATGTCTGCTTCTTCGACTTCCACGGCTACATCAGGTTCAAAGCTTGGGACGCCAAGACTTGGATCGTAAATGGTGATATCAGCTGGGCTCTGAGGAACTTCCTGACCTGCAGCCGTAACTTGCAGCTTGTAGGCACCGCACTTTGGTGGAGTAAAGTTGATGATGCCGTGGGTTGGATCCTTCTGAACAACTTCAAGATCCTTCTGGAAACCCTCCGGTCCTGAAATTGTAGCCTTCAGATCAGATGTGAACAGTGCAGCCTTGGACAGGTCTGCCGACCACTGTGCATTGGCAGGGAATGCTAAAACACTGGGGAACTTTATTCCGCCCAGTGACAGGATTCCTGATAGTACGCCTCCACTAAGCTTCTTCACTCCTGGTCCACTGAGTTTCACATTCTTGGGATTGGTGACTTTCACCACAAATGGAGATCCTCGAACAGGCTTGCCACCATCTGTGACGTGGACAAGATACGTTCCTGCAACGCTGGGAGTAAGAACAACGGTGTGAGACTTGTCTGCATTCTTTTTCAAAGCAGCCTTGCACTTCTTGGGCCCCACAACGTTGACTTTCAGCTTCCCTTTGCCTTCCACTCCTTCCATCTTCCACTCCAGGGGACTTCCTACACCCATGAGAACCAGCTCTGGTCCGTGGGGTGTCACTGTCTGCTGTGGGGTGACATTGATTTGGAATGGGCTACCCTTCACCGGCTTGTCTCCGGCTGATATGTGAGCCTCGTGGATTCCTGTCACGAACGGCAGGAAGGACAGTTTGAACTTGTCACCCTGCTTGTCGACGTTGCAAGGGAGAATCTTTCCATTTGGTGCCTTAATCCAGGCATCCAGTTCCTCTTCATCTCCAACAGAGGCATCAATAGAGAGTTCAGGTAAGCTGGCTTCGCCCTCAAATGATGGAAGAGACTCGACAATGTCTGCTTCTTCGACTTCCACGGCTACATCAGGTTCGAAGTTTGGAACGCCAAGACTTGGATCGTAAATGGTGATATCAGCTGGGCTCTGAGGAACTTCCTGACCTGCAGCCGTAACTTGCAGCTTGTAGGCACCGCACTTTGGTGGAGTAAAGTTGATGATGCCGTGGGTTGGATCCTTCTGAACAACTTCAAGATCCTTCTGGAAACCCTCCGGTCCTGAAATTGTAGCCTTCAGATCAGATGTGAACAGTGCAGCCTTGGACAGGTCTGCCGACCACTGTGCATTGGCAGGGAATGCTAAAACACTGGGGAACTTTATTCCGCCCAGTGACAGGATTCCTGATAGTACGCCTCCACTAAGCTTCTTCACTCCTGGTCCACTGAGTTTCACGTTCTTGGGATTGGTGACTTTCACCACAAATGGAGATCCTCGAACAGGCTTGCCACCATCTGTGACGTGGACAAGATAAGTTCCTGCAACGCTGGGAGTAAGAACAACGGTGTGAGACTTGTCTGCATTCTTTTTCAAAGCAGCCTTGCACTTCTTGGGCCCCACAACGTTGACTTTCAGCTTCCCTTTGCCTTCCACTCCTTCCATCTTCCACTCCAGGGGACTTCCTACACCCATGAGAACCAGCTCTGGTCCGTGGGGTGTCACTGTCTGCTGTGGGGTGACATTGATTTGGAATGGGCTACCCTTCACCGGCTTGTCTCCGGCTGATATGTGAGCCTCGTGGATTCCTGTCACGAACGGCAGGAAGGACAGTTTGAACTTGTCACCCTGCTTGTCGACGTTGCAAGGGAGAATCTTTCCATTTGGTGCCTTAATCCAGGCATCCAGTTCCTCTTCATCTCCAACAGAGGCATCAATGGAGAGTTCAGGTAAGCTGGCTTCGCCCTCAAATGATGGAAGAGACTCGACAATGTCTGCTTCTTCGACTTCCACGGCTACATCAGGTTCGAAGTTTGGAACGCCAAGACTTGGATCGTAAATGGTGATATCAGCTGGGCTCTGAGGAACTTCCTGACCTGCAGCCGTAACTTGCAGCTTGTAGGCACCGCACTTTGGTGGAGTAAAGTTGATGATGCCGTGGGTTGGATCCTTCTGAACAACTTCAAGATCCTTCTGGAAACCCTCCGGTCCTGAAATTGTAGCCTTCAGATCAGATGTGAACAGTGCAGCCTTGGACAGGTCTGCCGACCACTGTGCATTGGCAGGGAATGCTAACACACTGGGGAACTTTATTCCGCCCAGCGACAGGATTCCTGATAGTACACTGCCGCTAAGCTTCTTCACTCCTGGTCCACTGAGTTTCACGTTCTTGGGATTGGTGACTTTCACCACAAATGGAGATCCTCGAACCGGCTTGCCACTATCTGTGACGTGGACAAGATAAGTTCCTGCAACGCTGGGAGTGAGAACAACGGTATGAGACTTGTCTGCATTCTTTTTCAAAGCAGCCTTGCACTTCTTGGGCCCCACGACATTGACTTTCAGCTTCCCTTTGCCTTCCACTCCTTCCATCTTCCACTCCAGGGGACTTCCTACACCCACGAGAACCAGCTCTGGTCCTTGGGGTGTCACTGTCTGCTGTGGGGTGACATTGATTTGGAATGGGCTACCCTTCACCGACTTGTCTCCGGCTGAAATGTGAGCCTCGTGGATTCCTGTCACGAACGGCAGGAAGGACAGTTTGAACTTGTCACCCTGCTTGTCGACGTTGCAAGGGAGAATCTTTCCATTTGGTGCCTTAATCCAGGCATCTAGTTCCTCTTCATCTCCAACAGAGGCATCAATGGAGAGCTCAGGTAAGTTTGAGGCTTCTGGTGGTTGTGGCGATTCTTGATGATCATCTTCTATTGGAAGGGTGATGTCTTGTTCAGCACTTGGGATACTGATACTAGGATCAATGAGGGTCAATTCTACTGGACTTTGGGGAATTTCCTGGCCATCTGCAGTTACTTGAAGCCTGTATGATCCACACTTTGGTGGAGCAAATGGTATGCTGGCATGCGTTGAATCACTCTGAACTACCTCAAGCTCCTTTTGATATCCATCAGGACCTGAAATTGTTGCTACTAGATCAGATGTAAGCAATGCTGCTTTTGTCACATCTGCAGACCAAATCAGTTTGTCTGTAAATGGAATGATGTTTGGTACTTTCACTCCACCCAGTGACAATATATCTGTGACCATGTTTCCTCCCAGCTTTTTCACTCCTGGTCCAGTAAGCTTAACATCTTTCGGGTTTGAAACCTTTACCATGAATGGAGACCCACGAACAGGTTTATCAGCCTGGGTAACATGTACTAGGTACACTCCTACTGCTGCAGGCACGAATGACATGGCATGAATATTGCTGGCAAGTTTTGTACTACTGACTTTAGAGTTTTTAGGGCCAACAACATTTATTTTTAGTTTCTTCTTGCTGTCAAAAACGTCTTTGATTTGCCATTCAACTGATTTTCCGATGCTGGTACGAATAGCTTCCGACCCATCAAAACTCAACAATTGTAATTCTGAAATATTGAATGGTATCTTTATGTGAGCATAGTGAGTTCCTGAAATGTGTGGGACAAATGACAGTTTGAACCCTTCGCCTTGCTTGTCAACAGTGCACAATGAAGACTTTCCATTTGGTGCTTCTATCCATGCCTCCAACAGCTGTTCACTTACAGGTGCTTCAAGGTATATTTGAGGCAAGGTAACTAGAGATTCAGATGTGGAGAGGGACACATCGTCTCCAAGGCTGCCCTCCAGATCTGCTCCCAAATTAAGATCAGCTTTTATTTCACCAACAGGGGTTATGTCCCTCGACATCCGATTGTGATCAGGGGAACGGCCTGAGATTGATAAGCTACCACTAGAAGAAACAAGTGGCAGGGCTTTTCCAGTCTGTGAAGAGACATTGGCTAAAAAGGGGCTTCCGGGAACAGGCACTCTGCAGAAGTACACATCCACCTGATACGTGCCTTCAGCTGCAGGTACATATGAACATTTGTACACATTGGCTCCACTTGAAGCAGCCGTCACTTTGACTGGACCATTGGGCCCATTGCAGAGGATAACCAGCTTCCCTGGACCTGCACCCTCAATGTTGATGGTGAATGTAGCAGCAGGCATACTCACATTGAGCCCTTCACTCTGTACGCCAGGACCAGACACCTTGACGTTAGCAGCGTTTCCCATCGGCCTGAGGGGTGCTCCCTTTTTCAGTTTGGCCTTTGTGAATTGCGATAGATAGGTCATCATGCTGAGCTCATCCACATTGGGGTTGACCATGTCTTCTGGATGCAGTAGCTGTAGTTATGGGGGAAAAGAGGGATGAATAGAGCTACCTGGCAGGGCTTTTGAATATCTGTCCTGACGAAAATGCACACCTCAGGCATTGCAAACAAACTGATAATTTTAAATAGTATTTCATGCACATTAACTAATGCCTACTTATGTCAAAGCAAATGTTGGGTGGTGTTGACAATTGCTAGCTGTTCAAATCAAATGGAATTGTGACCATTAATTTCAAGAATTGTTCAATAGAGCCATTCTGTTTGTTAATCCAAACTATGTAAAAAATATAATACCAGCTGTGCCTACACTGCTAGTAACCCCAATTAGTGCACCCAAATTATCAAGTGTAAGTTGTACCTTTGAGAATAAAAGGTAATATAAGATATACGTAAAAACAAAATTAAATCCAACATGAAGTGGGATGGGGACCATCCTTAAGGTGCATGCACCACAGGTACAGTACAACTCCTTGCAATTGGTGCAAACAGTGAATCATTATTTGTTGCACATTCATTCATTCACTATGTTGAGAGAGAGAGCGAGAGAGAGAGAGAGAGAGAGAGAGAGAGAGAGAGAGAGAGAGAGAGAGCGAGCGAGAGAGAGAGAGAGCGAGCGAGAGAGAGAGAGAGCGAGCGAGAGAGAGAGAGAGAGAGCGAGAGAGAGAGAGAGAGCGAGAGAGAGAGAGAGAAGCGAGAGAGAGAGAGAGAGAGCGAGAGAGAGAGAGCGAGAGAGAGAGAGAGCGAGAGAGAGAGAGAGAGAGCGAGAGAGAGAGAGAGAGAGAGAGAGAGAGAGAGAGAGAGTACACAGCAGAGGTGCAGAAAAAATTCGGTGTCACACGTGCGAAGTAAGGCATTGCCATCGCGTCACTAAAACCGGGGGGCGGGGGCGGGGGTACAACGTATTGCGTCACGGAATGGCGGGGGCACATTCGACGCCAGGGAAAAGCATGCACGGCCACGCGTCTGAATCAGATTCGGGACGGTGAGGCAGACATCCTATGGTATCCGGAATAAGGTCGGGGAAATTAACGGCTGAATCACCTCTTTGGGTAGCGAATTTGATTAAGACGCGAAGAAAACTGGAGCTCAGACGTTAACTGTTGTGAAGAACACACGCACCTAGTTTGCCAGTTAGCTTGCAACGAGTGCGTTCAGAGCGCTTAAAATTTAACGACTAGAAAATGGCGAAGGCTCCCTTCTCGACAAACAAAAAAGCACGTTGTGCGTTATGTAGTACTGTTATAAGACCTTTGCCTTCGAAGGTAAGCCTATAGTGTGTTGGAACACTCGTGTTTGATACCCCCACTGCATGGGCGTCGGAACCGGTCCGGCAGGTCCGGCGGCCGCCGGACCTATATATTCCTAAAATTATGATGAATTAACTGATAAGGGAATGACGCCCTTTCGCATGCATCTCATTATTTCCTGTTACGTCTGTCATTGTGCAAGCACGGATGAAATGTTAACCTGCAATGATAATGTATTACATGTATAAATATTGGGGGTCATATTTCCCTTTCCAAAACGTTCGTTTGGATCGAAGGATGAAATCCGCTCGTTTAGGCAGAGTGGTGTGAAAAGCACAGCTGATCATAGATGTTATTGCAGAGGAGTTTGTTCGAGGTAACGAACACCGCCTCAGCATGTTTGATCATTTTATGCGTATATGTATATATGTATGCAAGTGTTTGAAGCATTTCAAATGTACCAATCGCAATTTCGAATTCATAGCATGATTTTTGGGCGGCGAACTGCAGTGAGATTCCTTATAGTTTAGGACGTTAATAATGCATAATTTGCAAAGCTTCTGGGGCGGAGCCCCAGACCCCGATAGAGGAGCTTACAGCGCTCCCCCATACCCCTTGCTGGGTTAAACCCCCTCCGCACCACCCCCTTCATTATTTATTCATTTGCCGGACCAATCAGTGTTTTGCGCCTTCCGACGCCCACGCACTGTCACATCCGTGTACGTTACTATGTTAATTGCGTGCGCGTTAAAAAAAGGCGGGGTGGGGGAGGTAACAAAGCAAATTGCGAATTTTGACGGCGATCGATCTTTCGGGAGAGACTGGTAATGTGGTTGGAAGACGTATGTACAAGTAATCGAAGCAAGGGTCTTAGAGCTCCGCTCGTTCTTGAAGTTGCCATCTGAAATTGGCACCATCTGGCAGGCAGGAGCCTTTTATACCGCAACTCGTTTTTTTAACGGCAGCAATTAGCACATTGTCACGTGTTGTTTACTCGGATTGAACGACTATGTTTCAAGCAGTTGCGCCACTGACTAAGGAAGAAGAGTGGCCGAGCGCTTAGTCGTGCACGTGACTCAGTGTGGCTTCGTTTATTGTACTACGGCATGCTTGATGTTAGTAGCAGTGGGCGGTCAGTGCATATTGTATGTTACTCAACGCTATGCGGTACACGTTCAACATGCAACGTGACATAACCGTCACGCCGTCATCGTGGCGCGTCAAGCTCCTTTTTCCTTTTTTTCTTTTATTTTTTTTCTTCTCCATTGATACTCTGGGCAGGAATCTAGCACAACTGGGCGGTGCCATCGCACCAAACATGGTGCCCCGAGACTAACCACGATGCCTTGAGCATGGCCAATTCTAGGTCCTTGTTGACAGTACGATATCTCTCCGCGAGGTTAATCAGCCATCCGTAAATGATTGATTGACGCGCCGAGGATCCCGCCTCCCTAGACCCTCCCCCCCCCCCCCCCACACACACACACACATTGTCGTCTGGGTATAGCGCAACAACACCCACGCACTGATACGGTTTTATACGACTAATTGAGTGAGCAAAACCGTAACGATGCTGAAACCATACATGTCCCCCCAGGAACCGATTCCCGTCAAAATGTGGTTTTATGTTGTCGTCCAAAAAGGTATAATATACACGACACCCTATATGTCCTCCTCCATGGTATGTCCTCCTCCATGCACACCCTATATGTCCTCCTCCATGCACAGCGCAGGAAGGCAAGGGGTCTTGCGCGCCTGTCCCATATGTATATGTATATACATGCATGTACAATGGTTACCTGGAGTACTCCAAGCCAATCTTCAGCCAGCTTCATGGCCTGAGTGGCATTTTGGAAGCTGTTGGCGGGAACCATCTCGTCGCACTCGGGGCACAAACCGCGCGCCACGGAGTCCACCAGTGTGGCAACGAGGATGCCATCATTCCAGTCGGTCGTAAGGTTCTTGACCTTTCGTCCAGGCAACTGTATTGCACTCTGCGGGCGACAGTTAATGAGCCTATATAGTGCATGCGTCGATTGACATTCGTTTCGCACACATTGCCACTGACACGCTGATCCGTCATGGAAACGGCACGCAAAACGGTATATATAGGCCTACCTTATACACAGCACCAGCACCCAAAGACCAAACCGCACTACCGGCGCGCGACGCGGATTGCCGTGCACATGCGCGTCTATGTGCTCCCATGCATGATCGGTCGCAGCTATAGTCATGCAAGGTTTACCTCTAAGAATTTGATCAGGCCATCCTTCAGCGAGAATAGATCTTTCTCGTTCGAAATGTCAACGTCTGACGCGACCTGATAGCGTGCGATGATGGACCACAGGAGCTCCAACGTTTGCTCGACGCTACCATCGGCTATGTCTCCACTCGCTGTGAGAAATAAAATAATATAGTATATATATAGCGCGACGCACAGGTAAACACGCAGAAAGGGTAAATCATGCAATAATAGGACAAAACAGCTTACCAATGTTGGCGAGGTTTATTTTCTCCTTTTGTGTTATGAATTGGAGGGCAGCGTCTACGTTTTCCACGCGCTGGGCCTGATTCTTTGGCTTCTTGTGAAACTTCCCAGGACTTTTCTTGGACAGAATCTCTAACAAAGATAGTAACTTCGTTCCGTCACGCAGGTCGGTAGACAAATCGTCAATTTTCTGTTGCTGGGTTGCAAGCCGAGCGTTGCACCAGCGCGTAAAGGTTTGTACTTGAATCCGTTTCGCCTCTTCTCTCCTGCACCAAAGATTAATGCGTGGTTTTGCATGTCAAACGCAATGCCTATGAGATTTAGCTCATTGTCCTTACGTGTCCATTGCTTGCGACTTAACTAAGTTGCTAAACATTTGCTGTAGCAAATAACATGTAGACAGATGATGCGTATATCATTTATATAGATGTACATGGTTGTGGTTTCCCGGCATGACATTAATTTAACGCTCAGTTAACTAACCAGTGTCCGTCTTTTATTAGACTACTAAAGCAACTGTACAGTTCCGTCTTTGTTAGATTGCTAAAGTAACTTATACTAAGAGGGAGGGGGAGGGAGGAGGAGAGGGAGGAGGAGAGGGAGGAGGAGAGGGAGGAGAGGGAGGAAGGCTGTACCTCAAGGCGGCATGCACAAAGTAACACAATTAATAGAAAAGCGATTGATATTCATTCTTGGGTTTCTCTGCCGTCATTAGGTTGCCAGGGACTCCGTGCATGACGATAAGAATTATACCGTTAATTAACGTTTTCTATTGAGCAGCGTTAGGTAACTACATTTCCAAGTTCAGAAATACACTGCCGGAATAGGGCAGCGCTTTCATGCATCGAGGGAATACCGCATAGCGGGAAACGTGAAAACGCTGCGAGTCAGCGAAAGTGGTCACGCCCATGAGGCATCCCGGCCGCGAAATTTTAAATCGTGGAGATTCGACCGCTAAACGATATTAGGTTGAATCCCTAGCACACGATATGCCACATGCTTTTTAGAGCATGCTACACTAAATACAGCAATGTGTAAATGTAGTTCCATCTGGACTGAACTGCAGAACCTTACAAGAGACAATCAGTTCACATGTACAATGCATTGAACCTATTACCATAGTTACAGGTAAGCACATTCCTTAGTAATCTACACCAATACCAAAGTAACCGCAACAAGTAGTAACTAGTATGTATCTCCATGTACATTTAATACCAGGTTTCATTTTTTTGGCCAACCGGCTGACCGATTGGTTAATTACTATACGAAATTTATTACAAAACGGCTGATTTTCTACAGTCTGGGACTTAATTTTACACATTGGTGTGTGTGTGTGTGTGTGTGTGTGTGTGTGTGTGTGTGTGTTTGTGTGGAAAATTTTGTCCGCCTCAAATCACCTCCTGCTAATGTGATTCAGACAGGTGGAAAATTGATCTCTTGCACTGATCTACTTCACAGTGTCTATAATACTGGACCGTCATTGATGCGTATGCATTCAGAAATCCCGACTTTAGTTCGCTGTGGTGGGACTTTCTTCTCCAAAAGTTCATGGGTGTGCCAACTACTATGGACATGCCAAACAATGCTCCTTGCAATTTAAAAGTATGCTCTTAGACACAATGATTGATAATTCATTAGCTTATTTGTGTGCAATGCATAAGACAAAACAGAATGCTACTTGTAACACACCCTTTTATGAATCCCAGGGGAGAGGGTAGAAACACCTCCATCTATGACAAGAGAGCCACCAGATCACATGACCCAAAAGAACAGGTTTTCACTTTGCAAGGGCCAGGGAGCGTGTTATCCAGGGCTCACAGCACACCAGGAAGAGGTTATTTCGGTGCAATCCTGTGTACAGACTTGTTGACCATCAATTCCTACCCCTTTCGGAATATCTGTAGTCAGGATTGCAATGTTGTTAAGTAGTGTAAAATGTTCATGCTTGGGGATATATGCCTATGAGGTGTTGATGCTGTGCTAACGAGTTGTTTACAGTGCTGTTCATAGCTGTGTAAACACTAAGGTTACTGGAAATGTAGTGCATTCATGCCCTGTCAACTTGGTCTGTAAGGCTGCCCGCGACTATGTAGTGCACACAGAGGACATGTCCATCCTTGCTTAAGTGATTTTGTCGATTCAGTCCAATAGATTTCTTTGATTCAGGTGCACCAAATCAAACCCCTTATCCTTGTGCCTATTTGTGCTGTATTCATTGTCCCTATCACCTTAGCTAACAGCATAGTGCTATCATTGCATCCTCAACCATCTACATCATCATCCCAATCCTCCTCACCACCCTCCCCCCTTATCCAACCACCCCCTCCCTCAAAAAAACCATTGCTATGCCTTTCAACATCATGCCAGAGTAACCACCAATATCATTCACTTCCCTCCCTCATGCCAGTGTCCACCACCACCATCACCACTACCACCCCCATCCCACCACCCCCACCCCCACCACCACCACCTCCTCCATCACCACCACTCAAACCCTTCCAGCATGTCCACCCCCACAATACCTGCCATTGTCATTCATCTTCCTCCTGCCGTTTTTAAGCAGTTACCATCCCCAGTTCACTGCTCATGTTCACCAAATACTTGGTTACATGGTCTCATAGTCCAATGAGCACCTGGCCATCACCACATGGTGGTATAGAATATTTATGCCCTATATGAATGACTGCAATAATCACAATCAGCATGCAATATCTACCCAGGGGCAAAAATAAAAATGGTGCTTCTTTTTAAGACATCATCTCAAAACGTGCATTTTCCTCATGTAGTGTCTGTGTGTGTGGGGGGGGGGGGGGAGGGAAGGGGGTACATTCTGTGTGATGAACTGTAAATCGTTTCATGGGCTCTAACCACGGGCTCTAACCATGGGCTCTAACCATGGGCTCTAACCATGGGCTCTAACCATGGGCTCTAACCATGGGCTCTAACCATGGGCTCTAACCATGGGTTCTAACCATGGGCTCTAACCATGGGCTCTAACCATGGGCTCTAACCATGGGCTCTAACCATGGGCTCTAACTACGGGCTCTAACCATGGGCTCTAACCATGGGCTCTAACCATGGGCTCTAATCATGGGCTCTGACCATGGGCTCTAACTACGGGCACTAACCATGGGCTCTAACCATGGGCTCTAACCATGGGCTCTAATCATGGGCTCTGACCATGGGCTCTAACTACGGGCACTAACCATGGGCTCTAACCATGGGCTCTAACCACGGGCTCTAACCATGGGCTCTAACCATGGGCTCTAACCATGGGCTCTAACCATGGGCTCTAACCATGGGCTCTAACCATGGGCTCTAACCATGGGCTCTAACAATGGGCTCTAACCATTATTCCAATGGTGACAATATTATGGTGTGTTTTGTTTCTAATGTGCAGCTGGCTCAGTACATTATCATGTCAGACTTCTTGATTATATCACATCACTTGGTTACGGCCGGTATCGTTTCTTCTTCTGTGCCAGCCAGGTGGCTAGGTGAGCAGTGCACATAATGTTGTGTAGCAGTACTTTTACTTGGGGTTTTCTGCCCTTTGAACCACACCCTCATCACCACATGCTAGTGCCAAATATGGTACAGAGTGGTCAAACATGGTAGCTATAGTGCCAGAAGCTCCCTAGCAACCAATTCATGAAGGAATGTTAAATAGCAGCACATAATGAATGACATCCCACATTGCACTCTGATCACCACAACCTTTCACACGGTAGAATATCTCCACTAACTTGCACATGTACTTCTGTGTGCTCTCAGCCATTTGCAGGTTATTGCGTATGTGGGCACATATAGAATCCAGATCATTAGCCAGCATGGAATGGGAATGGATCACACAACATTACTATCATGAAATAGCTAAGCCCATCCCATCATTGTAAATCTCATCAATCCCTCCCATACACACACACACACACACACAAACTACTCATATCACATGCACACAGTTACACGCACATGTCACACATACACTTGCACACGTGCACACATGTCACACATACAAACCCATGCACACACACATAGACAACACACACACTACCAGACATGCTAGATTCACACCCATTTCCTCATCCGCTCTGCCACTATAAGCAGCAGCTCCATCCCTCCAACCTAGTGGTGTCCTGCAAGGGTTCATAGCATTTCATCACCAAATGGTGACAAAGCTATTCATCTGTGGAGGATGAAGGTGATAATTGTACACCTGGGGTATAAAGTTGCTATGGCAAACCTACAAAACCACCAACGACACCTTCTAACGCCTTCTATTCACACGTTCCAAGCTGGTTATCTCTGGCTGCCACAAAGGCTGCTGCGGTTATTGATTAAACTGGAGTATGCCTTTGACCCACTTACTTTGTCACCACACGTATTGACCCCTTTCCTAACCTTGTAGACAGCTTTGCACCATTTGGCACAATAGCCGCATGGGTGTATGCAGTGGACATTTTTGGCATGTTCTCTTGTGGGAGTTTTCATGTATTCCCACCATACTCCATGTAATGTATCCTTTCCCTCCCCCTCATCCTCCCCCTCTCTTATCCTCCACCCCTCCCTCCCATAATCTTCCCTCCCTCCTCCCATCCTTCCTCCCCTCATCCTCCACCCTTCCTCTTACCTCCCTCCTTCCCTCATCCTCCTCCCCTCCTCCCTCCTCTCCTCCTCTTCTTCCCTCCCTCCTCTGCTCCCTCTTCTCCCTCCTCGCCTCCCTCCTCCTCTCCCCCTCCCTCCTCCTCTCCCCCTCCCTCCTCCTCTCCCCCTCCTCCTCCTCTCCCCTCCCTCCTCCTCTCCCCTTCCCCCGTCCCTCCTCCTCTCCCCCCCCTCCGTCTCTCACCCCTCCCTCCTCCTGCTCACCCTCCCTCCTCCTCTCACTCCCTCCCTCCGTCCTCTCCACACTGCCCACCTCCTCTCCCCCTCCCCTCCTCCTCTCCCCTCCCACCTCCCTCCTCCTCTCCCCCTCCCTCCTCCTCTCCCCCTCCCTTCCCCTCCCCCCTCCCTCCATCCTCTCACTCCCCCTCCCCCTGCCTCTCCCCTCCCTCCTCTCCCGCGCTCCCCCTCCCTCCTCCTCTCCCCACTCCCCTCCTCCTCATCCGATCCTCTCCCCGTCCTGTTCCTCCCTCCTCTCCCCTCCTGTCCTCCCTCCTCTCCCCTCCTGTCCTCCCTCCTCTCCCCTCCCTCCTTCCCTCTGTTCAATATGTAGGCCTGTTGAATGGTCACAATATTTTATTCCATCGCTCTTTTCAAAAGATTGTAGTGCACCTTGTAGTACCTTCATTCTTGCTCTGTCATGACCCATACACGTATTGTCTCTCCCTGTACCATTGTCTTCATCCTGCTATTGAATGCCAGTGCCAGTCCTATTGGTCTTCCTTCCTACTGTTTTTACAAAGAGACACTTGTGTGTATGCAATAGCTCCTTTGAACTTGGGGGGGGGGGGGGGGGGGGGGGGGCAACCTTTTGGTGCTGTATGTCCTGTTGGTGTTCTGCTAAAGGATGTTAGCTAAGCACATGTTGGTGTTCTGCTAGCTAAGCACAGTGGAGATGCACACACAGTACCCTCCCATATGGGTGTCCTGCTAGCTGGCGTGCCAACACCATGCATAATAATTATATGCCTTTCATCAGCGTGGGGGCTGGGGACTGGGCATGGTGGGTGTGAGAGGAAGGAACACAATACTTGCCCATTCTATTCAACTAGTGTCTTTTGTTGGAGGAGCAGATTGTGCCAAGCCCCGTGAGGGTTTGGAGCAAGAAGATGGTGTGACCAGGTGGGGGATGGTGAAATGTGCATGGTTAGGTTCTCTGTCCCAAAACTAAGGTCATTCAAAATCCTTCGCTCGTTTCAGTGATGGATGAGTTGGCAACATGATCAGTTGAATAAAGTCTGTTGTAGCGTGGTATGTTAATTCGGCTGAGTGAATGTAAGCACATCAGAACAAGTGAACATTAGGTTATAAGTTTCTCTTGTATAAGATGCCGTGGGAAATTAGAGTATGGATGAACTATACAGCCTATTTCATGCAAATCTTTTGTGGCACAGGTGTGTGTGTTCAGTAGCCTAGGGATGCTTGAATGGAATCGTGTTGAAGAATAACAATAACTTTAGCCCACCAACAAACATTACATGTAGGGTTTCCCATTAATTGAATCTAACCAAACCACAGAGCACAGTCAATAGTCATGGAGAAGCAAAGCAGCCAAAATACACCCCACCTGTACTAGAACGTTCTTTTACATGGGGCGGGTGATACGAGGAGGAGGAAGTTAGAAGTCATGAAGGTGAGTGCAGTTCCCAATGTCATAAGCAACACACGGGCATTATAGAGAATACTTTTTAAGCCAGCCCAATCAGTGAGGAGACGAGGGTTTTAGTGTGAAGTGTAAAGTTGTGTGAAGACTAAGCTGAATTAGATGGGGCTTTGTGCCTCCAGAGAGTTGTATATTGAGAAAGGATGTTGTGGTATGTATGGTTCCTCAAAAGGGTCGAGTTCATTGTTTGCATGCAAAGAGCTTGGGATACATAAAGGGGAAAGATGCATTTGCAAGTGTACGTGAAAAATGGTGTGAATATTTGTGTTTTCGCATTCCTGTTGTGTGTTGCTTGCTGATTGGAAGAGCAATAACAGACACACAGTGTTGGGGGAAAGGGAGGAGGTTTCTACCACATGATGGCTATGCACTCCCAAGGGCGTAGTCAATGACATGAATTTTTTTAGCACCCCCCCCCCCCCCCCTTCAAAATTTTGGAGCGACAATATAGTAATAGCTCATATGCACATTTTTGTTTTGCCTACCTACATCTGCATATTTTCTTTTATTGGCAAAAAAACAAACTATTTCCCCTTCACCAATTTCTTGTAATTGACTGTGGCTATTTATTCATGCCGAGTGAGTGATGGAAAATTCCCTGGATGTAAACTGATTTTCTTTCTTCTGTTGACAAAGGCTTTGTAGAGTTAGACTGGTTATAATAGGTTGGTGAAAATGTTGGTGTATTATTGTGTGCATGTCATGATGTTTATGCGTGTAGTTTCTTCTCTGATAAATTTTCTTCTCACCATTAATTTTTATAAAGTGGGATGAAGAAAGCCCTTTCAATAAAACTTACACTTGGTATGCATTCCCACATATGTACACACACACACACACACACACACACACACACACACACACACACACACACACAATTCAATCATCTCACATGCCTGTCTTCATACACACACACTCAATACTTATATGCAGCCCTCTACTGCTATTAATGTGAGGTGCTGGGCACTGCGACTGTTACTTAAGCATCACAGTAATGAAAAGGACAATACACCAACACAGGACAGTTGGTTTAATTCAGGATCGGGGAATGGAGGGCAGTGCTGGTAGGTCTGGCTTGCTTGGGGTTTAATATTTTAGGAGAATCTAATGCAATTGCAGAACAGCAATATGCCTGTCCATAGCTAAGAGTGTTAGATTTTAAACCTTGTCAGCTGGTCAGTGCAAGTAGATTTACATGTACATATCTGTATGTTAGTACACTAGAATTGTTATAGACTCCTCTCTTGGTTGGTACTGACTAGGTAAAAACCCTCCACTCTTATAGCTAGCATAGGAACCCTACACACTCCAAAGGCAACTAGCCAGAGATTATATATTGGTCATGCATGCACCAAGGTAAATAATACATATCATAAATGAGGAAGATGATTTTTTTTTGATGTGTCAATTTTGCCTGCACTTTAAAAAGACATTCCGAAGTTCTGTTCACTATTATTGGCATCTGTCAAGGTCTAACTCTCTTCTCCATCTCTCCCTCCCTCCCTTGAAACAATAGCATCACTGTGGCTGGCAATTAACATCTTTATCGTGTTGCACGGAGAATCCATATCTGGTGTAAGTAATATACGCAAAATGAAAAACAATTAAAAATAAAATAAAATCACCTATAGCTAATATGGAACAGTAAAATTATATTACCTCTACCACTAACCTAATATGTCAATAAACTAGTGATCTAGACAATATGGCCCTTGATTTATATCTGAACAACAATTGAGGAAATCTACACACCTTCCAATATTAAACACATTTCAGCAACAGCTCTATTCAACTTAATATGTGCATTCAGTCCTTGAGTTTGATTATAATTATTGTGTTTTTCATTGTCTCTGATAAATCAATATTAGGATACATACCTTTTTGTTGCTGGTTGCTTGATCTGGAGGTGTGCACCCTTCGGCATGTCGTTGAGAGGGCAGATGCGGGTCCTTTGAGGCTATCATCGAAACCTGACCACCAACTGTTCCATTTATAAATAAACACGGGATAAGCATGTAAATAAACACCGGATACTAGATTCATTGCAAATTATAATAGAGAGCTAGTCAAGTAAGAAGTGTCAATACATGCACGCATATTAAGAATATGAACAAGTACACACACACACACCTCACCCCTTTCCCGGCAACATATGATTCTATGCTTGGTTTCCACAGATATCACAATGATCTGTTAGAACTACATGTACTATTCTACTACCTTCGTTTCAAATTTGTAAATCTCGTACAACTTTCAACTAAATGTCTTGAATTGGTTCGTCACATACAGTTCTGGATGCACAAACCAAGACCACAACCAGTTATCACACACAACATGAAATCCCCCACATTAGGGTGCAAGAGAAACAGGGTGCAGATAGGCGCTGTTAATGAACAGACTGTTCACGATGCACAACCTTTAAAAGCAAAAGGGGCGATATCCCATCCAGTGAGGAGGGTGTGCATTGCCAGAGATAATGTTATTTCCCGTATTCAAAAACGATGCAACCTGCGCCAAAGAACCAGAGAACCAGTTGTTTTTTTCCACCCATGCAGCATCCGAGCAGATGTTCAAGATTGAGAGTGTATGGGTGCAAGATGTGCATGCACATGAATGCGAGTGCATTTTAATAGCACGATGTGGATACATTTTGAGAACATGTGCTGACGAATGACTGATAACTTTTTTTCAAGCCTAGCCAGTGGTCAAGAATGCAAAGCACCTCTGGAGTATGCAATCTTGCATCTTGTGTCCAAGGACAAGAGTACATCATTATAACCCATGCCGAAGAGAATGAGAGTGCACCTCCACAACCTGTAACCAAGAACGCCTGTAATCAAGAAGGCATGCAGGTGTGTATTTACAGCCTGTGCCAAAGATGAGTGTGCTAAATTACAGCCTGTGTTCAAGAACGAGAGTGCATTTGTCACCGTCTATGTTCAAGAATGAGAGTGTACCGGTGGCTCAGGTGTATTTTTGCAACTTGTTAAGAGCAAGGCAAGTCTGTGCATTAAGTCCATAAGAAGTGCTACTCAGTTTCCATCTTTCCAGGTGCAACTCTCCCTAACCACTTCCCCCCCCCTCCCTCCCTCACCCTGGCAATTTTATTCACACTTCCAACACAACAACACACACAGAGAGAAGGTCCATGCTTTCGTCAATCTTTAGCCAAGATGCCTGTGATGATCAGTCAAGAATAAGGAAGTAGATCAATTGCTGCCCATTAGCGCAGACCAGATACACACCATCACATCTAACATGTGGCATAGCACTACCTTAGTGGTGCCAAAGCAATGGCGAGTGACACCGATATCATTCAACACAGGTGCACACGAACGTTTATACTCACTGGAAAGGCCTCATTAAATGGACTGTATGAAAGGCAGTGCCAATTGATATTGCACATTTTTGAAATCTAAGTCCCAATTTCTTTGCAGATTCCTGTTTGATAGTATCGTTCACACACCTACGTACGAGCATTGCGGCCAGTTGAAACGTGTACGTACAGGCGACCTTGCTTAGGTCAGCTGGCGCAGTTCGGGAAGCAACAGCGATATAGCTAGTGCTATATCAAGCTTAACCAAAAGGTTCATGATAGTCTTTGCCCCACCAGATAGTAACGAGACGTTTACAGGTGTTTGTAGCAGCTTGGGCCCATAAGTGCTACGGACACTGAAGTGCGACGCGGCCGGCTATGCTGGAGGTAGTGCTCACAAGTTGCAATCTCAGCGGTCCCTTGGCTGCCAAAGACATAATATGTGTGACCGACCCTAACATATACCAACGGTACCACACGAAGCAGTAACCGGTGCTCAAAAAAAGTGTTTTTAATCAAACATCTATAACAGTTGAAGGCACGCATCACCGTGTACAAGCAACCACGATGATGGGCGCAGCGTTAATGTTCAGAGCTTACCAGAAACAGGCGTTTGTACTTTCCATACAGCTCCGTGTTCACAATGTGCTCAGGCTTGCATCAGACTCATAGACACAGCAATCCCACGGTCTCTCCGTAGCTACAGTACAACATCGCGAACTATTATGAATAATTGTGACTCCTAGAATATGTGAACGTCATTATCTTACCAACTATGCACAACCATACTTGCTTCTTTGCTGCCACACCCCGACATGACACCTCGGCTATCGTATCTGGATCTCTCTTGATTGTTAATTGAATTCGACTGTCACGTGGCTTTTTCCGCAGCTAATATTAATATAGGCGCGCAAGAACATGCGCAGAGCCGTACATGGATATGAGAGATGATGAGACAGCTACTAACAATCTGAATCCTTTGCGCTTCCGCTTGACCTGCTACAGTAATTGTGGTCACTTATAAATCTTGACTGTAATGTCATTATGTTCAGTTTCACTTAGGTGAGCTTGCCAGACATAGGTAGCTTTTGAAATACTAAAATTATTTGGTCCGGTAACACAGCCGGTCTATTTGCCACTCTTGAACACACCTTCCCCCCCCCCCCCCCCCCCCCCCCACACACACACCTAATCACACACACGCACTCTTGAACATTAGGTGCATGCTGCAGATTATTCAGTTGTACATACTCACACAGAACTCTTGCTCCCCACACAAACACACAAAACCCTATTTCACACTTGAACACAGGTTGTGCACAGAGAGCCCCCTCCCCCCCCCCCCACACACACACACACACTCGCACACACATAAACACTCGCACACTCACATGCATACACAAACACACATATTGACACTTGAACTAGAGGTGTACTATAAAGTGATGATTTTGGAATTATGCTCAACCAATTAAGTGTGCGTGCAAGGGTCCAAATGATGCGTTTTGGCAGTAGAACGTATATATCTATCTTTAAATTTACCCCCTCTAATTTGAAAAATTCAAAAAAAAATTCAATTCCGCAATGTAATCCTGCCGCCGGTGCGACTATAAATGTATTCTACGGCGGTCTGCTCTCATTGAACGCGCAAAGGGGGTGCAGTGTTTTAGTTCGTTGTAATTTTCTGATTTGCTGGTTCTGCTGCGTCATGGTCAGCTTTTAAAACATGGATGTCTATAATGAGGCATCATTTTAGAATGCTGTGTTAATACCGTAAATGATCTAATTGTAGACCTAGTTTCCAGCCGCATACAACCGTGTATATTCCAGCACTAGAGATGGAATAAAACAATTGAGCCATGCTATTGTACGCCGGCCGCTATTGTCTACTGAGCTAAGAATACGACATTTTTTCACCTATGTATACGAGCGCCAGCATTAAGAATAAAGCTAGGCTACTATTGTTTTATTGCGCTAAAATTGCCGACACCGTCGTCATTGTCCGTACCAGCGCCGACTTCGATATCAAACAATCGAAACCTCTACTGGTACACGCGACGAGTAGCTAATTCCATACAAAGGGCTGAAACATGTCGCAAAAGGAGCAAGGGACTATACAGGAACAACATGCATGTGAAAATGATGATATATACTTTTGCCCTGTGAATAGATGATGCATACAGCGTGGATAGTACAGCACATTAAAAAGGGTGTTCAAATTTTATTTAAGTCATCATCACATCCGCGGTCATCTTGCTTTTTTTTTTCAAATTGAATTTCAAACACGTTTATAATTTAGGATAAATCGGACTGATTGTGAATCTGTGCTTTATAAGATTTATACCATGAACCATTCGTAAACTAAAATCAAGACAAAAATTTAATTTTTCATAACGAAGTAGTCATTACGTAATACCTTGCGTCATCTTAGAATAAAGCTATAATTATTAAAAGTATGTCGGCTAGCTAGTTGGGGTTAACGGTTATAAACTTTCATGGCTGTAACGTAACTATCAAGACAATTTGAATTACAATTAATTGTACCGATACACAAATTAAAATTAACTTATCAGCTATGCACTGGAGATGTGGAGCGCATCAATTAGGCACAATGATGCATGCAGGGAGCGCATCAATTAGGCACAATGATGCATGCAGGGATCGAACTACGTATGCCCTTCATGCTTTCATCTTCTGAGACGCAGGTGTTTTGGTGAGTATACTATGTGAATTTAGTAGCGTACCCCCCCCCCCCCCCAAAGTGGGCTACATGTACATGTCCATAGCTGTGTCCAGCGGCGTAGTCAGTTACATAGTATACGTGAATAACTGAATATCACAGCAGGAGAAGCAGGCATGTTGTGCATGTGTGTGTGCATGTGTGTGTGCATGTGTGTGTGTGCGTGTGCGTGTGTGTGTGTGATTGTGTGTGTCACTGACTGTATATACATGCATAATCTATGATACATGTACATGTATGTGTGATGTCATTGTGTGCAATCTCGTTATGTGATGTCATCCTCTTCCCCCAGCACCGGATGGATTTGATGCTGTGTCGGTGCAGAATGTGGGCTCCACCTACATCATTGTGTCTTGGGACTTGCCAACTCACAGTAATGGCATCCTCATCAACTTCAGTTTGTATTGAAAAAAAAAAAAGACAAAAAAAAACAGAGAAAACATGGTAGTTTTCAAATGTTATAGTTGACACAAATCTTATGCACCTCAACTTAAGTCGGACTAACTGTTGCAAAGTTAAAAGTGTGGAATCTTTAATAAGGCATTCATTTTCAATGGGAATGGTCAATAAAGTGCGTAATGACTGCTATTGTACATTTGATGTTTCCACCGTTTGTACCAGACGTTACCATATATGTAGATAGTTTAGAGATCTATGACGTTACCTCACTATGTGTAAACTCTTATCAGGCCCATAGCCAAGGGGGGATTTCCCCCCCCCCCCCGTTCGATGCTTGAGTTCCGCCTCTTCTAGTTATGGTACTTATAAAAATGCATTAGGCCCGAAGGGTATCTCGCTTTTCGTATTTGGCCCGCTAAACGCGAGGGGGACCTGACGGACCCCCCCCCCCCCCCCCGCCTAGTCTCGTACCTAGACCCACCATGACGTAAGCGATAAACGCTACGTCATGGTGGGTCTGGGTACGAGGCAACCCCCCCCCCCCCCCCCCCCCCGCACTCCCCCCATTTAAATGCTTAATCGATCCTAACTTCCTGGCTACGGGCCTGCTTATATGTACAAACGCTCCGGTATATTACAGTTACACAACCATTTAGCCTATTACGGACGTAGCTACTGTAATCATGTACGTGTCACATTCATGCTAACCTAGGACTCTCAAGATGCTTCCGTAAGAAGACTGGTTGGTTGTCATGCCCAGGCACTCCTGTGTCGATTCTATGAGTGGCAAACTCCTCTGTGTAATCGCCACCTCCGTCTTTGCAACATATAATCCCAATTAGTGCCCACTCTTACAAGGGGTCAGTACATATTGGTCATTAATACAACATAAAAACAACCAGGTCTGGGCACGGCTGATGACGATAGGGTGGCACGTGATGATCGTGGTAGGGTGTATCTCACTAACCATTCAAGGGAAGTGCGATTTGAAGGCCCTAAGCTCTGAAAAAAAAAAAATGATAAAGAAGTGCATTGATTACTCTCATGTAATCCGTGAGCAGGTAAGGAAAATATCATTTGGTTTGGAAACTATTGATGAGTGAATAAGGAAATGAGAAAAAATGAATGGACATTGGAAACCTTGCATAATTAATGTGGAAGTGCGGATATAGGTACTTAAGTTGCGAAAAACTACACAAAATATGTCAACTAGTCCCCACATTGCAAATCCGAGAGCAGCTAGTCAATATTTGGGTTTTTTCTGCAGTTAGCTGCGTGAATGCGTCCATACATTTTCTATGGACATTGAATTACGTAATGACCGAATACCGCGTAATCGTTTTGACCGCCAATTTCTCGATATGCAGACTCCTCTGAAAGCTTGAGTATTCTAAAACAGAACGGTCTGCCTTCTTCCCAGGTAAACCATCAGGGCCTCACCAAACTCTATTGCTGTCTTGTCTCTATATGCTTCTTATTTTTCATGGTTACCTGGATCTTAAACAAAGGATCTACCCTAGACAATGTGGTACTGCTGTCCCTGGCAAATTTCACCTCCTTCTTCATCCTGGCCTGCTTCACCTTGGGGTCAACCTCTGAGTTGTCTAGGTATTCCTGAACTTCTTCTGCATTAGTGAAGGGACCCTCTAGGATTTTCAGCTGCTCCCAATACAGTCAACCTTTTCTCTCCTGATTCAGAGCTACCTCTCTTTTCATAGCTGCATCTTCTTTGAATTTCTGAATCTGTATCTTGTTCTGCTGCACATCCAGCTCCCTCTTAGCCTCCACCTGGACTTTGTAGGAGTGGAACGAAGTATCTTTATGTGCCTCCCTGAGCTGCTGAATCTTCTGAAGGATGATAGATCTACTCACAGCACCAAGAGTCTGGAGTTTTTGCAGGCATTAGTCTGTTTTCTCCATTAGCCTCTCCATTAGCCTCTTCATATCCATCTCTTCCATCACTGACTGTAACACAGACATGCCATAGCTGTTCTTCACGCCTTTCAGGAGCATCTCCAAGACACCAGGAAAGAATGGTTTGGAGAATATCAGGAATTCGGAATGTGCCTTCTGGTTAATTAGGCACTCATAGATTTTCTTATAAAACACTTTCAGCTCTGAATTTGTGGCACCCTGTGTAATTGTCCTGGCATAGAACGGTTCAATAAGGTGTACCCTTAGGGCAGCAAAGGCACAGTAGACCACCCTTAGGTGGGGCAGATTCGTGAGTTCTCTGACTAAACAGGCTAGCTTATTAGAAATGTGTGGATTGTCACTCAGAAAACCTGCCAGATGCTCATAGTTATTCACTAGCACAGCTGCAGCTTTACTCAGGCAGCCAAATTGGTGGTCCTCATATCCAGAAATGAGCGGTCAAAGGGAAAGCTAATTAATTCGCGGTTTGCGAATCACCGAATATTCCCGTATAACTTCCCATAGACATGTATGGGGTACTTTAATACCAGATTTTTCTCAGCATTTGCCAAAGGGGATTGTTAGTACACTACATTTGCCATGATTCTTAGTGGGGTCGCCGTATTTTTCCTATTTAAGGCGTCGCTTCCCTAGGATTGTCATAACATTGTCCTCAACGTACACGTAGTCAATGGGTGCGTTTTCTCATTACAAATTCTATGACCATTTGTGTCAATACCTTTACGATTCGCCAATTTGCCAAAGGAAAAACATGTAGCTAGTACATCGAAGAACTATAATATATATTGAAAATTGGGTCTTTGTATTTAAAAATCGGCTTCCATAATTGAAAGAAGTATCCTATATCGAATCGGATTGTTGTCTCCGTCTCGTGCCCTCAAAATCGACTCACGCGCGGGACAAGGCAAATGAGTATCTCCCTAGCTGTACCAGTTTTATACAGTATGAAATCGGGCCTGAAATCGATTCTGCACGCCTCCTAGCGCTACGTAACAAGGTTTGTTGCTACCAGTTGAGTAGCCTACATATAAATGTACGTTATCGTACCCATACGTTCCGGATCTTTTGTAAACATCGCCGGGCCCATTTCATAATTGTATTGCTGTTAGGCTGTTACGTTGGTAGTTTATCTAAGTAACTGAAGTACAACTACTAGTATAGGTGTGGCCGGAGCTACTATTGGCCCCAATAGTAATACGGCTACATGCATGTGTTTTAATTCTAGAAAATGCGCACCGATTTATCGAGTATCAAAGAAGCTGATAGCAGCGTCAACGGCGTGGTAGCGTATTTTATTCTGCTGTCTGGCGCTGCGTTGCAACATCCACCACCAGCAAAACGCCGTTGCAATCTTTCAGGTGAAATAAATATAAAATGCATGTGCAAGGCAATGACTTACGTAGGCCTAGGCATTGCACATCTCTCAACTTGGTAATTGCAATGATGTCAGTCATTTCTTACCCTGCACTGCATGCTTTGTGTTTTATTGTAATATTTAGCTACCTTGCGTACTTACATGTATATTCAGTTACCGCTGTGAAGGCACCGTAGCTAGTGTACTCATGTGAAGGCACCATAGTTATACGGTGTGACTATTTACAAATGGTTTATTGTGTCAGTGTGGTATGTAGCAGGCTTTGTCAATGTAATGTATGCACATGTGCATATGGACATATGTATAAAGTTGGCAACGGACTCAAACGTGAATGTTGTGCATGTGTTGTCGACTGCATCACAGTGAAACTTATTAGTGAACAATTTGAAATAAATCACAAGATGACCGCCAATGTATGGGCGATTACTCGATATGACACAACACGCAAGCACTAAAACGCATCACACAGATCAAACAAACTCTCAGACATTCTCTGCAACCATTCTCTGCTACATGTACCAATGTAAAGGTCTTGTTGATAACAATGAATACAATAGTTCAAGGGATGGTATACAAATAGTGCATGCTCATACAAGTATGCATATCTGTGTATGTGTAAACAATTAATTTTTTGTATGTTTGTATTGTATGTGTGTATGTGTGTTACATATGGACAACATTTCAACAGCCCTTTGCTGCGGCAGAACACACATGGCTGAGTTATCTTGAGCCTGAATACCACAAATGCAACAGTGGAAGCCAGAACAGAGTAAGGCTGTTTGTGTATGTGTGTGTGCGTTACCAGTGTGGTAAGGGAGTGGCTCAAACATGGCACTGATCTTGGTGAACACACACACACACACACAAACACACACACACACCACACACACACATGATGTGATATTGTGGTCAATTAGTTATGGCATGTGCAAATGGGAGGGGCTGTGTTTGTGTGTGTTGCCTGTATTGTGACAAATACCCATGCATGTACACACATGAGGCTTCTGTAACTTCTACTGTAGACAACTAAAACATATCTAGCAAATTAACCCTCCTTTCCCCCCTGATCTTGGTGATAGACACACACACACACACACGCACACGCACACACGCACACACGCACACGCACACACACACACACATACACACACACACATACACACACACACACACAAGCACACACAAGTACATACATGTACAAGCACACACACATATACACACAGTTTGGGGTGTGTATTGTGGGCGGGTCGATGTTACAGGGGGTCACGTGATATACTCTGCTGTGTAGTGTTGTTGCTGATGTGCTGATATCTTTGAGCAACCAAGTCCCCGATCCTTGACTACGCGCCATACGCGAAACACATGTGTACGAAGCTTCTAAAATCATTAAAACATCCATAGAAAAGCAGGCCTTCATTCCATATTAGTGATTTGGTGCTTATTGTGTAGTGTAGTGCTATTGTGCAGTGCCTCTAATACGGTGCTGTGCCTGTGACATAGTGCTATGGTGCAGTGCTTGTGAAATAGTCATGGTGCAGTGACTGTGAAGTGGTGCTAAGGTCAGTGGTGTACAGTTGTAGGAAGCATGGGGCCCATTGCCACATTCTTATTTTTGTCAAAGTGGCCCCCCCCCCCACCTTTTAATATCATCCTATGTGCTTGATGGTGCTGTATAGCCATGGTGCTGTGCTTGTGAAGTACATGTAGCTATGGGTCTGTGCTTTTGAAGAAAGTTTGGTGTAGTTGAATGTGAACACTAAGCTTACATGTACATGTATTACCATTCAGCTGCTAAACTTTTCAGTGGCCCAGTCCTGCCATACACAAGTAGCAATAATATTCACTGCCACCATTTGCAAGGCTTCAGAGCTTAGAAGTATCAAGGGCATTGGAAAGTTTTCTATTGCTTTGCACTTTTCAACACACACATGCACACGCATGCACACACACATACACACATATGCACACACACATACACACATATGCACACATGCACACGTGTATACATACATACACACATGCACACACAATCAGTATGTACCGGTACAGAAATGGTGTGGGAACAAGTGTACGAAAAGGAAAGGTAAAAATTTATGTAACGTGAAATTTTTATAGTAATAAAATTATAACCTTACAAGCCTGATTTTGCTGGATGCTGTCCCATAGGTACATGTAATATTCATTTGTGCAGCTCAGAGGTCAACAACAAAAGGGCATTGTTTGCTATGTAAACTGAGGTTATCCTAATCTGATGTTAGCTATTGAGCTAGACATGTACATGTACCAAGTTCTAAGAAGCAAACACTATTGACGTACATGTAGTACCTACATGTGCATGTATGTGGCATGGGCCTTTTGTGCCTGATGCCATAAACTTTACAATCAAGTACATGTACATGATGGGAGGGGGGTGGAGTGTGCATGCAAAACCTTTGGTTAGTGGTAGAGGCATTTACGTCTGATGCATAAAGTCCTGGTACTTTTTTTCTAGGGTTCAATATCAGGAGTTGTGTTAAAAGTCTGTTTGGAACTGTTTCTATGGAGATGAGGCGAAATATTACTCGAGGACACTCCTGTATTTGGTTTTGTACTGGGGAGAGCAGCACCAGGATCCCAATGCTGAGACTGACCATCCGGAGTGTTCAACACCTCCAGGGATATCCACCTTAGGCTCAACAAATTTACTTAAATACCCCTACGTTCCACTGTACTCAGCTGGCATGCACTTCTTCATCAAGCAAACCAGATGGGCAGGTGTGTTGAGTGTACCAAAGGCAGGCAGTTCTAGCAATGGAGGCCTACAAATAATGCTGCCACTGTTCCACTCCCCCTCTTCCACTTCAAAGTTGGGACGCCACTCGCATCTAAGAACTTCCGCTCCACCTTCCTATCCCTGGTATGGTGGAGCAATGTGGCTACAATCCAGCCAAATACAACACTCGCATTGGTGCAGCCACTTACAGTAACTGCTGACACCATTCAGAAGTACATATGGTGCAGCCACACTCATTGTTAGTAATAGCAATAGCAGAAGAGGACAAATTGTGTATGTTTAAATGCACATTACATGTTTGCACTAACCACACACTGTGCAGATACAGGGGAGGGGTTTGGGCCTGTGCCAGCAAGCATTGGCATAACATAGAAGGGGGGGGGGGGGGGGGGGGGGTGTATAGTATGCTTTTAACCTGATGCAGAGGCTTTGGCCTAGTGATAGACTGATCAGCGCTACAGAGTTTACACAAAACTTTTCTTTAAAAGAAAAAAAAAATGAAAGCATTGGGATAGTGCTATTCCATTGAAGCCCCACGAAGGTGATTTGCATTAAAATTAAAGCGTTTTACGTGTAGTTACTGACTCTGGCCTGGCCATACACATGTATGCAGACAAAGATTCAAAATACGGCACGTGCAGATTTGATGTTAATTCGATCTAGGTAGGGCTGAAATGCCTACGTAGGTCGCAACTGTACTGAAAAGTGCCATTTGCAAATATCTATGTTTTGTATCAGTGCACGTGCCTATTAGCCTTCGCGCTTCATTCATCGAGCTGCAAGCAGGCTAAACGAACACGATAAGGAACACACTATATAGGTCAAAAGTGTCCATGACGATCGACATCATAGTGTCCCTCTTGGCAGTCGAGACCTACGGTACTAGTCTGGGACTATCGTACTTTTGTATCAGGCCAGAAGCTGGCAGTAACCATATCGGGCTCTCCCTCGCTCTTTCGTATCGAAACGCTCGGCCTCCCCCCCCCCCCCCCCCCCCCCCCCCCCTCACATTGTCCGGTTATTAACAGCCTATTAGTATTATAGTTAAGTTCTATCTTCAGCTAAATTAACTTACTGTGCATATATTTATTCACCATTTTGTTCAATGAAATCAATATTAGTTTTAAGGATGACGCAAGGCATTACGCAATGATGAATAAATTATGCGCGGTATAAATTAATTTTTTGTCTTGATTTTAGTTCAAGAATGGTTAATGGAATAAATTTTTTAAGTACATATGTCATGATCAGACCGATTTATAGGACAATTTACAAGTGTTTAAAATTCAATTTGAAATAAAAAGCAAGATGACCGCCTATGTATGGGCCATTTCTGGATATGTTGTATGAAAATAGAGTCAAGCTCTGTTCCAGGTAGAGACCAAAATAGTTCCAGGACTTATGCTTGTACTCTGGAGCCACGAGTTTGAGCATCATGTCCAGAGCCTGCAGATCCATTCTTGCTGTCCAGCTCAATGCTCACCATGAATCCAGAAAGAATAGTCTTCAGTTTCATATTCAGCTTGATCTCCATTACTAGCTTGTTCATTGTATTTGAAAATCCAAGCACAGTGTGAGTGCCACAGAAGATATGACCTACTGGTTTTTCAAGGTTGTACATTTCAGCAAGGACCTGGTTCACTCCTTTGTTATGTTCCACAGAGTCTGTAAGAAGGGTGTCCACATGAGAAAGCAACTCCTCCACAGGCACTCCACTAACTACAGCCAGTATCTCCATTCCCATCCCCAGCAGGGCAGCTATGTCCTCCTTTGTTTCACCAATAATGCCCAGGAGAGGCAGGGGGAAGGCGGTTCTCTGACCGATGTGGATCCCACCAATTCCTCTCCTTGTGGTACTGTCACTAGCAAGTGTAATCATGTGGCCACTCTCCTTCTCCTCTTTGATCTTCTGCACTACCAAGTTTAGAGACTGCACTTCAATTTGGTTCAGACTTTCAATTATTCTTATTCTTTCAGGAACAGTGTCCTCTTCCACCGTCTTCCAAACATACAATTCGCCATCTCAATTATAGCAGTGCTGGCTTCATGCACCAAGAGCCCCTGGCCACACAGGTTTGCACAGGTTTGGTAAAACTCTTCCTTCACTTTTTTTTTTCGGAAAGCCTGATGTGCTTGTACTCTAGGCATGACGTCACCATTGAAATCATTTTCATGACTTTTGTTGAACAGTCTTCTCTTCTTTGCAGCAGGAGGTGCAGGATCCTCTTGAAAATGAGTCTGGGGTGTCATTGTAGATTTGCTAGGTGAACTTAAAGTACTGCCAGGGCTGTTAGAATTAGAAGAAATTTCTCCCTGCTCTATTATAATGGCCTCTATTTTCTCATATGTCTTGCCCCTGTTCTGCATGCTCCTCCCTCTTCCTGATGTAATTCTGGTCCTGCTTTTCCCTGATCCTCTGTTGCTTCATTGTGGCTCTGTACCAGATGGGGTCTACCCCCTTGTCACATTCCATCTTTCTCTCACTCCTCTGATCTCGCCAAATGCATTAACTCCATAGCAGACATCTTCACTCCCCACTCCTCTTCTCACATCTTGATCCTCTTAGGATCAGTGGTAGCCATGTCAAACAACCTGTCCTTGTTATCCACTAGCTCCTTGTATGGCTTGGTTTTGCGTGTCCATTATAACCTGCTGGCATCTTTTGTTGCAACAACCTGTAATCCCATAATACGAACTGGCAAAAGCGGGCGGGGGGAGGGGTGAACTGACATGATATAATACACTGACCTGGGCTACGCATTCTTGTTCCTAGAGTAAATGATGCATTAGTGAAGTGAAGTGAAGTGAAGTGAATAATGGGATACTTTAGCCAGTGTGAAAAGAAACATAATTAGTTTGTACCAGCCCCGAATCCACGATTTGGGGGAGGGGGGAGGCGGGACGGTTTTACTGGAGGGGCGGTTCATTGACAATGTAGAAGAAATATCAAGCGCTGGAAGCTGAAGTGCTTCAAGCGGACTCTCAACGTGTTCAATATCTGTTGGACGAGCGACTAATTCAAGGACTGGACTCTCAGCTGTGATACATGTATTTAGCGTCCGATCAACTGAAGGTAAAGAAGCGCTAGACGCCAGAAAAAATTCTGAAATTTTGTTACATCCTTCACCACTAGCAGCCAAATCCTTGATATTCTTGCTCCAGACTGTTTCAGCCGCTTTGACATTTGTACGTGCTAATTAAATAATGTAATACAAATGTACAGGTATCCAGGCTTTAAGATCACGTTTGCTCGGCAAAGGCGGCAATTATATGGTCAGGCTGAGGCCGGGAGAGTGTGTGCATGCTAGTACGTGAGGAAGGGGGGGGGGGAGCGGAATTGGTGCCAGAGGGCGGCATTTCATATGAATGGGGCGGGGGCGGGGGGGGGGGGGGGGGGGCTCGCCGCCGTCCCCCCCCCCCCCCCCCCCCAAGCCTATGCTGGATCTATAGGGCTGCTTTGTACATGTACTTATAAGGTTACAAGTGCAGCAAGCATATGCATGCAACATAGAATTCTGTCTGATCAACATATTTTTGCATGCAATACAGGGGCGGGTACGGGAATTTCGAAAGAGGGGGGGGGGGGGGAAGGGGGTTAGGTATGATATAGAGGGAATGTCACACTACAGCTTGGGGGTATGGGGTAGCGCTTCAAGCTCCCCCATCGGGGTCTGGGGCTCCGCTCCAGAAGCTATCACTTTTTATGTTATACAAACGTATAAAAAATCTCTATAAAATCACTATTGCACAATAGATAATAGTTTGTCACCTATTGTGCGCTGGAGGGGTTGCACCCCCCCCCCCCCCCCCCCCCCCCCCGAAATATCTCAATCAAGCATGAATAGCGTAACGGTAGTATGTGCATGTACTCACTTGGCGTTCAAAGAGTTAATGGACCTGCAGATTGGAAGAGGCCATGATCCAGTGTGTATATCAGTTATTAGCAAATGAAGGCAGTGGTTCTACAATTATTTAACTCAATTTTGAAATTTTATTTGTTTAATATGCATTATAACAGTTAGGCAAATACTTAGATTTAGATTGCTGTAACCGGTTAAGTAATTATCTTCTATTCATATTCAAAACCCTCTAGTATCAAAGTTATTCAAAATTATGGATAGAGCTAATTAATCTTAATAATTATGAATAAGTAGAGCAAGATATGAATATGCAGTGGAACAGGTTATTTTCAAGTTACCAGGTTCAATAGTAAGTATTAAAATTTAACATCATTCATTTAACATTTATTCAGGTTGAATATTTATTACACACCTCTAGAAATTCCTAGACTATGTAAAATTGGTGGTCCTGGAGAGGATGGCTATTGAGTTAGCCCGGACCAAGTTCAAGTATAGTTTCCTATATGTATATGTCATTTAGTTTGGACTTATGAGAGGAGGTGGAAAGCCAACCTGCCAGCTTTGAGAACTAAGCAGATGCCTCTGTACCCCAGGCTCCATAGGACTAGGTAACTACTGGGATGTATACCACCCACGCATGATCAGAACACTTGGGGTCATTGGCCAAATAATTTTAATGAACATTTCTAGTAAGTCCACTGTACTATGAAATCAAGTCATAACCAACTATTTGATTTGGTATTAAAATTGTAGTTATTAAAAGTCAAGGTTTATTAAAAGGATTATGATTTTTAGTGTTTTAAAGTGTAACTTGTTGTTTACTAATGAAACTGAAATCAAATTTAATATTTTTTCTAACTTTAATTTAGGTTAAATGTGCAGTTTATAAATCCTCCGATTAATTTAAATGCTGTGGTACATTAATTTACCTCATTGATTAATTAGAAAGTATCTGATTTTATCTTTACATCTATTACTATTAAGAAATCATATTCGTTTAAACCATTGCCTTTGCAACACCAATAATTTCTGCAATTATTAAGGTATGAAAGTCAAACAATTCAAATAATGATACAAGGAGACTTCAAAAAGTCTAAATTTGAGATTTAGTGATTCCTTGATCAGTTTGCTCAAGGTCTCATTACATCATCATTCATCTCGAATATGTGGTCACGATTTCAATTAATGATAGATGTAGTTATCATAGTTTGATTTGTATCAACATTATTTTCCCACTACTAAGCTTTATAAACAATGCATAGCCTAACTTTTTATAAAATTAAAAGTATTGCACTGATTTGTAACGCCTGTTTTCTTTCCGTTGTACTAGTATCCCTGAATGCTGAATCACAGGACACAGTGACCACAGGTGTTGATGGCACATGCTCTGTACATGTGTGGAACATGCAGTGCAGCAGACTGTATGCACACGCAATATTATCAGATGACTAGCTACATGGTTACAATAATGAGGGTTATGAGGAATATGTGATGCAAAGCTGGAAAGCTGATGACTCAGCTCTTAGTCTTTGGTGACCTTTTACCAGAACCCAAGAAACAGCTACATGATTGCCAATCCGATAATGAAGCTCAGTCATTTTTCAGTGCAATTGGTTGTACAGAGTCGTGAATAAAACATCACTTCTTGGAAGGATGGGATGGGGGGGGGGGGGGGGGGGGGTGGGGAGGGCGGGGGCAATAGGAGCATCCAAAAACTGCGTAACTTCATGATGAAGAAGGGTCAGAAAACTCTCCAAGGCCTAGCTGCTGCTGAATCACACCAAGAGGCATATATCAATACTTTGTGCCGGATACCACGTTCAAGGTCTTCTGTCCAGTGCTGTTTAATGAGAAATATACAATGTGAGCCATTTTCCCCACTAACTCATTTTGCCATCATGGGTATTAGTGATCCACCCCGAACACAAAGGTAGTGATGGAAGCCCTCAAAGGATATGAAGAGTATGCTGCTGGTCACCTGGTTGCAATCAGAGGGGCAAGACAGGAGTCATGATCCCACTTTCTTGCAGACATAGGGTGAAGTCAGTTGCAGTTGGTCACCTAATTAGGTGGATGTCACAAATAGCAAGGCCATCTCAGGAAATGTCACCCAGTTAGATGTTTAATTTTGCCCTCAGCTGCCTACTTTGTTATATGAGATTCATGACTGCATAGATGGTGAACATGGCAACCACAGATGGAGGGATTGTTTGAAATCTGTATCATAGACAATGACACCCCACTGATGTTTCCACAACGAAATCTCTTCATCCTCCTCCTCAGCTCTTCGGCAGGATGATGGTACTCCTCTGGCCTCACTCAACGGTGAACTGGCTTATTTGTTAAATTCATTATAATCAAAATACAGTAAACTAACAAGTATAGTAATATATTAAACTCATCATTTATATAGCCTACCACACGCAGCAACAGTCACTGCAGTAGATATGAAAAAGCCTTGTTTTCTCTGGGATGTGTGTATGACCCAAGTCTTTCAAGAATACATTGTTGCAGGGATGAAAACATTTATTAATTAATTGCCTGGGAAACTTTGTAATCATATAATATAAATGGTTGCTGTTTTGTATAAAATACAGTAAAATCAATGGTTTCTGTTTATACAAAACAGTAACATCAATGGTTGTTGTTTTGTATACAAAACAATTGAGTAAAACATAAAGAAATAAGGGATTACGGAAATAAGGGATTACGGAAATAAGGGATTACGGAAATTACGATTTAATAACTATTGCAGACCTGTGCATCAACTTCAAAAAACAATATAGGTTATTTGCTAAATGTAGATCTGTAATATTATAAATTCATTATTGCATAATTTCCGATGTCCTTATTTTTACTCAACTGGCAATACAAATCCCTACATCTTGTTTCATATATACCGGTTCCCAGCAAGCAGGCCTTATTGGAAGGATATCAGGAGCGGTCTTCATTGCGAGCGTCCGATCCTCCGCCAAGTAGAAAAGGGCGTCGACGTTTTTATTCCAATTGAAACAGTGGTGTCCTTTTATTAGCGCTTTGCGCTACGCTGTCCTACGCATTTTCATTTGTTCCATGGGTGTCTATGGGCCCAGGAATTTGAAGTACTTAGCAATTGAACAAGTACTTCGTTGTTATTCGTTAAGTTGGAGAAGCGTTGCTTCGAAGAGCGAGTTCTCTATCGGCTCCGTTATGAAGAGCTGATGAGTGTAGTAGACTCCGCCCCAGCTATCACGGCACGCACAGATGTAACACGCGATATCAATCCTCATAAATTAAAAAAGATGTGCATTGGAAGTACAAATGTGGTCGCGGCGACGAGAAGTAACGTACACTACGGCTATACAAATGGAATAGCCCAATGCCGGTGTTGGAGGATTGGGTGCCCCTCCCTGTTTTAGTGACCACTCGGTGACAGATACAGCACCCAATACGTGATGGATTACATCACCGCTACGTTGCGGTGATGCGACCGGCATTCCATCTAGGGATATGATGACCTATTCCCTATCGCTCCATGCACTAGTGGCTGATTGTTGCTTGACGTTCAAGGCAAGTTGACCATGCCATGCGCAGCCCTCCCTCACGATGCCATCAGTTCTGTCATTTTTATGATGCTGCCAAAGATACTGATAATAACTTCTATAATATGCACATGGCCGGTTTCATGCAGCTGCATAAAATGATTGCAGCATGCATGCGCCGGCGTGAAGCCGAATACCCGAATGGCTATGCATAAGTGAAGTGGCAGAAGCCCTAGGCACAAACATCGAGTTCATGCATTGGAGCTAGGATATCCTTTATGAATTGCTATTGTCAGATCAACGAATTAGTGCCTCAGAGGCTTAAAAACAAGATGGAGGAGTATATGATCTTGGATTTGACGACGGGTGCTTTACTTAAATATGTCTTATTTTTGTGTTAAATCTGTGTTTTTAAAATATTGGGGTCAGTCTGAAAGTCTAAAACATTATATGTGGAGACGCTCGCGTGCAATATTGCATATACATCATTGTCATGCATGAAAGGACCTTGTTGATCGATCCATCTCGTACACGCACCGAGAAATAACAGTCAATCGTCGCCACCAAGAAGCTTCTTCATCAAGAAATGACCCCTGTATGTGCGTACGAATCCTCGGCCCAAGGGACCTCTCTTTTGCTTTTAGCACGGGTGATCCGTGCCATACCTTGCAGCGATTCATTTCTATTGATCGTGAAATGCCAATTGCAGAACGAATAAAATTAATAACGTAATTGACTGCATTCCAATTGCATTCCCCAGAACGACTTCGAAGCCAGACCCTTTACGTAGCATTGCGATAATGATTATGTAATGAGTCTGGGTACGAGACTAGCTTGCCAGCTATGTCATGAAATCTATCCAGACAATTACAATAGGTGCGCACATATGCATTGTAACTAATGTGCGCATCGTAACAGAGAGCGATTGGACTTCGCGTACGAATGAATTATGACAGAGAAACGTTTAAATATGTGTTTAATGCATACAGCATTATTACAAAGCAGGTGTACTGAGCAACACATTTCCAAAGTCACCTCATTAAAGCTATACGATAATGAGCTCATTAACGGAAGTGAGATACCATACCGTAATATTTAATTATGAACTTTTCTTTTCAGTCGCGCGCGCATACATTATAAAACATTCCGTATGCGCAAGAAAATGTAGCGCTTGCGTTGAGCTAATTAAAAATTCAGCTCCTTACAACTCCGTGACAGATATCAGTGCGTAAGAAGCAATGTGTAGAGGACATTTCAGACTTCTATAGAAATTGAAATCTTGAAAAAACACGCGGAAACGATCCGATACATGCATCCTTGCATGCATGCATGCTGGCTTCCTTTGCAATCGTCTTGTACTGAACACGGACTACATGTTTATGCACTCAAAGAGCCTACTAGTATCATATACAATGCACATAATAGTATCTACTGATCAGCCGTTAATGTTTGTCCGTCCGCGTGTGTCACGTTCAGCAAGTGGGGAAACGTGACCTACGAATGTAATTGAAATATCGCCCGTACTTCATCCTGCTGGGCGCACGTGCAGCCACAACCTTCACTGAATAGCAGGCGCGTTTAGGTAGACCGGCATATGGCAGGTTGAAGTTGAGCCTTCCCTTCACTAGGGTATTGCCAACAGGGAGCTCAAACGGGATGCTTCGGATCCGCGTAGCTACTCTAAATAGCTTGCCGCATTGTGGCAGGACCAAAGAGCTAGACTTCAGACAAGGCGCTGGGGAGAGGGGGGGGGGGGGGTGTAATAGATGGAAAGATTAAGTGCTACAATACATACATATGGACACCAGGCCATGACGGTCATGCATTTCACGTGCACGTACGCAACACTGATTCAAAAGTATTACTGATACAATTATTAACATACTTGTTGCACCGGCCCCGGTGCAAAATTCAATATTTGCATTAATGATCCCTTTTAGCGCGATAGAAGTACAATTTCCACAGTTGACGGCTATTTCAGACATGTATGAAGAAAGTGATTTTATCCCGTCCGCGAACTTTTTGGCGTACGATCCGCACTGATTCGTCATGATCAGTGACTGGCTATCAAATGTTCCCTCTTCCTGGATGTCTTCGAGTTGCTCATCGTCTTCAGCTGTGACTGGCGTGTCGTCTAGATGTTCTCCGAGGCTTTCCTCGCTCTCTGCAACGTCTGCTTGATCTGACAATTCATCGTACAGACTGTCTTCGGACGTAGCTTCGATCAGCCTCTCCTCGTTCTCTCCGCTTTCCTCATGTACTCCCACAGCTGCGTTAAAAAGGCATACCGATACAGCAAGGACTCCAAGTAGTGCCACTCTCATTTCCGCGCCTTGGTGGGTGTGGGGTCAGCTGCTGGCAGCAAATGAAGGTCTCGCAAATTGCAAGACTGTATTTATACAGGTGGGTCCACGTGATAACTTTTATTTCTGATTGTAATGTATGACCATGTGGACTCTTGACTAAGTGACAAAGTGTTGCTGTTGCAAAACATGTTCCATTTAACTAAGTGGACACATTTATGAGAACTGAAAAAACAAAAACAAAAACAAAACAAATCAAACAAAAAACTTTGGATATTTTAGACCTAACGCATGTTTATTCAAGATTTCATTTTGTTTTTTTTTGTACATTCTAGAAGTCTGAAGTGTCCTCTACACATTGTTTCTTACTCCACTGCAAATCGGAGTAACCGTCATGGAGTTGTAAGGCATAATTAGCCATACATTTCAACGCAAGCATCATTTCTATTGCGCGTACTGGAAATTTTATCAGGTATGCGTTAGATCCCTGTTTGCAGAAACGATCCCACTTGTAGTCTGCACTTTTCCGTTTAGAGTTCAAACATCCTTGTGCTAAACCACCATGCCAATTTTTCCAACAGTACCCTCCAATTCTACAAACAATTCCAGTGCCATCCCAACTCATCCACCTGCATGGATTCAATATCATTAAGCTAGCTATGACATCTTTCAGCCAGTAAAACTGACTGTATGTGGGCGTTTTTAGTGCTATACTCTGCCAACTTCCCTTAACAACTCAATCTGCCTTGTTCTCAATATCATGCTTGCTTATCAAGGCACAACCAGCATATGTAGTTACAAGTGCTAATTTAACTACTCAATGAATTGCAGAGTCAGGTAGGATGTTGCACTCAATTGCAGTGGAAAGTTTAGCAAGTAAGTGTGCTTGCTCCTAATTTCAGTCTAAGGCTGCAGAATTGCATCAGTTCTGTGTTGCCTGTGCTGGCCGGGTTGAGAAAATTATCCCATTGTCTTAGGTGCTGTGTTGACACACATAATGATTGTTCAGACTGTTGTATGCAAAATGCCACCCCTTGCAAAACTGCCTGGACAATTGCGCAACACATTTTCAGAAGATTTTTTCCCTGCATGTGTAAGCTGGTATGACTACACCCAAACCTGTAGCACCACCTTTGGAGAGCTCAACTCATATACTGGCAGAGGACCCAGGTCCACTAGTCTTGCAGCCTGCTATGATATTCATCGCACTTTGTGCTTTACCTATTGTTTAATGCTAATTAGTACTTAGATGGTAGGAGGGGCTTAGTACCTTCTTGTATCTCCAAGTCCACTTCTTCTTCTGGTAGGGGGGCTTGGCATTCTGGTAGGAGGGTCTTCAGATACCGGTAACAATGGTGCTCTGGCCGGAGACATGGTCGTGTATATACTCTAAAGACTTTAGATATAGAAGGTTCCTATTAAAGTTCACTTATACTTATAAACCTGTAAGTGTGAGAGCTCCATGGCATGTTAATTACCAGTGGTAGCTTCTAGAGGTTGGTGCACATAGCTACATGTAGAACAATCCCTTCAGCCTTCTGTTAGTGAGGCATTGCAGTTCTTTGATATCACTGTTTTCCTGAGTGATACACCTCATGTTGCCTGGCAACAAGCCTAACTCAGCCTAAGTAGAATGGTGGCCTTTGGGTTTTGAAATGCTTTTTAAGCTTTAAGCTTCCTACATCAGTTACCTTCCTAAGTGCTTCAAGTTCTGACTGTAAGTCTAGCTGGGTGCATACATTGAGTACTTCAATGCACTTGTCTCTTCGATGCGGCAAATTTGAAGACAACAGTTAAAGGAGTTATTTTCTTTCCTGACAGAGCATATCTCCCAGGGTGAACCTCCAATTGACACATCTGAGCTCCAGAACTGAGTAGTGTATTTCTGTCACTCCCCATTGCCCTTACTGCCCACCCAGTGCCTTGAATCCATAAGGTTCCTATGCTTTTTAACATGCAAATGCATGGGGTGGGGGGGGGTGATGTTGTCAATCTTGCTTGGGCCTCAAGTTCAGGAATAGTGGCTTCGGACCATAGGAAATCAGTGTACATACATATGTTTGCCTCTTGTATAGGTGTGTCAACTGATTTAGAATTTTATTCAGAAGCACTCAATATTGAAAACGACATCTTACCGTTGTAATTTCCTCAATACATAAGTTGTTTATAAGTGAATGAAAGCTATAATTGCAGCAACAATAGATAATTTATTGCTTTGAATAAAAGCTGATAACAGTCTGCAGTACACTAAAGAAAAAGAAACTGATATGACAGGATACCCAGAATTATCTGCAACTGTGTCTATAGTGCTGTATGTGCAAGCAATGAAATGGAATGTTTCATAAACATGTAGCCCAGCTTCTATGTGAACTTCTTCATCAAATGGGAAACACTGTAAAATATTCACACTCAAAAGTCAATTCATGTACATGTATATTATGATGAGTGTGGTTATTAATAAATAATTTCAACTCTGTCCTGAACCTTTTAATCCCAGCTTTTTAAAAGTAAAACTTGATCACTTGCCTCTTGTACATACATGTACATTCCTACCGTACAAGAACATGCACGATGTTTTTTGTTAATAATCAAGCTGAACACAATTAGTCTAATTTCTTATCATGTCTTGATAAAGCACTAAACTGCATGTAGATGTTTAGTGACATCACTTGACAAAACGTGTACTGGAAATGGGACAAGGCCCCATGCACTGTTATGTAGCTAAGATAGACATTTTCATGGTGGATAGCGTTTAAGAAAAGAAAACGTGTTTACCATGGAGATACATATATATTTGCACCTCTGTGTGCAGGGGCGTCATTTCAGTATGACGGGGGAGCAAGTCTGTGCCTCCCCCCTCCCCACCCCCTTAGTAACTAAATGTCTTCTTCGCCCCCTCTCCTCCTCTTCAAAATCTTCAAAGTGATCACCTTATCTTGGGAATAGATACAACTTGGGTGATATAGCATATCAGATAGGCATTGAAAGGTATAGTGTTTTTTAGAAATTGTCAACATAACAATTACCTGAGCTGAATGCACACCTAAACACTATGATGAGCATGACATTCACTGGTTGACTGATTTGGGGGGGGGGGGGGGGGGGGGAGGGAGGAGCAAGGGCAGGGGTATCACAAAGCCTGCATTAAGTGGGTTTCCAACCCATGGCTGTAGAGAGGCCATCAGTGAGTGATGCTGGCCACAAAACTGGGTGACCTCTGTACCAAACTAGGATGCTGATCTAGGCTTGGCTAGCTAAGATAATGCGAAAGTTCCCTCTCCCCCTCCACAGCTAGATAGAGTCCCCAATCAGTGTTGACGAAGTGTCCTCGTAGTCATCATCGCCATGCAACCGTTAATAACATCATCCACAAGGCTTTTGGTGCAGCATTGTACCACAATTACGCCACTTTCTGTCAGGGCCGGTCAAAACTGATCTGAGGGTTTGAATTGGGATGGAAGGTGTTATTATGCCGTGGGGGAATTGAAAATGGTGTCACAATAGACTCTCAAGCAAGCCGATGCATGGCTCAACCCATGACGGTGAAGTATTAATAGTCAGAATTCCGGCTATGTTGCCAACAACAGAAAGTCAGCATTTAGTATTGTATTGAAATGTAAACACCTTGAAATCTGTACACTGTGCACCGAAGCTTCCCGATTCCATTTACAAAGGACTTCCTCAAGTCCCACACATTTCCCCACACCCACCTAAAGTATCATTTGTTGCTTTTAGTTTTATGGTAGAAGCATGTATTATGATAGATTATCTCAAAACATTCTCTTTGAGAATGTTGGTGGTATATAGGATTTAATTTGATTGTGATTGGGTAAAACGAACGGTCTATATTCATAAGGGAAAATGTTGTAGTCCGGACGTACACGAATAACATAATACTCTCTCTTCAACCGCACAGATTTGCGACATCAAACAAACACGAAACTGCTAGTTCTATTACAACAAGATAAACGATCTGGTCGTCAGAAGTCTCGTTACAAGCGATGGCGAGTCAAATCCTACATAACGCAACTCCCGAATCAAAATAGGTTGAAGAATACTCAAATAGAAATATTGAACACACTTCTTAATTTCTTTATCACAAAAATGAGCAGAAATAGAATACCATATGAAATTATACTTGCATAACCTCCTAGCTGAAATGCATAGCTACTACGGATAAATTCAAAACAATCCTGCAAGATCTGTACCCAAGTACGAGGATATACATTGAAATTATCCGCGTTGAAATAATCGCAGAAGTGGCGATTCAATTCTTTGTATTAACGTTTATGGCAATCGCTACTACCGCGAAATGTTCCACGTGGGTGACTATTGCACCATCATTTGAACTAGACTGTCCAAATCATTACTAAATAGGTTTCGCAGCTGACGGTGGGGTCGTTCAGTTTACTTCAGTGTGTCACAAGTTGACAATGAATCGACGAATCTGATTCGTCATAATGTAAATGTATAAGAAGCAAAAGAAACAACAAAAGAATTTACAACGGTAACATACCAACAAGATGATAGCTGTATATATTAATACAACCTATAGCAGTATTTCTTAATTTGAACGGAGATTATATATATTATCTCTGCTTGAACTAACAGCGTTGGTTTTTCAATCTGCGATACTTATTTCTTAAAATCACGTGTCTACTGCAGATCACAGCAACGTTACCAGTCACCAGCGCGAGTGCTGGGCGAATCTTTTTAGTTTTAAAGGGAGTCAAGTGTTACCACCGGACGGACGACAATGGGAGAAGTACGGTTAACCAAGGACACTTAATTGTAATAATTAAGTGTCCTTGGATTAACTGAATAGCTTTGCTCATATGCATATACTCACAACCGGTTGACATTGGGCTATTCCATAATATAATTGTACACCCATACTGATGACTAATATCAAGGTATCCCCCCAGGACATAAAGCCTCTACACCATACCCCCCCAGGACATTTATTATGGACCCCCTCTGGACACACTTCCCTGTACATTACCATTGAACCCCCTCTGGACACAACCTGATGTAGGATACCCCCTTAGGACATTACCATTGAACCCCCTCTGGACACATCTCGATGTAGGACACCCCCTTAGGACATTACCATTGAACCCCCTCTGGACACATCCTGATGTAGGATACCCCCTAGAGCATTACCCATTCGGACACATCTCACTGTGCAACACCCCTAGGACATTGCCATCATTGCCATTGGACCCCCCTCTGGACACATCTCACTGCAATAGAACACCCCCCTAGGACATTACCTTTGGACCCCCTCTGGACAACTTTTTTGGTCATCAGTAGGGGTGTACAATTATTTTATGGAATAGCCCATTGATCGAAGCGGTCATAAGCCACTTAGCTACTTCAGGTCGTGCGAGCTGCCTGATTGTCGCAGATCCATGCACGACAATAATGATGGCTTTAAAATCAAGTCCCTATTTAATGATACATATCGGTAATCTATTTATCCAACAATTCTATATTTAGAGGGCTTCGTTGAAACCGAATGTGAGTTTATTAATATAGATCCACCTCTGAAGGTTTTGTGTGGGCACAACTTCTGTCAAGCCTGCATTGAGAGAGTCCAATATTTAATATAAATAATGTCATGTATTGTGCATGTTAGTGCATATAAATGTGTGCTGTGCATGTGTTCTGCATGTATATGTGTGCTGTGCATGTGTTGTGCATGTGTTATGCATGTATATGTGCATGTGTGTATGTGTGTTATGCATGTGTTGTGCATGTATATGTGTGTTATGCATGTGTTGTGCATGTGTTGTCATGTGTGTATGCACCATAGAAAAGGAGACATCACATGATATACCTCTTCCTCCACCTCCTCCTCCTCCACCTCCTCCTCCTCCACCTCCTCCTCCTCCACCTCCTCCTCCTCCACCTCCTCCTGCTCCACCTCCTCCTCCTCCACCTCCTCCTCCTCCACCTCCACCTCCTCCTCCTCCACCTCCACCTCCTCCTCCTCCACCTCCTCCACCTCCTCCTCCTCCTCCACCTCCTCCTCCTCCACCTCCTCCTCCACCTCCTCCTCCACCTCCTCCTCCTCCACCTCCTCCTCCTCCTCCTCCTCCACCTCCTCCTCCACCTCCTCCTCCTCCACCTCCCTCCTCCACCTCCTCCTCCTCCACCTCCTCCTCCTCCACCTCCTCCTCCTCCACCTCCTCCTCCTCCACCTCCTCCTCCTCCACCTCCTCCTCCTCACCTCCTCCTCCTCCACCTCCTCCTCCTCCACCTCCTCCTCCTCCACCTCCTCCTCCTCCACCTCCTCCTCTCCACCTCCTCCTCCTCCACCTCCTCCTCCTCCACCTCCTCCTCCACCTCCTCCTCCTCCACCTCCTCCTCCTCCACCTCCTCCTCCTCCACCTCCTCCTCCTCCACCTCCTCCTCCTCCACCTCCTCCTCCTCCACCCTCCTCCTCCTCCACCTCCTCCTCCTCCACCTCCTCCTCCTCCACCTCCTCCTCCTCCACCTCCTCCTCCTCCTCCTCCACCTCCTCCTCCTCCACCTCCTCCTCCTCCACCTCCTCCTCCTCCACCTCCTCCTCCTCCACCTCCTCCTCCTCCACCTCCTCCTCCTCCACCTCCTCCTCCTCCACCTCCTCCTCCTCCACCTCCTCCTCCTCCACCTCCTCCTCCTCCACCTCCTCCTCCTCCACCTCCTCCTCCTCCACCTCCTCCTCCTCCACCTCCTCCTCCTCCACCTCCTCCTCCTCCACCTCCTCCTCCTCCACCTCCTCCTCCTCCACCTCCTCCTCCTCCACCTCCTCCTCCTCCACCTCCTCCTCCTCCACCTCCTCCTCCTCCACCTCCTCCTCCTCCACCTCCTCCTCCTCCACCTCCTCCTCCTCCACCTCCTCCTCCTCCACCTCCTCACTCCTCCACCTCCTCCTCCTCCACCTCCTCCTCCTCCACCTCCTCCTCCTCCCACCTCCTCCTCCTCCCCTCCTCCTCCTCCACCTCCTCCTCCTCCACCTCCTCCTCCTCCACCTCCTCCTCCTCCACCTCCTCCTCCTCCACCTCCTCCTCCTCCACCTCCTCCTCCTCCACCTCCTCCTCCTCCACCTCCTCCCTCCTCCACCTCCTCCTCCACCTCCTCCTCCTCCACCTCTCCTCCTCCACCTCCCCTCCTCACCTCCTCCTCCTCCTCCTCCACCTCCTCCTCCTCCACCTCCTCCTCCTCCTCCACCTCCTCATCCTCCACCTCCTCCTCTCCACCTCCTCCTCCACCTCCCTCCTCCACTCCTCCTCCACTCCTCCTCCTCCACCTCCTCCTCCTCCACCTCCCCTCCTCCACCTCCTCCTCCTCCACCTCCTCCTCCTCCACCCTCCTCCTCCTCCACCTCCTCCTCCTCCACCTCCTCCTCCTCCACCTCCTCCACCTCCTCCTCCTCCACTCCTCCTCCTCCACCCTCCTCCTCCACCTCCTCTCCTCCACCTCCTCCTACTCCAACCTACTCCTCGCCACCTCCCCTCCCCTCCATCCTCCACCTCCTACTCCTCCACCTCCTCCACCTCCTCCTCCTCCACCTCCTCCGCCTCCACCTCCTCCTCCTGCCACATCCTCCTCCTGACCATTCTCAAGGAGTGGATCATTGTCCCTTTTCAGAGTCCAGAGACCAGCTGTTCTGTCCCAGGTGGTGGATAAGCATTGGGAGCCAATCACAGCTCGTGGTGTGAGATGTGTGTGAATGAATGTGTAAATGTATGTGAGTGTACGAGTATGCATGACTGTGGGCCACACAATCGGAGGTTAGTAACATACATTAGACGGGTTCAAGGTACTGCATAATCAATTTGATTAGAACAGCCGCAGCTCATAGACATGTTTGGATAGGCAAAGGCTCCTTCAGAGACAGGTGCAGTCATTTGTGATCATCATTGGACGTAAGTCCTTTCTTTTAAATTGCAGCTTCATACATCCAATTGGGCCACATCACCACAAGTACTCTCCACCCGTCCATGTCATGCAGGCACACCCAGTGAGAGATAGCAATGGACAGAGAATGACACGCGCGCACGGTGAGGTAAATATTAGCTAGCTTGATTGTGGTCTGTTCTTTACTTGTACATGTATAATATATAGATTATGTTTCATTTACTTGTTTAGAAAATTAATTATGTCATTGTGATTGAAGTACATTAATTTGTTTGATTCTGAAAGGAATTGCATCTTGAATACATTTAAAATCTGAGCAATATGGGACAGTTTCCGCGAAAATTGCCCCACGGTTAAAATGTTATAAAAATGCATCGCGTTTGAATCGCTATAACTTCCCAACGGATAACGCTATCGACTTCCTATTTTCAGCACTTCATAGTGAAATGGTGTAGTATGAAGTTTTGAAAATAGGAAGTCGATAGCGTTATCCGTTGGGAAGTTATAGCGATTCAAACACGATGCATTTTTATAACATTTTAACCGTGGGGCAATTTTCGCGGAAACTGTCCCATATATATGTTTAAATATTTGTACAGGTCCTCACCTAGGTAGAGATAAGACACTGGAAAAAATATCTGCATGCTTTTATTGGCGCAACATGTATGAAGACATAAAATTATTTGTAAAAAGTCTGTGAAAAGTGCCAGAAGATGAATCTGAAGAGCTGTTTTCCATCCAGTACCTGTGTGAGCACAAGTCTGGCATAAAGCATGCATGATATTAATAAACATTATGACTTAATAAGATGCACTCGTATATCTCTTACTATTCTGCAGGTTGGAATCGACATCATTGGGCCATTCATACTGTTAACTGCAAAGGGGGAAAAAATGGCCAGAAGCCTCTCCACTTCCCATTAAGACTGCCATTGGGATGGCTAACTTTTTGTATGAAGAATTTTGCAGGTTAGTTATAGTAGCTTTAATTCACTTTGTGGCACAGACTCTGCTAATTAATTGATTTATGCATGAATGATTTTCACCTACATGTATTCTATATGTACATTCAGATTTGGTTGCTGTGAAGTTACTTATTTCAGATCAAGGACGTGAATTTGTAAATGAGGTCCAGGAAGAGTTATATTACAGCCACTGAACATTGTGTTACTTCAGCTTATCACCCCCAGAGCAATGGGTTAACTGAGCACTTTAATCAGACTTCACAGACTGCTCTTATCAAATTGGTTAATGAAAGTCAAAATGACTGGAATGATTACTTATCAGGTGTACTTTTTGGTTACAGAACTGCTATAAAAAAAAGGCTACAAAGATGACCCATTTGAATTCATGTACTGTTGGTATGATTTGATACTGCATACTGTTGTTGAATATAATATTATTCATTTTTGTTTCCTAATATATAGTAAGGCTGTGTTACCTGCTGAAATGAATGCTGTTATTGCAGAAAGATGTCCTGACATCATAGCTGCAAATGATTCAGAAGTTGAAAGAGTGATATCTTGGATGCAGACTATAACATTTCCCAAGCTAAGGCAATGGCACGTGTGAGAGAAAATAAAAGCAAAGACAATGTCAAATATCAAGATTGCTCAAGCAAAAGATAAAGTGCACTACAGCAAGAAGCATGCGAATTCTAAGGTAACTGCTATATTCATTATCTGTATGATTTTTTGAATTTACAGATCCTAAGTATTGGCACACAAGTTTTGCTCAAAAACAGTGCTAGAGAAACCAAAAAAAGAGACAAATTGAACCAAGGTGGAGGAATGGGCACATACCTAGTTCATGCAGATAGTGGAAAGGGTGTGTATTGCTTATACAATCCAAAGCTCTGAAGAATGCAGTCAATGTATCTCGACTAACAGAGTATCATACTCATCACCACAACAGTGCCAATCTGCAACATCATCATCATCTCAGTTGCAATCAGCTAAGTTTTCCTCATTCTCAGAAGATGAGTTAATTGTGGTTTGATGAAAATGCCCTTACACCCAAAAAAATAGAATGTCATGAATGCATCAGTGATTTAAGACTGTATAAAATTGATGAACATGATCTGTTGAATGGCAATGAGCTTCTGATGCAATTATCCATTCAGCCGAAATTCTATTGATAAAAAGCTCTCCAAATGTTAATGGACTTCAGAACCCTGTTTTGGGTAAGGTACTTCAGTTTCAACACACTCCAAATCCTGTTGTGCAAATCCATCACACAGGTAAGCCATACACTACATACGTATTAACCATTCTAATCACTTACATAACCCCAGCTAAATTTTACGTTCATGTAGGAGCTAGTCGCTGGGTATGTACTGCAAGCATAGGAGCTAAATGTGGAGAAGGTTTATTGATGGACAGCCTGGCTTCTTCTATGAGTAATTATTCAATTCGCACAGGTTTATGAAATCCCTGTCGAGAAATCTTGTCTCATCATCCGAACTCTTGACATTCAGCAACAGAATGGATGTAAAGACTGTGGGGGTGTTTTCCATTGCGTTTGCAGCTGAATTATGTAGTGGCCAATGGAAAGCATCTTTCATCCAAAGTGATATGAGACCTGCACACCTCTTCAAATGTCTAAAAACTGGCACATTAGAACGTTTTCCACAGTATTCACCACAAGCAGTCAAAACTGTTTGTATTCATCGTTGCAAACCAGAGAACGTAGCAAGGGAACTTTATTGCATCTGTCGTATACCTGATCATTATGACAAAAGGATAGTTCAGTGCACTCTGTGTCCGAGATGGTATCACTACCGTTGTATGAAAATCAGAAACAAAAAGGACATCCCTGTAAATTGGAGATGCAGCACATGTTCAAAATGCCTGGCATAAGCCCCCCTTTTTTTTTTCTTTTTTGAATACACTCTATTGATTATTTATGTGAGTTATTAATATCTAGGTTTCAATTCATTGACTCCCGGGGTGGGGGCGGGGAGTCATTTATACCTAAGGGAGTCATTGTTATAATGTTCGGAGTCAATAATATCAATGACCGGGAGTCATCGTAAACGACACCGGTATTCTATTTACCCAACAATTCTATATTTACGGGATGACAGCTTCGTCGAAAACCGTTGGATATGAATGTGAGTTTATGTATCCACCCCCGAAGGTTCTGCAAACGGAGTGCTCAATCTGTCTTCTCATTCTACGTGAGCCTCATCTTACTAGCTGTTGTGGGCACAACTTCTGTCGAGCCTGCATTGAGAGAGTCCAAAATGACGAAAAGCCGTGTCCGTTATGTAAAGAAGCTAAATTTACTATCTTCCACAATAAAGGTCTGGAGAGAAATCTGAAGGAACTAGTGATATACTGCGAACATAAAGAAGCAGGCTGTAGTTGGAGAGGGGAGTTTGGGAGATACGATGACCATCTCGCGTGGGCTTGTCCACACGTGGAAATGAAGTGTCAGCACGCTAACTGTCACGGCGTCGCAAAACGTAAGGACATCTCGCTACACGAGGCAAGTTGCGGGTTTCGTCCATTCCACTGTGACTGGTGCCAGCACTATGACTCATGGTATGATGACGTAATCAATAACCACTGGCCTCTGTGCCCGAAGTACCCTGTTCCCTGTGAGCAATGTGAGGTAAAGGTAGAGCGTCAACGTCTCCCACAGCACGTAGAGGATGACTGTCCACTTAAAATGGTGGACTGTGAGTTCAGCTCTGCAGGATGCAAGGAAAGGCTTCTTCGTAAGGACCTTCAAGTTCACCTTAACACAGAGCTACTTGTTCATCTAGCAATGGTGAATAAAAAGTTAGCAAATGAAAATGTCATATTATCAAAAAGGCTGTCAGATCTGGAGGTCAAAATGGCTGATCAGAAGAGTGAGCTGGACAAAATGGCTGTTGAGAAAGTCCGAATAGAGACCAAAATGGTTGCTGAGATTGCAAAGTTGGAGACAAAAATGGCAGATCAGAAGGGAGAGCTGAACAAGCAATTCAAAATGGCAAGTCATATTTCACTGGCTATTTTACCAAATAAATTGATGCATCATTTGCACAAAACTGCAAAAAGTCTGTAACATCAGTCCAGTCTCTTGTTCATTCATATGATTCAACGTTTGTAATACCTCATTTACCACGAACTCATGCAAGTATTTAACAGATTTAAACTTATTTTTAATATTAAGATGTTATGCAAACTGTGCACAAAACGTGATCAAGGTCTTGGTTGAATGCATTTGTTCAGTGTGATGTCTTCTTTTCTATGTAGGTGTGGATTTCCATCAGCAAAAAACACATTGGTAGTGTGAGCAGTGCAAGTTCTGCTATCCAGACCTTTTCCTATGCTGCACATGTTCCACCAGAGGCAAAGGAAGTCTTGATCTATGTGTCGGGATATACAGGTCACAATGCACAGAGTCAATCTGTTGAAATTACTTTGGAAACATCTGAGGATGGTGTCAAGTACACCAAATGCTTTTATCTTTACCTCTACCCCCAAAATGCCGTATCGTACAACTCAGAGAATATGTTTTTTCCTGTCACCAGGGACCGCTGTATCCATGTTAAGTATCCAGAAGGGAAACCTGCCACCAATTACCAACTTGATCTTTTCGCTATTGGTTACAGGCTGTAGTTGAATTGTGATAGCTATTTGTGAACATATAGTTATATGTTTATCAGTGTGAAGTGTTTAGCACTTAGCTAGTTATGCTATAGTGTGATGTTGTTTTATGATATAATGTAACAGTACTGAACTGCAGCTTGTACGAAACTGGCTGTTTTATACCTGCAATGACATTTTAAATGACACTATACACATTGAGGCTCAGAGTATATCACAATTATACATGGCCAGCTAATTGGGACTATGTATGTGATGACAACTGGAGCTCCAGGCCGCAGTAAGTTACTCATACCTCTGTTCCATATTCACACACACACACACATCCATTTTTACACACCAACCTGTTGTTGCTATGGTTACCATTTTCAACACAACCTGCCATATTGAAGACAGAAAACTACTTAAGCCGTGATTACCCCTTGGTGGGCACATGCCCTCCTTCCCCATGCCAAGATCACCATCATACTCTCTGGTCCTGTCAAGTGGTACTCATGGTGCCAGGTAGTGACTTGACCAGTCAGGTGGTCTACTCATGGTGCCAGGTAGTGACTTGACCAGTCAGGTGGTCTACTCATGGTGCCAGGTAGTGACTTGACCAGTCAGGTGGTCTACTCGTGGTGCTAGGCCATGTTATCAGTCAGGTGCTTGGTCATGTGACCATTCAGGTGGCCTATTGGTGGTACTGTGTCATTTCACAAATATGGCGATCGCAGATGAAATAATTTATATCAGGCCTGGGGCCTGGAAAGTAAAGGACTCCTATCACTAAGTATCATCAATATAAATAATGTCATTAGTGGTGCAAAATTTTATTCATGGCACTTTTCTTAGTATTTATCATACTATATGCAGGACAACAACTTATTACAATTGGGGGTGTGTGGTTTACTCCATTTGTCAGTGCAATTTGGAGTGATGCTTTCAGATATAATGTTAGTGCTGGCGTGTTAGGGTGTGGCCTCCCATAGCATCAGGTAGTCTGTAACTTCTCCATCACTCTGGACTACTACTCTAGTTCCAGTAAGACCTCCTCCACCACCTCCTCCACCTCCCCCTCCAACACTCTGGACTACTTCTCTAGCTCCAGTAAGACCATCCTCCTCCACCTCCTCCTCCACCTCCTCCTCCACCTCCTCCACCTCCACCTCCCCCTCCACCTTCTCCTCCACCTCCCCCTCTACCTCCCCCTCCACCTTCACCTCCCCCTCAACCTCCTCCTCTACCTCCCCTCCACCTCCTCCACCTCCTCTTCCACCTCCTCCACCTCCTCCACCTCCTCCACCTCCTCCTTCACCACCTCCTCCATCTTCACCTCCACCTCCATCTCCACCTCCACCTCCTCCACCACCTCCTCCACCTCCTCCACCTCCTCCACCTCCTCCACCTCCTCCACTCCTCCACCTCCTCACCTCTTCCACCTCCTCCTCCTCCACCTCCTCCTCCACCTCCTCCACCTCCTCCTCCTCCACCTCCTCCTCCTCCACCTCCTCCTCCTCCACCTCCTCCTCCACTCCTCCTCCACCTCCTCCACCTCCTCCACCTCCTCCACCTCCTCCTCCACCTCCTCCACCTCCTCCTCCACCTCCTCCTCCACCTCCACCTCCACCTCCTCCTCCACCTCCTCCTCCACCTCCTCCTCCACCTCCTCCTCCACCTCCTCCTCCACCTCCTCCTCCACCTCCTCCTCCACCTCCTCCTCCACCTCCTCCTCCACCTCCTCCACCTCCTCCTCCACCTCCTCCTCCACCTCCTCCTCCACCTCCTCCTCCTCCACCTCCTCCTCCACCTCCACCTCCACCTCCACCTCACCCTCCACCCCTCCTCCACCTCCTCCTCCACCTCCTCCTCCACCTCCACCTCCACCTCACCCTCCACCCTGCATACTCCATACGTACCACCGTATTTATATTGAGAAGTGTGCAAAGAAATTGCATATTTCCCGGGCGTTACGCGCCATTTACGTATTACGACTGACTTCGAGGACGTCCTCGTAATACATGTATGTTAATGGCACGTAACGCCCGGGAAATATGCTGCACACTTGTATCTCCATAACAGATAAAGCAAAAATTAACGAACAGAACAAATCAATAGCGGTAGGACCCTTCTACATAGGTACCTATTTTGAACCGATTTGGACACTCCTACCTGAAGATGTGGCCGTTTTGAACCCTACAGGGTATCGGACCTTGAAACGTCGGTACCCCGCATGTGTAAGACACCAAAATGGATTTTCTAATGGTATGGTATGCTGTGCTAAAAATAGGAACCGATAGCGTTAATATTTCGGAAGATATAAATTTTATGTTATAAAATAAAATCCACAAGACCCATTTTCGTATAGAACGTTCCACATATCTTTCAGAAAGATATAGCATAATTCCAACGAAGACGCGCAACATTCAGTGTTAGAGACCGATTAGAAGTTGGCCCAACATTCCACACCGATTAGAAGTTCCACAGCCTAACATTCCTAATTAACTTCATTAGCACCTACAACGGCGCGCGCATTCATTGAAATTTGTGACACGCTTAACGCTTACCCATTGCATACATGTTTAATACATTACATGAACGGCATCACATCGTGACCTATAGTGAGTGCAGAGACATCAATTGACATTATCTGAATGTTTCTATACTATAGCCTCACCAGTCCACCCCTCCCTATGCCAGTCCATTCCACTTGTGTACACACACACACACACACACACACACACACACACACACACACACACACACACACACACACACACACACACACACACACACACACACACACACACACACACACACACACACACACACACACACACACACACACACACACACACACACACACACACACACACACACACACACACACACACACACACACACACACACACACACACACACACACACACACACACACACACACACACACACACTATGGCTTTGGCAACTTTTGTCATCACAATCAGAGGACCTGGGGTAATGCTGTGAGTGCAGTGACATCAAGGGACCTTATCTGAGTACTTCTATACTATAACCTCACCAGTCCATCCCTCCCTATGGCAGTCCATTCCACTTGTGTACACAGACCCACACACCATGGCTTTGTCAACTTTAACATGCACACACACACACCATGGCTTTGGCAACTTTCAGAACCAGAAGACCTAGGGTAATGTTGTGAGTGCAGTGACATCATGTGGCCATATCTGAGTGCTTCTATATAGCCTCACCAGTCTTTGTCTCCTTATTCCAGTCCACTGTGCTCATGCGTACACATGCACACCAAAAGCTTTGTCATCCTTTCTCAACTTTGATCTGGAGGATATATCCTGTTTTGCTGATAACAATCATTATGACTGACCTCATAGTTGTTTAATTTTTATTTGTGAGTGCATTCATTCTTGTGCATGGATTCCTGTGTACTCTATAATGGACTCCCATGTTTATCACATTTAGTTGAGAGGCCCAAATTGTTCTATTTTGATCGATGGTTAATCTAATATGTTCATTTCGAATATATAAGGGATAAAATAAATCCGCGTGCAATACAATCTGTCTTTGAAGTCATGCATGGTATGTTTACTAGTTTGTATATTCTTTGTGAATATTGTTGCAGGGAAAAAAGAAATACAACATTGATATCAAGAAGACTCGCTGCTATTCTTAGGGAGAGGGGCTGGCCTCCTGATGCATCAAGAAGTGCCCCCAATGGGTACTGGTTTTTAATTGCTTCAGCTTTTTTGAACTGCAACAAGCCATTTTCTAAGTATGTTTTAGCAGTGTACAAATGTTGGAAGACCAACAGAGGCAATGTCCGTACATCTGTCGGTAATAATGAAGCAAATGACTGGTACAGCATAGTTACCTGCATTTATTCTAGATGACTTGCAGCATCATAGTGTTGCAGAAAGTGGAGATTATGAAGAATCTCTTATACGTCAGGAGTACATGGTGGCTGGTGTAGACAGGCAGAATGAGAATGAGATGGCTAATGAGCAGTGGAGCACGTGATGTCTAATGAGCTTGTGGTGTGTAATGAGCAGGTATAGAGGATGAACTGGCTACTGAGGAGCTGGAGGACAGGATGGCTAGTGAGAGGACGATGGCTAGTGAGGAGGTGGAGGACATGATGACTAGTGAGGAGCTGGAGGACAGGATGGCTAGTGAGAGGACGATGGCTAGTGAGGAGGTGGAGGACAGTCAGAAGTTGGAGGATGAGGTTACTAGTGAGGAGGTGAAGGATGAGATGGGGGAGGTACAAGTGAAGGACACGGTAAGCTGTTGTGAAGTCTGATTCATAGTAGAACATTACATTGTGTGAGGTTGAATTACTTGACCATTATCACGTCGGTGCAGAGGATGCAAGGTTAGATTTGCATATGCCATAACATGTGTACACATATATAATACTTGGCTAAAATGATATCATTATTATACTAATATACATGGAACGTTCTATACGAAAATGGGTCTTGTGGATTTTATTTTATAACATAAAGTTTAAATCGATATATCTTCCGAAATATTAATGGTATCGGGTTCCTATTTTTAATACAACATACCACACCATTACTATATGTGAAAATCCATTTTGGTGTCTTACACATTCGGGGTACCGACGTTTCAAGGTCCGATACCCCGTAGGGTTCAAAACGGCCACATCTTCAGGTAGGAGTGTCCAAATCGGTTCAAAATAGGTACCTATGTAGAAGGGTCCTACCGCAATTGATTTGTTCTGTTCGTTAATTTTTGCATTATCCGTTATGGAGATACAAGTGTGCAAAGAAATTGCATATTTCCCGGGCGTTACGCGCCATTAACGTATTACGAGGACGTCCTCGAAGCCAGTCGTAATATGTTAATGGCGCGTAACGCCCGGGAAATATGCAATTTCTTTGCACACTTGTATCTCCATAACGGATAAAGCAAAAATTAACGAACAGAACAAATCAATTGCGGTCGGGCCCTTCTACATAGGTACCTATTTTGAACCGATTTGGACACTCCTACCTGAAGATGTGGCCGTTTTGAACCCTACGGGGTATCGGACCTTGAAACGTCGGTACCCCGCATGTGTAAGACACCAAAATGGATTTTCACATATAGTAGTGGTGTGGTATGTTGTATTCAAAATAGGAACCCGATAGCGTTAATATTTCGGAAGATATATCGATTTAAATTTTATGTTATAAAATAAAATCCACAAGACCCATTTTCGTATAGAACGTTCCAGATGATTATACACAATTTAAAAACACATCACAATCTCAAACACATACTCGAGATAGAATGGCCCTGGAGTTGGCTCTTATCAGGGTCAAGTTTAATCTGCCATAGATCAGATTTGTTGTGAAGGACTTAGGCTGCCCCAGTCTAGTGGCTAGTCTTCTGGTCCCCCAACTTCCATAGGACTCTACCACCAGGGGGAATGCAAACCCAACCTAACTCTCCACATTTTGCATCATTACTGTGGTTCTTCCTCTGTTCTGCCTGCATTGCTGCTGAACTTGGTGTCACACACGCTACTTGTAGGGTATCTGAATTAAGCGAGGATGTGACACAAAGATCAATTGCAGCAGGCTTGCCCAACTCCCAGTTAGGGATGAGGACATCGGCAGGACACGTTTGTCGAGCTTCATGACCCAGACTGCTTCCATCTTCAAGCTGTGCACCCAAGCATGCACATTGACAGAACTCGAAATATATAATAATATTATTATAATTAAATCTTTATTATAAATAATACAATGAAAGCAGATCTGTCCCAGGGAAGGATGAGTCTCAAGTTACGGTGTATTGCATATGCTGAAAACCTTTTGATTCAGCAAAGTGATAATCTTAAACTAGGTTCATGATCGGATGTGACTTCTGTGGGGAATGGTACCATGGCTGTTGTGTTGGAGTATCTGAAGAGGAAAGTAATAGAATGGAGGTTTACAAATGCCAACTTTGTACTGAACATCACATTGCTACTCCATTTTACAACGAAGGTCGGAGGTATATGGTATGTACTGCTGCTCATCTACAAGCATGATTCATCACATGAAATTGTCGTGGTCACACATTACAACAAGAGGTACAATCACTTGTAGCTTGGGATCGAAAAAATTAATGCAAAAACATGTAAAATTTTAGTCTGTTGCTTGCCCTATAAATATTGCATCGCTATAAAACAGGATGAAGTATCTCATACTTACTATTGTTATGCACTAATGAAGATTAAATTCTACATGCTTTCTAATAATGCATTCATATAAATGAGCAATATTCTTTGCCATTTAATAGTTCACTTGATGTCTTGAATATCTGCATGCATGCTCCTGTGTATGCACTGTATAATCTATGCATTAAATTATTCATCTCAGATATATTGTTGAGGCCATCACCTAGCAGTGATTTTAGCAGCAAAGTGTATTTCTATCATGTATAGGAATGTTTTGTGTTGCAACAATGTCTGACTGATTCAAATTATATACCTGTTGGCAGTGAATTTACAAAGAATCTTGAGAAGCATGGGCTATTTTGCATATCAAAGGCACAGTGGGATCTCCTTGCTTGCAGTGACAGAATGAATCCTTCTTGGGTTCATGCAATGGCACGTGGTTTGTCGAGTTTAAATAAGTGCTGCTGTTTTGCATTTAAGAGACATTGGCTCAAAAAATGTAATTCATGAAAAAATACTTATTTTAAAGCATACGGATATCAAATTTGCGTTGTCACTGGTGCTATGGATAAACCAGGACAGCTTTATTGAAGACCTACACACATAGTGGAGAAAAGCAGCAGCATATTTGTAATGGACAATGCAATATATTTAATCTCAAATACCCCTCTTATGTACACAGGATCATAATGAAGAAGTGAAATTGCCTCAGGCAGAACACACAATTTGTGCAAAACAAAATCAAGGTGAGACTTTTCAACCTGTGCTGCCATGTCACTCTTCACCTCAGTCTTTGTAGAGTCCAATGCTGAAAGTTTGGGATCTGATATTGATGCAGCTGATGATGAGAATGACAGCAATGCTGAAGCTGAAAATGACGCTGATTGCAACAGTGACACTGATGGTGATCTCAATGCTGGTGTTCCCCAAGATTTTCTAGTGCCTGATTTTAGGAAGAATGCACCTGATCCAAACGACATATTTGCACTGAGATGGGGAAAATCTTTTTACATGAAGAACTTCCCACACTTCAAAAGAAAAACCTTGGGTAGCTCTACTGATGGATGCATTTAACCTTGTAAGAAAACATATCCAGAAGTGGCCCATACATAGACGGTCATCTTGCTTTTTATTTCAAGTTGAATTTTAAACAAGTTTATAATGTACTATAAATCGGTCTGATTATGATATATGTACTTCGAAAAATTATTCCATTAACCATTCTTTAACTAAAATCAAGACAAAAAATTAATTTCTACCGCTCATCATATAAGTATGCCATTGCGTCATCTGCCAAAATTGTTCAATAAATATTGTCGAATGGTGAATAAATGTGCACAATAAGTTAATTCAGCTGAAGATTAACAAGGCTGCTGGATTTTGATGATCTGAGCCAATAGCCAGCCAGGTAGCTAAGTGGAAACCTTTTCCCTAGCCTCCTCCCCCCAATTCCCATAGGTCTAGACTGCCAGCTAGAGGGACACCCACCCACCCTAGCTCACTGCTAATGCATTATGGTGAAGGCTATTATATTTATTATATACAAGACGTCGTCATGGACACTTTTGACCTATATAGTGGGTTGTTTTCACTTGAAGTTTATTGTTCGTTTAGCCTGCATGCATTGCAGCTCGATGAATGAAGCGCGTAGGCTAGGCACGTGCACTGATACGCTTACACGCATGATTCGTTAGCACTTTCCAGTACAGCTACGACCTATGTAGGCTTCTCAGTCTTACCTAGATCGATTAACATCAAGTCTGCATGTGCCGCATTTTCAATATTTGTCTGCATGTGTGCGGCTGGAGCGTCGATCAATACACGTAAAGCGCTTAACTGCGAAGCACCCTCTGAGACTTCGCCAATGGAAGAGCGCTATCACAACATATACTTACATTAAGGAAAGCTTTGTCTACACATCGGGGCGCTGAGCAGTCTACCACTAGGCCAAAGCCCTGCATCAGGGTCAAAGCACACTCCACCCCCCTCCCATGTTATGGCATCACCTGTCTCTGACTCTGCACACAGTGTGTGGTTTGTGTGAACATAGATACATGTAATGTGCAGTTAAAACATACACAATTTGTGCTATTGCTAGTTAGCAATTAGAGTTTACATGTACTGTGGCTGCACCAATACACCATGTCTGGTATGCTTTGCTTCACCTCTTTCGAGGTTCCAAATGGTGTCAGTGGGAAGGCCTGTTCTGGCAGCTACTGTACATGGCTGCACCAATGTGGGTGTTGTATTTGGCTGGATTGTAGCCACATAGCTCCACCATACCAGGGATAGAAAGGTGGAGCGAAAGCTCTTAGATGTGAGTGTTCTCCCATCTTTGAAAGTGGAAGAGGGGTGAGGAGTGAGTGGAACAGTGACAGCATTCTCTGTAGGCCTTCATTGCTGTAACTGGACACATGTGCCTGCCTTGGGTACACTGAACACACCTGCCCATCTGGTTGGTTTTGGACCACTTGATGAAGAAGTGCATGCCCTCTGGACCAGCAGGCATCTTGCCTGGTAGGTTGGAACCTAGGGTCAAAACTCCAATTCTTAAGTAAATTCGCTGAGCCTGAGGTAGGTGACTCCAGATGGTCAGTCTCAACATTGGGTTCCTGGACCCTGCTGTTCTTCAGTGCCAGTACAAAAAAATAGATACAGGATTGTTGTGTCGTCACATCTCCATAGAAACAGTCCCAAACAGACTTTTAAAACAGAGCTCTCTTATTGAACCCTAGAACAACAAAGTACCAGGACATTATGTAACAGACTAAAATGCCTCTACCACTAGGCCAAAGGCTTTGCATCAGGCCACTCACCCCCCTCCCATCATGTACTTGATTGTGAAGTTTATGGCATCAGGACTAATGCTCCCATGCATGCCATCACCATCGCTGCACACAATGTGTGGTTTGTATATAGGTGCTACACATATATAGTGTGTGCCTGGTAGGTGTTGTGAACTCCCAGAACAAACTGTGTACCTGTACATGTATGTCTTAATCATAGATTGACCGTGCGTTTGTGACTTAAGTCATATGACTTAAGTCACTAATCATTGATTATTTCATGTGGCCTTTAAAAACTTAGGTACCTTCATGTGGTGGATTATGTATACTGATAGATACAGCTACAATACGTTTTTTCTTTCATGACGCTTGCAACCTCTTCCTTTCGTGACGCTTGCGACCTTTTCCTTTCGTGACGCTTGCGACCTTTTTCTTTCATGACGCTGGCTAGGTGTTGCACTGAACTTTCAACCGTTTCTGTTGCGTCACATATAAGCTCAAACGCCTCCTACTATTAGTTGGCAAATGTTGGTAATCGCGTGTCGTGCAGTGCAATCAAGGTTCTGGAGAAGAAGCCAGCAAAGCAAAGGTTTGGAAGACTGTCTGGAACAAGGGAACTGGATGGGGTGGTCGAAGGGATTGGGAGAAAAGTGAAATACTTAGTACGTTTTAGTGAGGTAGGGGTTTCAATGGCCTTATCAGCACGCAGCCTGAAATGTCAAGTCATTGATGCAAGCAGCAGTGGTAGCACAAGTGTACACCCTCCACCCTCCATTTCAGAAGAAGCAGCGTCTCCAGCAGTGGGTCTTACAGAACAGCATGAGCAAGAAGTAGATGATTCTGACAATGCTTTACTTTGCCATGGAGTACAATGGAAGGTCGTTGATGGAGTTCTTGAAGACTGGAGATGCATGGCTAGATTTGGAACACACATCTTGTGGGGTATGATGTAATATGTATATACTCACTGATTTTTGTAGCTGTCCTATCAGTTTACATAATCCGCCACATGAAGGTAGCTACGTTTTGAAAGGCCACATGAATATAATCAATGATTTGTGACTTAAGTCATATGACTTAAGTCACAAACGCACGGTCAATCTATGATAAAAGCAGCCTAACATCAGATTAGCTAACCACAGTTTACATGGCATACAATGGACCTACCACATAATGAAATTATCTTCAAGGGCTATACAATTGTAATTCAGTATTTGTGCAAGGGAGTCCAGGTGTTTGTAGGTTTTAGTCAACTTCAATTCCATCTGAATAGTTATCCTCATCTTCACTCTCCTCATCTTTGCCTACGTGTTCATCACCACCTGTACCACCCTGGACCTACAATGTACCTAACTGTACATAGGCCTATACTAGTACCCTGGATCTATGTAGGCCTATACTGGACCTACATGTACATGTACCTACATAGGCCTACCCTGGACCTAATGTACCTACTACATAGGCCTACCCTGGACCTACGTACCTACATAGGCCTACCCTGGACCTACTGTTCTCAGAGAAAACTGCTTCATGTACTTGTACCCCAGGCAGTCTAACATCAGATTAGGCTAATCACAGTTTACATAGCACAGAATTGTAAGGTCAAGCACGTAATGAATAGGTCTATACTAGTACACACTTGTAAGTAACACACACACACACACACACACACACACACACACACACACACACACACACACACACACACACACACACACACACACACACACACACACACACACACACACACATGCACGCACACACGCACACACTAACAACACACACACACAGCTCATAGTCTTACTCTGTTCTGGCTTCACAAACAACTTAGTTTTGCATTCAAGCAAAGGGCTCCTGAATTGTAGAAAATTTTGTCCATAGTATTTTACAACTGACAGAGATAGTACCAGTACGAGTTAAATGTACTTATTACCACTCTCCCACTTTCATATACTGGATGCCAATTGTTGTCTCTCCATCTGATGCATTCAAAATAGTACTAATGTTGTGTTGTTATCCACACATATGGGATGGTTGTATATTCCCATGCATGGTCCCAATGAGCTTTTTCAAACCAAAACTTATACACAAGCATGCATATACAGATCATAGATACTTACATACATATACATACATACATACATACATACATACATACATACATACATACATACATACATACAATACATACATACATACATACACATACATACATACACACACACACACACCCCACACACACACGCACCCACGCACACACATGCATGCAGACTGAGAGGGAGAGAGGAAAGATTCATAGCCACTTACACAAGAGATACACAATCTGTGCGTGCACACACACACATACACGCGCGCGCACTCACATACATACACACGCAAGCACTCACGCGCGCACTAATGCTAGTAGTTAGTAGTCCTTGGTACAGCCAGCGAATATCAAATAGATGTCCTGGACTCGAGCTCGAGCCAGTTATACTAGAGCTCTAGCTAGTGCTCAGCAACTTAACTATCGTATACGCATAAGCTAAGTAACCTTTAATATATAAGCTAGCGTACCAGTTAATTAATTGTGTTGCATGTAGCCATATATCCGTATCCATGGAAGCTACATTAAAAACACTCAACTAGATGGCGCTAATTGAATCCTAGTCCAAAACAATTTAAAATTCAAATGGCCAAAATCTATACTAGGTAAAATACAATACAACTGCATGATCTCTTATTCTGGGGACCCACAAAATCTGAATCTAAACTGGGTAAGAATTATGAGCTGCAGAATACATTAGTTAGGTGTGAAAAAGTTGATTTTCCATACATCTCTATGGAAAGTGCTGTTTTCACAATAACAACAACAATTTTCAATACAAAGCAGTTGATTTTGTTCAGCTAAATCAAGATCTTATGTATCTGAAGCAATATTGATAGCCACAAAAGTTGCACCCTCACTCAGCCGCTTGAGCAAAAGTTAGCACCTCAAGTGTTAAACGAATTACGAATATGTTTTGGCACGAGACACTCTAACTGCCGTTTTAGTCTCGTACCCAGACCCAAATGTACGTAACGATGATTATCGCTTACAGTATGACATCACGTACAGAGGGTCTGGCCAACAAGCTGATGCGCCGGAATGTTGGCGCTCCAATCAGAATCGAGAGTTCGCGTGACGTCACGGTAATTAGATTCGAATAGCATTCCACACTACAGAGAGGAGCCTGGTGCTTGATCGTGCGTGCGCGGCTAAAAACGAAGGTAAAGCCATTTCAATATGGAAAGACTCATTACGAAGTACGTCTAAAATTTGTCGTGAATCGCTTTCCAGCCCATCGCGTTCACCACTCTGAGACTATAATTGCGGTGGTAGCCTTTTCTCTCCGTAGCTTAAGCAAAGACAGACACACTAAAACAAACCTCACGTTTTATCGTGATGACGTAGCCGTTGCTATGACAACCCAAATTATCGAACATTCCAATTACATTCCAAGAACAACTTGTTGGCCAGACCCTAGCCTCGTCCCCAGGCCCTATTTTTATATTAAAGTTAAAGTTGTCCCCGCTAACTTTAATATAAAAATAGGGCCTGGGAACGAGGCTAGCCAGACCCTATGTTCGCTGTAATACTGTAAGCGATAATGCTTACGTACGTTTGGGTCTGGGTACGAGACTAGTTACGTTTGGAACTTGTGCGACAACATGAACAACATTTTATAAGTGAGTGATGTGGGTATCAGTGCATTATCACCATTTCAGACCTCAAGAGGCTTTTTGCAACAGGAAGGATGCCATTAACTCTTTTCGAAAACATGAGGCCAGCCTATTCCACAAAGAGGCTTTGAAGATGATGGTAACACTCCCTTCGAAATGCAAAGATATTGGTGAAGTGCAAATATGAAAACCAACTCCACAAGTGAGCGATCATTTAGCGCTATGCGGCGAGTGAAGTCGTACTTACGATCGACAATGACACAGGAGAGGATGAACAACCTAATGATTTTAAATCAATTAAATGTTCACAAGTCTACAGATGAAATTGATCTCACTGACATCGCAAAGGAGATCATTAGCGGAACTGAAAGCCGAGAGAAAGTTTTCGGTCACTGCAACTAATTCATCTGATTTTGTACTATGACCGATAATGTATGATTGTGGGTGGGGCAGCAAGTTAATTCATCAATTATTAATTGTGGGCCTGACCAATGTTACCGCCGCCTCTGGTGTAGCAGCCAGAGATAATCTATATATTATCTCTGGTGTAGCCTTTTCTGAAATCTATTCGATTTAGAGCACAATTTGATCTAATGTTGCCTGTGTCTGTGTCCATAGTCACCTGATATGTGTGAGATGTTGCTAGTCTGTGTGTATCAGTGTTCTAGTTGTCTACATCAGTGTTGCTTGGTGTGTATGTCTGGCCTGGATACGTTGGGCCGCTTTTACATTGATAGTCATAGTGCCTACAATCGGACCGTGTACCAACTTGCAGAATCGGCGGAACACCCTTTATGGGGGGGGGGGGGGGGGGGGGGGCGGAAAGTCATGTTATTATTCATCTATTTTCACCATACATGGTAATTATTGAGTGACAACTTTTCCATGTACGGTGAAAATGGATGAATATTATGACTTTCTGCTCCCCCCCCCCCCCCCCCAGGGTGTTCCGCCGCCTCTGCACTGTAACTAGCTATGTCGATCGAGTTTTGCATTCTGGTCATTTTACCGTGTCTGTCGTTTACGTCGAGCTCTGGTAAGCATTCCCCCTCCCTCTCTCAATTCTCCCACCCATAGCCCTGCTTCGGCGCACGTTCTTGATAGACGTTCTCTAACATCGCAGGCCTCATCACTAACTCCTCTGGCGGTACATGCGTGCTTCAAAGTGACTTTGGTAGGCCAATGGGGATGGTGCTGGGACTAGAACTAGAGCCTTCAGCTTGCGGGGAGTGCGATGAACAAAAAGACACGTGGTAGTATCAAACAAAAAGGTTTTGCACACTTTCAGGTTCCGCAGGGGCCATCAACTCCAGCTGCTCCTCGTGCAAAGGGGTATACGTCGCTTGCCGACAGCTGCTGGTGGATGGTTTACGGTCGCCATCCAATGGCGAGAGTTCAGATGCGAACGTGACTGCGGAGCCACCGTCCAAGGCAGAAGGTACTGTCCAACACGCTCGTACAGAATTAAGGAATGTTGAACGATTCTTAAAAAAGAAACGTCTCGAGCCTTGAATGGACTGTACTTGTACAAAGTCTCACCATTTGCACTTGGGTTTGTTGTATCGATGTATCCATTTATCTAACTTACATCTTGGAAGCCTACCAGAAATTGTTCAGGTAATGAGGGTGATGGGTGGGGTGATGAGGGTGATGGGTGGGGTGATGAGGGTGATGAGTGGGGTGATGGGTGGGGTGATGAGGGTGATGGGTGGGGTGATGAGGGTGATGAGTGGGGTGATGAGGGTGATGGGTGGGGTGATGAGGGTGATGGTGGGGTGATGAGGGTGATGGTGGGGTGATGAGGGTGATGGGTGGGGTGGTGAGGGTGCTGGGTGGGTGCTGGTGCTGGGTGGGGTGGTGCGGGTGATGGGTGGTCTGGTGCGGGTGCTGGGTGGGGCCTGCTGGTGCTGGTGGGGCTGGTGGCTTGCTGCGGGTGCCGGGTGGGGTGCTGGGTGGGGTGCTGCGGGTGCTGGGTGGGGTGCTGGGTGTGGTGCGGGTGCTGGGTGGGTGCTGCGGGTGCTGGGTGGGGTGCTGCCGTGCTGGTGGGGTGCTTCGGGTGCTGGGTGGGGTGCTGCGGGTGCTGGGTGGGGTGCTGCGGGTGCTGGGTGGGTGCTGCGGTGCTGGTGGGTGTGTGGTGAGGGGTGGGTGGTGATGGGAGACTGTTTAGATCGATGGATTGTACCATTTGAAAGTAACAGCATAAAGGCATACATTAAACTGGCAGAAATAAAAAAGCAGGGTACATATTTTTGGCACGTAGGCACAAAAAGAGTTTTCTTATTGTTTGGAAGTAAGTAAGTGCAGATATAGTGTGTGCATGTGGGGGTGCCCAGATACCTTCAATCTTTGTGGCACCAAATCAGCAATGTGCACACATCCGCTGGGGATTCTGAAAAGGAGTTGTATTTCTCTCTGTCTGGTGTATTTGCTGACATAGCAATTCTAAAACTGACCACGTTGGATAACTGTTATTAATAACACCTGTGGTTGTCATAGTGATTGTACCTAGTAAGATCTACACCCACTACTTGTCCTACCATCCATCAGGACTTATGATGGCAAGTTTCATGCTGAGTCTAGGGTTGGTCATTTAGCTTTGTCAATACCTCTGCACATGGATCCTTTGTATTGTCTCTGCCACAGCTTCCAGGTTACCTTTTGTCTTTGATTGTCCTATCATATTGCACTTTGATCTACATGCACATGCGTACATGCACCTGCACACATGCGCACACGCACATACACACACTCACACACACACACACACATGCACACTTACACATAACATGCACACACACATATACACACTCACATACACACATGCACACTTACACATAACACACATGACCATCCCTCTCTAGCCTATGGATATGGTTTTCCTGCTGTCAATAGCAGTCAGTGGTTCATCCTTGTTTGCCCTCCTCCTTGTCCCCTGTCTAAAGCCGGGGGCAAGGCTCTTCTTCCTGTACAAGCCAATCAATGCACTGATGATGGGGTCAGCCAGCTCTGCCCTCCTTGCAGATGCAGTGCTGCACATCCTGCCTGAGGTAATGGGTGCATGCTGTGAGCTATACAAGTGTGTGTGTGTGTGTGTGTGTGTGTGTGTGTATGTGTGTGTGTGTATGTGTGTGTCTGTGTGTGTAGGGGGCGTGTCTGGGTGTGTGCCGTCAGCTCTGTGTGGGTATGTTTGTGTGTGTCTGTGTGGGTGTGGGTATGTGTGTGGATGTGGGGTGTGAGTGTGTGCTGTCAGCTCTACATATATATGTGTGTGTGATAACTGCATGATACTTTTGTTTAATCATTTGGATTTTGGTTAATTATTCATTATAGCTAAACTCAATGAATCAACCTTTGTGCTAGTTGGCATCCCTACCAAAAAAGCTTGGCAACAATTGACAAGAATTTAGAACACACCTTTTCTGATTTTTTATTTTTGATAACTACAGTAATCTGGTTTGTGTACAAACATCACATTCACGGGCTTAACATATTCTTAGTACTGTTATGACCATTCAATTGCATGAGTGTTTAACATTGCACCACATGTTGCATGTAAATGGTGTGGTGACGAGCTTCATTCCAATTCCCTTGCAATTCAAAATCTAGAGAGCTGGTTTAACCGATGCATGCGTGTGTGGAACACTTTATTCTATATTTAGTATCAGGTGCTATATGAACATCGTTGCGTGTGTACCAGCTGCTTTGGGTGTTCCACTGTTATGTAACATCGCACAACAATCGAGTATTAAATGATGTTGAAGGTAACATGTTGTGTTGGTCAACACTTTAAATAATATTTGTTCTGCAATGCATCAGTTTGTCAGCAAATTGACCGCCATGTTAAGTGTCATATCCCCTCATAATCTGATGCACCCAGGTCAGGATTGGTGATAAGTGTTTAGTGGATACAATAGCGTGTTGTTGGACCTGTGAAAACTTCACCTCTGTGCATATATTGCATTTACTTTTTTCGTTGCTGTTACAGTCCTATACTGGGTGTGTGATGAATACACACCGTGCTACGCTTGTGCTTTACAATTGAATGTTTGACTTCCCAAGTTGTGTACCATATACATCATTTTTAAATGCTGGAATGGCATATATAATGCACACGAGGCACCTTCGGGACTGCATAGATACGCCCCAGGCAACTTGATTTAGCTGGGCACATGCATCTCTTACAGTGGTATCCATCTATGCAGGGTCTAAAATAGCCTGTGTGCCTGTACTTTTTGGTGCTCATTACTTCCCACATCCAGATATACGGCAACGAAGTCGACACCCCAGTCCACCACGGTCGATCCACACCTCCATCTGTGGAGGGCGTGTCTTCTATTGGCTGCCGTCTATGCTTTCTTTGTGCTCGAGTTTTTCCTCCATGCCATGCGATCAAAGGTGACCACCTCCCATGTTGTTGTTGTTTTTTTTAACCCCCACGGGGGCTCATTTGTGTCGTTCTCAGTCCATCCAGTCCATCGGTTCACACGGCCACTCCCACAGTCATGCGGGTTCGAGCGACTACCAATTGCAAAGCAGGGCGAACGGCACGGGAAATCCTGCGCCTTTGTCTCCTCCCCAGCCCGACGAGGGGTCTTCTCAAAAGGTCGAGAATGAGGTGGGGGAGCATTAATTTGAGTGCGTGTTAACTGAATGCATGGGTGCATTTGGGGATGAACTTGCGTCACGTTTGAAGTGTGCCTGGCAACAGTCCAACAACTGCTGGGAGTGGGATGTGGATTGATGTCTGCATTGTAGAATGCGCAGGAAAATTGTTGCAGATTATTCATAAAGTTTCGTTGCTTTATTACGTGTGTTGATTGCAGTTATCACAATGTATGTGTATATTTAACACATGTCTTTTCTAGTTTCATGTTCGGGGGGGGGGGGGGGAGCTGCTTTGGGACGCATTTCAGAAAATGTGGTTTCTACAACAACTAAAAAGAAAATAAAGTTTTGTTCTTCTTGAGTGGGGAAATGTTCGGTGGGAAATGTTACATGAACATTTCCCCACTCATTGTAATCGGTCTGTGATGGTCCAGATGAGTATACTGTAGCTAACATGTAGCAGTGATTATATGTAAATATGGGATCATTTCCGCAAAAAGAGACCTTGCGCATGCATTATAAAATTTCCAGTACATGCAATAGAAATGTACGGCTGATTAAAAATCTAGAGCCTTACAACTCACATGACAAATACTCCGATTCTCAGTGCGTAAGAAGCAACGTGTAGAAGACATTTCAGACTTCTAGAATATTGATTTTTAAAAAGAAATTATGCGTTGGTCCCTTTTCCTCGGAAACGATCCCGTATATCATTTTGTCTACCTGGGCTATTAATATGATTTTGTGTTCGCATTATTAATGATCTTCAATGCCACAATATACATGCTTCCATCTGGTTTGCATCAATCCATGTGTATGCTCTCAAATGTAAGATGTAATAATGCCAGACATATGCATGTCTGCATTTGCACGTGTACCTGTATATCAGAGAAAACACGATAAAAAGACTCTTCTTAAATTACCATGGATGCAGTGATTCAAATCAAAGGGATGCTGCAGTGCTGTAATCATCTCGGCTGGCACAGTCATTGCATTGGTTATTAAGACCTTTGTTAATTAAACTTTTGTAACCAAGTTCCGATGTGTGTGCGTGCTAGCTCTGTATTGTCATGTGTTCCACTTTGTTATAGGAAAAAGAAGGAATGCCACCACAAGCTACTTCACGCGATCCAGAGGTCAGCTGAATTGTGTGGTACTGTAGTGGCAGTTTGGGGTGATTGGTGGTGATCAGTCTTTTGGGTTCATAGTGACCATCTCGGTTTCCTTATATTGATGCTGGCCATCCTGAAGGTCCACCCTTAAAGATGGGGTGATTGCTAGTTTCAAATAGGATAATGACGCAAAATCACGCGAAGAATTCTTGCCATTTTTTAAATGAATAATGTAAATTGTCTCCCTGTAAACCTCCCACCCTTTTATATTCTGAGCCATTTTTATCGTGATACTGACCATCCTAACCACCTTTAACATGATACTGACCATGCTAACCACCTTTAACATGATACTGACCATCCTAACCACCTTTAACATGATACTGACCATCCTAACCACCTTAACATAATACTGACCATCCTAACCACCATTAACATGATACTGACCATCCTAACCATCATTAACATGATACTGACCATCCTAACCACCTTTAACATGATACTGACCATCAAAACCACCTTTAACATGATGCTGACCATCACAACCACCATTAACTTGATACTGACCATCAAAACCACCTTTAACATGATACTGACCATCCTAACCACCTTTAACATGATACTGACCATCCTAACCACCATGAACATGATACTGACCATCCTAACCACCTTTAACATGATACTGACCATCCTAACCACCATTAACATGATCACTGACCATCCTAACCACCTTTAACATGATACTGACCATCCTAACCACCCTTTAACATGATCACTGACCATCCTAACCACCTTTAACATGATGCTGACCATCACAACCACCATTAACTTGATACTGACCATCAAAACCACCTTTAACATGATACTGACCATCCTAACCACCTTTAACATGATACTGACCATTCTAACCACCATGAACATGATACTGACCATCTAAACCACCTTTAACATGATACTGACCATCCTAACCACCATTAACATGATCACTGACCATCCTAACCAACTTTAACATGATACTGACCATCCTAACCACCATGAACATGATACTGACCATCCTAACCACCTTTAACATGATACTGACCATCCTAACCACCATTAACATGATCACTGACCATCCTAACCACCATTAACATGATACTGACCATCCTAACCACCATTAACATGATGCTGACCATCCTAACCACCATTAACATGATACTGACCATCCTAACCACCATTAACATGATCACTGACCATCCTAACCACCTTTAACATGATGCTGACCATCCTAACCAACTTTATCATGATACTGACCATCCTAACCACCTTTAGCATAATACTGACCATCCTAACCACCTTTAACATGATACTGACCATCCTAACCACATTAACTGATACTGACCATCCTAACCATCTTTAACATGATGCTGACCATCCTAACAACTTTAACATGATACTGACCATCCTAACCAACTTTAAACATGATACTGACCATCCTAACCAACTTTAACATGATACTGACCATCCTAACCACCTTTAACATGATCTGACCATCCTAACCACCTTTAACATGATACTGACCATCTTTAACCTTGATCTGATGCCGACCACTTCAAGACCACCATTGACCCCCTCCTCTGCCACCTCCTCCACCCTTCCTCCACCTCCTCCTCCTCCACCTCCTCCACTTCCTCCTCCACCTCTCCTCCACCTCCTCCTCCACCTCCTCCTCCCCCTTCCTCCACCTCCTCCACCTCCTCCTCCACCTCCCTCCTCCTCCCCTTCCTCCACCTTCTCCTCCTCCTCCACCCCCTTCTCCACCTCCACCCTTCCTCCACCTCCTCCACACCTCCTCCTCCACCTCCTCCACCTCCTCCACCTCCTCCTCCACCCCCTTCTCCACCTCCACCCTCCTCCACCTCCTCCTCCACTCCTCCCCTCCTCCTCCACCTCCTCCTCCACCTCCTCCTCCACCTCCTCCACCCTTCCTCCACCCTTCCTCCACCCTTCCTCCACCTCCTCCTCCACCTCCTCCTCCACCTCCTCCACCTCCGCCCCCACCTCCTCCACCTCCTCCTCCACCTCCTCCTCCACCTCCTCCCCTCCACCTCCTCCTCCACCTCCTCCTCCACCTCCACCTCCTCCTCCACCTCCTCCTCCACCTCCTCCTCCACCTTCTCCTCCACTCCTCCTCCACCTCCTCCCACACACACAGGTACACCGCAAAGCCTCGTGCTTCCGCGAGATCAAACCACTTGCATGGCTGCTCATCACCGGGGACAGTATCCACAACTTCACTGATGGGTTGGCGTTGGGTGTGGCCATCTCCTCTAGCCTCTCCCTCGGGATCAGCACAGCCATTGCCCTTGTGCTCCACGAGATACCTCATGAGCTGGGTAAGGGAAACATTACCGGATTGGGGGTAGTTTTGTATGAAGTATGTTTTTCAATGCATGATTATGGCAGGACCATGGGTGGAGTGGATGGCGTTCTTCCACCTGCATGTTTGCACCAAGTGCTACAGAGGGCCATTCTATGTGCCTTTGTCGTGGCATGACCCTGGCACTACCAACCCTATGTGTACATTAATTAGTGCCTCCTCTGCACTCCTTTCCATAAACAGCGGACTTTGCCATCCTAATCTCCACCGGTATGAAGTGGTACGTGGCTTTCCTGCTCAACTTTCTCCACGGCTTAACTGCCATAGTGGGATTTTTTGTTGGAGTTGCCATAGGAACCAACAGCGAAACAGCCGTGAATTGGATACTGACTGCTACTATTGGGATATTCCTGTATTTATCCCTTGTGGACCTGGTAGGTTCACGTACACATGCCTAATTCCATGACAATCTACATTATGACACATGACAACAATAGTTTTAGCATCACTTGTAACCAAGCTACATGTTCCACGTGACAACATGCTAGCAGATAAGCAGATCAAACTGCTAGGAGATGCGCTTTGACACAATTTAGCTCCACGGATGGTCTAAAAATACTCATACCAAGTTTCAGTTAGTGTTTTGAAAAAAATTCAAGCCATGATGCAGCAAACTATGTTATGTAGATCGTGCGTGACTGCATTGCGCATCCCGTTTCTTGGGTGGCACTCATCCACATTGTCTCCTCACTCTGGCTTCCTTGGATGTGTGTGTGTGTGTGTGTGTGTGTGTGTGTGTGTGTGTGTGTGTGTGTGTGTGTGTGTGTGTGTGTGTGTGTGTGTGTGTGTGTGTGTGTGTGGTTGCATGCATGTTATGCCTGTTTATTGATTGGTCCACTGCGCTATGCCTAGTGTTGAAAACTAACACATCCACTGTAAAACCAAAAACTGTGACACAAAAGGACGAGGTCTTGTACATGCACACTGGGTACATAGTAGTGTTGAAGTGTCTAAAGTCGTGAATTGTTTTCATCTCTACAGCTTCCATCTATCATCCACAACACAGAGAAAGGCTACATGCTAGCCGTCATCTTCATCATGGCTAACATTGGCTTTGCCGTATCCTTTGTCAGCCTTCTGCTCATTGCCATCTATGAGGACGAGCTGGACCAAATTGTGCATTGATGCAATGAACCCATTGTCATTGGCACCCACTGGGGTGCAATACTGGTCTTGTGAAGCAGGTTTAATTATTGGTATAAAACTTATTTGTCTTGAGTCTCCAAGTGTGTCCGCATTGGCTAATAAATACTTCCCTTCCACAAAGTTGGGGACTTGTTGCATGTATTAGCTCTAGTTATTCTGTTCCCATGCATACGCAATCTTTGCTATTGCATAAACTTTCGGGGACAGTATCAGAAGTAGCTGGATCGTTCATAGCATTTGGATAGCCTGGGAGGGGGGGAGGGAGGTGCAACTTCCATATAGGATTGGTTATGAGTCATCAAAAATAGTAATAATGCCACACAACCGAACTAGCTTCGCGTTTTCCGTTTTGGAGATGATAACGTATGCTGCTCTAGTACCCCAGTCCTGTCACAGCAAAACTAAAATATAACCTACTGACGACAAGTGCAAAACGGCATAGATTTTGGCCACAACTAAATAATAATAATAATAATAAAGTGCATGCGTTTTTGGTGTAGTTCAGATCTCAGTTGTTTAAGGGATATTCTCGCCCGAATATATGCAGCATGATATCGCTATCTATGCAATCAATTGACTTACCGTTACGTTCAATCCAAATGTCGTGTCTGCAGCGGGAGCAACAGCAGGTGCAGCATCAGAGGCAGCTGAGCTGAGGAAGATCTGAGCTAAGGAAGTACATGCACTGACCATGCGTGACACCAAGGGCTGAGTTGGGGGTGCATTTCCGCTTATGGAGCAGGGGAGGAATGTAATTCACAGAAGTCAAATACGATGCAGGCTGAACCTTTCGTTGGTGAAGTGTACTGCAAATACAAAAATAAGACAAAACAAAACGACTTTTTCAATCAGTGCATCATTACTTATAGAAGAACTCCATTGTCAAAACCCAGACCACTCCTCCAGGCATATGCTGGCCGGCGCCACTGACTACAGTAAAAAGTATAAAACGCCGCGTCGAATCACATAGTGAAAAAACGCGTCAAATCAATTATTGATTCGCAATTGATTTGACAGTAAAATCAAGCGCAAATCAAGCGCACTTGATTTTACTGTGAAATCATGCCTTGATTTAACAATTGATTTAAATTCCGTTGTGAAATCAATAATTGATTCGACGCGTTTTTTTGCTGTGTCAATTTAGATAACTTACATCATTCTGGTTCAACATTTTGATAAATACATTCAAGTAACACAAATTAATACCTAAAGTTCAACTCTACAGTTCAATACATATATAACTACACTACATCTAAACCAGGTAAGTTAAGAATGATTCGACTCATTTTATTATTATTATTATTATTATTTTAGTATGTTAAAACAAAACTAAAATCTATTTCCGTAATCTTCAGCAGGTTAATTCGGTCCAAAATGCACAGATAATGCGTACAAGTACAGCTAATGAACCAGGACAGGTTTAAATGGCCTGTTTTGAAACCAGTTAGTTAGTTGATATTTTGCTCATAGCTATATCGATAGCTCTGAATGGTCAAATGATGCATGCAGGGCATACATCAAATATATGATTTATCAAGGCCTGCACCAAGGTAAGTAAAGAAATTCAGTTTTGCAATGATCATCAATATTCAAGTTAGTGGTTAATAACTTGATTTTAATAATTAGCCTATGGTCAAATTATTTAGTGTGGATTGATAATGTTGAGGTTACTAATTTAAATGCTGAGTTATTAAAGTTAAGTATCATTTTGTTTTTAATGCCCAATTAATTAATTTTGTTTATAAATGGCAATTACACACATTCCTTAATTAGAGAAACATAACTCAATAATTGATAAATCAAATACCTTAATTAATCAACTTCAATAGTGAGTTATTGAACTACAAGGTCTCTTGATTGTGTGAAGGTTATCAATTTTGATATGTTGATTTGAATTTTGCAATTGAATAATTGATCTATTTTATATCATAAATTTTGGACTTTATTGTCTACTGAAAAACAATCATCTTACTACAGGTTGTGGTACATTATTATCTCATGTTAATTAACATTATTTTTTGCTGATTTTAGTTAGATGATATTAAAAGCAGTTCGTATTGGCCTGATCATTGTATAGTGTTTGGTTTTAACCTAAGGTTATAACAATTTTTTAATAACCTTAGGATAAGCTTATTAACAATTGTTGTAGTCTGGGCTATTTTACTTATTCCGGTCCATTGACTTCCGCGTAGCATCCACAGCTGCGAATAGTTGGGTCTGGGTACGAGACTAGTACAGGACTGCGCCAAATTAACGGTCTATTACATAGGCCATGGTATATATGGTGTAGGCTCGGCCCGGCGCACTCCGAGAAATGTTGGTCCGGCCAGTTGAAGAGAGGAGCGCGCGCTTCGCGCGCACAAATTTTTTTGCTGCGCACCTCGCTACACACTTACATTTATCCATGTACCAATCAGTGTTCATCCCATGCTATTGTAATCATCAATAACCACTGTAATAATTACGCTACATTCATTTTTTTTTTTTATGTTCACTGAATTATTGAATCAAATTATGTTATGCATGAGTCAAATTATTAAAACTTTCCAAATACTTTTACTCTATGATGTGAATCACCTACAAATTCATTAGCAATGTCTTCTAATTTGATACTATCAGTGAGCTCTTTATGAACATGAAGGACCATGAGATTGTTCAGCCTCTGTTGACACACCTTGACCCTTCTGAAGACACTAAAAGATCTTTCTGAAGTAGAATTTGTAGCAGGCATAATTAATAGCAATTTCATTGCAAGGACCACTTGAAAGAGCAGGCTTTTTTGAGCATTTGTGAAGGTAGAAAGTACTCAATTAAATCATTTATTGTTTGTGCTCTGCTGGATTTGTTGAAATATTGAAATTCAGTGTTAAATATGCACAACTGAGAATGCAAAAGCTCTGGCTGAAAATCATCTTTGTAGAAAGAACAGACAAAATCAAACTCACTCTTAAATTCATCATTTTTGTAGGCAGCTTTCAATAGGAGGTTCTCAAGCTGACAATAAACAGTATACCCAGGCTGCTGAAATCATGGCAAGATCAATTACCTTTTAGGCATGTTATTTGGATCTGGTTCTCCAACACCATGGGTTTCTGAACTGCATGTCAGTGATTTTTTGCCAAAACAAATCAAATACTTCACTACTTCTAAGCTTTTCAAGTGTACGTACTACCATGCCAGCTACATTTTGTCCTTCAGCTGCACAAATAGTATTGGATTGCAATGTTTTGCTGAGATTATCTGAGTGCCAAAGTTCATCTCACCACCATGCAAGGTATACACCAAACATAAAACTAAACTTTATCATTTGACTTTGCACTCCTAGGATCCTTGCTTTGGTTTCCATGTCTCTTGCTACTCTTGTGGATTCATCCCAAGTGTTCATGAGGATTGTATAGTTTGCTATCACACTGAACAAAGAATCAGCTCTAACTGTCCACCTTGTTGGACAAAGAACCCTAATACCTACACTGGAACTGCTGTCTGTGAGCATGTCATTTTCCTGCCTGTTAGCTCTGAATATTGGCTCACGCCTTGGAGAAAGCTTGATGAGTTTTGTGATCTCATGAGTTGTATCTAAAGCATCCTTCATTAGCTTTGAGTTCCTAATGGCACCACTTGCAGCTAAATTTAATGAGTGGCCTTAACAGTGTGTGTATACTGCTCTTGGTTCTTCATCCATTATACTTTTAGCAACACCTGACCTTGTTCCACTCATTGTGCTGCAGCCATCATAACATTGCCCACGAAGTTTGCTCATTGAAAGATTTCAACTTAACATGACATCCTTTATAACTTCAGTTAGAGTGACTGATGTAATGGAATCCACAGTGTACAACCCAACCAACAGACTCTTCCTTAACACTCAAGTCATTGTCTACCATTCTAAAAATAATGCATATCCAGAAATGTCCCATACATCGGAGGACATCTTGCAATTTTTTTCAAATCGAATTTTACACAAGCTTACTGTGTTCTAAAAATAATTCTAAGTATTATATGCATGTTTCATTCAGTTTACGTAACGCATCGTGAAACTAAAATCAAGACAACAAATTAATTTCTACAGCTCAAAAGAATAATTTTATTAATAGAGTTATTATATTTTTTAATCTTAATACAATAACAGGCCCAGCTAAGTCTGAGCAGGGGTGGTCTTGGGCTTCGCAGTGTATCATTACACTCATCAGCAGCATTCATGTCTTCCTTTTCGATGTCGGGCTTTGCTACCAATACTAGTCACCATCTTCTCCAAACTTTGGACCACTTTAATGCATGTGTTTCCCCGGCAGAGGCTATTTCTATTGATGAGTTGCTTAATTCTCAAACGACCCAAAAGATGCTGTCCACTAAAATAGAGAACAAGCAGTTTCAGTTTCTTTTTGATGCCTCCTCTATTCCAAACAGGCTCGTTTAATGCCTGCTTCATCAAACCTTGCAGCATCTTGGCTATCAGTTATACCCTCCCCAGGTCTTAACCTCCACCTTGACACAGCTGAATTCCAAACAGCCTTTTAAAATGGTGGCTAGGTATCGACATGTTTGGTGGTAGTAGGTGCCCAACCCAGTCATTAGATCCCTTAGGTCACCACGCCCTAACATGTAGATATAATGGGGATGTAGTGTCACGCTACAACCAACTTAGGAATACCTTTTTTGAATCCTGCAGACAGGCTGGTGTTGGTGGACAAATGGAGGTAGGAAGTGGTTTGGGGCATGATGAACGGCGCACCCGGCCAGCTGATGTCCTAGTGCCAAATTGGGATCTGGGGAAACCTGCAGCTTTTGATCTCACTGTTGCATCACCGCTTAATCAAAGCATCCTCAATGAAGCGTGTGTGACAGCAGGATCATCTGCCCGGGTTTCCGAACAAAGGAAGCATGCCTCCAACGATGTTAAGTGCTCAGAGCTAGGCTGGTCATGCATACCTTTAGCTGTTGAGACTTATGGTTGCTGGGGAGCAGAAGCACGCTTACATCTTTCACGCCTTGCCTCTTGCCTGGCTGCTAGACTAAATTGCTCCAAATCACATGACACCTCAACACTGTATGGTAGGCTCAACTTGGTTCTAGTCAGAGCAAATGCAAGGGCACTGCTATCCCGAGCATATGGCGTCGGCTCTGACATCCCAGCTTAACTATAGGTCGACACTCAGCTGTTCAGACATAGTCGTTGTGTATTTTGTGTGTGCTCATTTATGTAGTAGTAATAGCATGCATTACCTGCTGTGGTGCTGTGTACAATCTATGTTTAGTATTATTGCTGTATATGTTATTTGTATCATTACATAATAATAATAATATTTATTTATTTTTCCATTGAATAAGTATATATTTAACGTGTACACATAATATAATAATAATTATTATATTATAATAATTCACCCGCGATGCATTTTTATAACATTTTATAATATATTCGTGGGGCAATTTTCGCGGAAACTGTCCCAATTCATACAATACATATGTATGAATTATTGCTACAGTTCAATAAACTTTAAGATGGGAGCCACCTGGAAAGGATTGCTGTCGCATTTGCCCTCACCAGATGCAAGTTGAGCCTGCTATACAGTTCAGACAGCACAACTGACTTGGTTTGCCCGATATGACGGGATGCAAGCATCCTAAACGAGTCCATGGCTTCCTTTCCCCAAGCACCATAGGACTCTGTGACCAGAGGTACACAACACCAGCCCAAAGCAATGCATTTGGGGTCATTCTCAGTATGCTTTCGCTCTTCAGTGGACAAGGCAGCTGCCCCAGCTGACAATCCCGCTACTGAAACGATTTTGGGGTTTAGCGGTGATGTCACTGAAATATCAAAGGCAGCTGGTTTGCCAAGGGCCCAGTTGGGTAGCAAAATGTCTGCAGGGCGTGAATAGTCATGCTCAGATGTAAGATTGCTACCCATCTCCACCTTTACGCTCAAGTGGGCTAATAATAATACAACAGGACGCCTCTCCCTGCCCCTTCTGCCCTGATCTGGTTCTTGATCCTCTGGGTCACCACGCGACTTCTTGCAGGCATGGGGGAGATGTGGTGATCAGACACAACCACCTTCGTGACATCGTTGCTGACTTCTGTCGCCAAGCCCACCTCTCAGTAAGAGTGGAAGCTGGGTATGGGCTCACTAGTGACCACTCTAACACTCGCCCAGCGGATGTCCTGGTTCAGGGTTGGGACAGAGGATCTCCTGCTGCCCTGGACATCACGGTAACATCTCCCCTCACCCCTGCCACCTTGAGAGACGCCAGTTCCACTGCTGGGGCAGCAGCCTATGCTGCAGAATGCTAGGAAACACACTGCAAATGATGCTAATTAAGTGCCAGGAGCTGGGCTGGGCCTGCATCCCCCTAGCAGTGGAGACCTTTGGTAACTGGGGCATGGAAGCTCAGGGTGTCTTTTCCCGCCTCGCTTCTGCACTCGGGATGCACCAAGGAACTTCAAAGTCTTGGGCCCTCCACACCATCTACAGCCGCCTTAATATGTCCCTGGTGCGTTCAGTGGCTAGATCCATTCTAGGTAGAAGCTATGTTGTTTAGAACATCTATAGGTGTTTTTTGTGGACAATATTAATAATATTTCTGTATGAGCATTTATTCCAATAGTGCATTAATTCTCATTAGTGTATTCTTGTATACAGTACAATAATGTTACATCACAAACAACAAGAACAGCAATACAATTACGCATATATACACCACTTGAAAGTTAAACTCCACCCTCAGGCCTGAAAAAGCCTGAACGTGAGCAAAGCTCTGGTATTATTATTATCAGGAATATTAACGATCATTTGCTCACGAGACGTCTACTAAGCTGCAGACCGTGGTCATCATAGCAATCTTGTTTGCTACCGGTACTTGAAACTCTACCGGCGGATCCTCACTGGAGGCATCCAGCGTATTGATAAGGCAATGGGATGGTGTCAAACAATACTGATTTCTGATACGTCGGTGAGTTTCATACATGTATGAATGTACGTGCGCTATAGGGTTAAGATAGGAAGAGATGTGGAGGGTAGGGGGGGGGGGGGGGAGATTTAGCTTGAGATGTGCGAGTTTGCATGAGCATTTCCTATTCTATACTTTTCCTTATTAGTGTGTTCGCTGACAGCTTGGACAAGTTGGACGAGGTCATTACTATAAATTTGAACTTCCCCCCTCTTTCACTCTCATGCAGCACACACACACACACACACATACGCACACACACACGCACACACACACACACAGATCACTTGAGAGCACAACAGGATCAAGCTGTACTTCATAATATCTAGGAACACACAATTCCTACTTTAGCAGCAGAGAAACAACTATTATACTACAGTAGCAAAGATTCCACTCTCCAGCTTCAACTTCTATAGAGTGTGGTGCAGTCATGTACATGTACATGTGGACTAACAGAAAAGGAAACACTTCTTTAGGTAGGGAATTTACTATTAAAATCACATATGTGCATGAAATAAAACAAGAACTCAATACATATTGGTGTATATGGCATTTTAAGTTTCCAAGGGAGGTACTTTGTAATGTTGTTCTTCATTTGGGAACAATTCATAAATAACCAATACATGTGCAATCGATGTGTTGCCATTGGATCATGCAGTTGTTTGCAATAGTATACTTTGTTCTGTATGATTTGCTTACTTTGTCATGTGCACACCCATACACAGACATATAAGCCACACAAGCACGCATACATAGCACATTCACATACACATGCACACACAAGTATTACACACACAGCACAACCACAAGCATAGATAGATATTCACACCACATACATTTATGCACGCAACATATGGGTGGCGTACGGCCCACCCACACATTCATACATGTACATGCAACCTGCACACACATAATACACACACATATGCATATGCATACACTTTACAGTTGCAACCATGCAGCCTTAATGTACATACCGTACTGTTTATCAAGGCATGTCCTCATTCTCTCCATCTCATTCTTGGTCCTCACATCACCTCTCTTCCATCGCTTTTTTTTTTCCTTTCCTCCTTTTTCTCTACCCTCTATCCTTCCTCTTCCCCCTGTCTTCCCCTCCCGGCTTTGTTTTCTCGCACCACACCTCTCTCTCCCGTTCTATCTCCCTCTTCCCTGTCATTTTTTTTGGCTCTGTAACCTACATTCCTCTGGAGGCTTCATCACGTTGATCTTGTGTAAACTCACTGTGGTCCATGAATAATGATGAGTGGGCAACTCACACACACACACACACACGCACACACACACACACACACACACACACACACACACACACACACACACACACACACACACACCACACACACACACACACCTCTGAACAATGTAAAGAAACTATAGCAGTGTGTCAGATGGCACTGCAGCATCACCATACACAGTTCAACCTCAACTTGAGCTTATGCAAAAATGTTTCAGTGTTGTAAAAGTATGTGTGTGTGTGTTTACAATCTTCATGCACGTATACAACTTGTATATATGGACATGTACCAAGCAAGTTTCTGTGTGGGTGTGAATGTGTTTAAGCACTGTGGTTTTCTTATCATCACATCAATGGGAGGGTTTCTACTGCATCAAAGGATAGTATGTAGTCTACATGAATGTGTGTGTGTATCTGTGTGTGTGAGTCTGTGTGTGTGTCTCTGTGTACTGTATCAAAGGATAGTATGTAGTCTACATAAATGTGTGTGTGTCTGTGTGTGTGTGCTCAAAAAGTCCTTGTGGTTATCTTCACATCACAATACGAGGAGCTACCCCTACTATGTGCGCACACACACAGGGTTTAATGAAGGTAGTCTACACACACTTTACTTCCTTTGACATATCCAGAAATGGCCCATACATAGGTTAAAGTGATGTCGTACAATAATTTACTTCACCAGCGGCATGTATTTATATTTCTCACAGCATTCGTACCTCTCCCACCTCCATAGATGGAACCCTCATTGCAAAGAAGTGCTCTTGATCATGCAGAGATTATAGTGTGAACGGAAAATTATAAAGACTTTACTACTAGTACATTGACCAACTCATGTGTAGTGCAAACCCATCATGTACGTTCGCTTTTTTTCTTGTTTCTATTATGTTTTGGTCCCAGTAATTATGATCATATTTGATGTATGCTCGTCGTTTTCTCGACAGAAGCGAATTGATACTCATTCGTTGCTCAGTGAGAATTATTTCTTCAGCTGGGTTCCATTTACAGGAGCTGAAGTAGCCCAGAAATGACCCATACATTGTAGGACATCTTTCAATTTTTTTCAAATTGAATTCAAAACTAGCTTAAAATTGTCATTATTGTATGTATTTTTCATCAAGTTAGCGTTATACATTGTAACGCTACATTCAAGACAATTTTTTTAATTTGTACCGCGCATAATTAATATGTCATGCTGTAAAAAAATAATATGAACTTAACTAGACTAGAATTACTAACTAGCTAGCTAGCTAGTTTACGAGACATCGTCACTGGAGTTTGTGAGACTCTCGAGTATATGACCGTGAGTTTGTTATGTTATAGCCTCACTTACCCTCTAATTGCCAAGGTTTAATGCATGTGTTTAATATGCAACATGATTGGCAACTGCGTGAATCTCACGCTGAATGAGTGAGACTTTGTGATCGAGCGTTCCCCATTCAATTGCTTTCTATGTAACTGTCATTTTTAAAATTGTATTCGCTGACAGCTTCGAAGTCTTTTACCATGAATGTGAAACACCCCCGCCCCCCAGATTTTCACACGCTAGAGATATTACACGCACACGCGCACACACACACACACACACACACACACATAAACACACAGCTACTCACACACACACACACACACACATAAACTACTCACACACACACGGAGATCACTTGAGAGCACAACAGGATTGAGCTATAGCTCTAGGGGTTACAGTGCCATCATGGGAAGTTCGCTGCCATGTTTGTTTGGTGTCCTAACTATTATACGTCATCATTTATAAATACGTGTGATGTACGTGAACACTATTTTTTGGCCTGTTCAAGAGGCACTACTTCAGACTTAGTAGCAGTGTTGCAAGAACATGGTACGTGTATATGTGCCACAACTGTACCAGGATTGCTTACTTGGGTCAGTGATGGTCCTCTGTTTGGCTTTGGCTGAAGTGATTGCACAGGTCATTTATTTGCCTACCAAGTCATTTTAGATGCCTACCAGTTCACAAGGTCATATGGGTGGTCCACCAGGTCATATGGCACCAGGTCATATAATGGATGCCTATCTGTTATCACACCAACTGTGTTGTCCCTTCAGCGTTATCGTCCCAGATGGAAGTTGTGACCTAAATAATATAACAATATAGATGTTTGTCTAAAGCCAACTGTACCTATTCATGTCCTATGCTTCATTGCTACCTTGCAGGGAATAGACCAACCTGGACCCTTCAACTGGTGCCGAGGATCATGAGTCTGCAGATCATACTATGGCTGTGTTCCTGGCAGGAGGAAACGAAGGTCCAGGAAAGTTGTGCTGTAGTGAGCAGAGAGACAACAGTAGCCACTCTCCAGTTTTAACTTCAAGACAATGTGCAGGTCGCAGTCATGTACATGTGGATGAATGGAAAGAATATACTTCTTCAGGTCAACTATTGAACACGTGTACATGTGCATGAAATTAAAAGAATTTTTAACTCAACCTATGTATGTACATATGTATCGAATTTTAATTTAAGAGAGGCACTTTGCAGTATAAGTTGGCAAGGGTTCATGGATGTGCAATCGGTATTTTGCCAGAAGTTGTAGGATACTTTGTATGATTAACTTACATTGTCATATGATAGACATGTACACACACACACACACGAATACACCACACACACACATACACACACATACACACACACAGGCACACCAACATGCATGGACATGCATGCAAACGCACTCGCTTTTCTCCACACATTCACACACACATGCACAACACGTATGCATAAGCGAGTGCGCATTCGTGCTCACATGTACAATGTGCATGAACACACATGGACAATTCATGAATACATACATGTAAAAACCGACTGCAACAGCAGG
>JABACO010000006.1:6042896-6056392 GCA_013339895.1 Ephydatia muelleri
ATGCACCCACACACATTGCACATACATACTCACATGCATATGCTTGCATGTGCACTTGAATGTCTAATGAGATATCAATTTTGAAAAAGAAACCTCAGCATTTGCTTTGCCGTCCCACAAGTAGTAGAGAGAGACACACACATGTGCACATGCACACACACACACACACACACACATGCGCACATGCACACACAACACACACACACACACATGGTCATGTACACTAATGACTGATGCAAATCTTCAATAATACACGAATTACACATGACTGTAAACACAATTTCTATGAACACATGTACATGAAGTGATGATTGATACTAATATCATGCATACTTCTCTATTTTGCAGTTGGGACACTGCATCCAACAGGGTCTATTGAGAGCAGTTTAGCTTGTGCAGCTAGCAATACATACAGTGTCAAGTATCCACCATGCACTCCTACCAATCGACCTATATAGACCATGTGTGCCTGATGAGCTACATCTGTTCCTGGAGATCCTCATTGAAAGTTTAATATCAGATGCAGTTGAATTGGACATCACAGAAAAATGAAAGCAGGCAGACCTCTTTCAGGGTGCAACATTAAATAAGGGGCAGGCTGGATTATAAAAGAGAAGTCACAAGAGCTTGACTGGACGGACGTCTCTTGGAGATGTACAACAACAAAAATATCTATCATTACTGCCAGCACAATTTTCTAGTGTCCTTCATATACATGTACATGAAGTGATTATTGATCTGATTAATTTAATGGGAAGCCCAAATAATTGATTTCAATAGTTAAACATGCTTTTTCACAACAAACATGTACAGTATAGGCGTTCAAAAAAAAGTTTTTTCACTTTAATTTCTTTTATCTTGGAGAATGCTTTGCACCTTGTCCATGTGACAGAACTCTTCATTTTGATAGGGAACTCAACTGCACACCCATCACCGTTTTGGTCATACTTGACATACCATTCATCTGTGAAGTATCTCTCATCAAAATCATCACGACCATACTCCTTTCTGCAACAACTTCTTTGTCAGCAAAGAGGAATTGAAATACATCTGTTTGCATGCTAAGAGATAAACGATTTTTTTGAATAGTTCCAGCAGATAGGGAGCGGCTGATTTAGAAAATAAACTGACTTGCACTGTCTAAAATTGAAAATCAGTGTACAGGTACAAAAAGTGCACAAGAGGAGCGGTGGGTGGGTCAGCAAAGTTCAGGTCGTCGATAGCTGGCTATGAGACTGAATGGTTGCTTTCCCAAGAACACCATTATATATAGCAATACAATACCTGGAACCAGACGAAGGAACTATCTAGTTTGGGATAGTATGTTTAGAGGGGGGAGTTGCAGACAGGCAGGCAGGCTAGACCTACTTTAACCTTAGACAAGGAACTATCTAGTTTGGGATAGTATGTTTAGAGGGGGGAGTTGCAGACAGGCAGGCAGGCTAGACCTACTTTAACCTTAGACAAAGTCCCCTTTCAATGCCCCTATATGCTTCATCTAATTATAAGCAGGGGTTAGGTGCACAACCATTCGCCCTTCATCAAAACATTAAACATTGTTTACTCCCTAAACAAAAACACTTATCTCTTTGTGGTGCTTTCAGTATATGACTTACTTTTGTGTATGCATGTGTGTGAATGTAGGTATTTTATAATCTCTTTGTGGTACATATCTGAAATTACTTTTTGTGTGCATGCATCGCCGCCATGTGTATGTGTAGGACTCCTATCTTTTGCATGTGAAATGGTGTGAAGCTCAATAAACTTCCCTCATTCCACTCATGCATGTTGGTTTAATGTGCATACATGTATGCATATGTTCGGCATGATCATAACTGCATGCAGTGGTATATGAAACTAGTCATAGTACAACACCCTATGAAATGTGCGTCTGTGTGCAAGTGCATGTGTGTGTGTGTGTGTGTGTGTACTCAGGAGTGCTGCCATCTGCTCTGACACAAGACAATATGTGTGAGTCACTCCCCATTGCGCCACTTATCATTATTCATAGCCACACCACACAGTGAATCTACACAAGCTCAACCAGCCAAAGGGAAGACAGGACAGAGACAGAAGGGGAGAGGGGAGAGAGGGATGGGGAGGGGATAGACAAAGAAAAAGGAATAGGGTTAGAGGGTAGGGAAAGGGGAGGAAGCTGGAAGGGAGAGAGGTGATGTGAGGAGAGGAGGGAAAAGTGTAAAATGGAGTAAATGAGGACACATGTTGATAAACAATATGACCAGTGCAACTCTGTGTGGGCAGGTTATGTATTCATGCATGAATTGTCCAGGCATGTGTGTTCATGTATGTGTACAGCTGTACAGGGTGATCCAAAAGTCACGCAAATCTTTCAGCTGTTATAGCTTCAGAACTTAACATTCATAAATATGGTTTTTAAAAACTAAAAAGACATTTCAATGATTAACTTTATAGTTGCATGTTTATTCAGGATCACCCTGTACTTGTACATGTTGTGAGCATATGTCTGTGTCCGTACATGTAGTCCCCTTACCCACTTATCATTATTCATGGTCAACACCTCAGTTAGTTTACACAAGATCAAATGATGAGGGACAAACATGGGAAGACAGGAGACAGAAGGGGGGAGAGAAGGGGAGAGGAGAGGGATGAGGGTAGAGGGAAGAGGGGAGGTGAATAGGAGAGGAAAGAGAAGGGAGGGGAGAGAGAAGGGAGGGAAGAGAGAAGGGAGGGAAGAGAGAAGGGAGGGGATAGAGAAGGAGGGAAGAGGAGAAGGGAGGGAAGAGAGAAGGGAGGGGAGAGAGGTGATATGAGGAGAGGAGGGAAGAGTGTATATGGAAGAAATGAGGACCTGCTGGTGCAAGTCGTGTTACATGTATGTATTCATGAATTGTCCATGCATGTGTGTTCATGCACATTGTACATGTGAGCACGAATGCGCACTCGCTTATGCATACGTGTTGTGCATGTGTGTGTGAATGTGTGGAGAAAAGCGAGTGCGTTTGCATGCATGTCCATGCATGTTGGTGTGCCTGTGTGTGTGTATGTGTGTGTATGTGTGTGTGTATTCGTGTGTGTGTGTGTGTACATGTCTATCATATGACAATGTAAGTTAATCATACAAAGTATCCTACAACTTCTGGCAAAAAACCGATTGCACATCCATGAACCCTTGCCAACTTATACTGCAAAGTGCCTCTCTTAAAATTAAAATTCGATACATATGTACATACATAGGTTGAGTTAAAAAATTTCTTTTAATTTCATGCACATATACACGTGTTCAATAGTTGACCTGAAGAAGTATATTCTTTCCATTCATCCACATGTACATGACTGCGACCTGCACATTGTCTTGAAGTTAAAACTGGAGAGTGGCTACTGTTGTCTCTCTGCTCACTACAGCACAACTTTCCTGGACCTTCGTTTCCTCCTGCCAGGAACACAGCCATAGTATGATCTGCAGACTCATGATCCTCAGGCACCAGTTGAAGGGTCCAGGTTGGTCTATTCCCTGCAAGGTAGCAATGAAGCATAGGACATGAATAGGTACAGTTGGCTTTAGACAAACATCTATATTGTTATATTATTTAGGTCACAACTTCCATCTGGGACGATAACGCTGAAGGGACAACACAGTTGGTGTGATAACAGATAGGCATCCATTATATGACCTGGTGCCATATGACCTGGTGGACCACCCATATGACCTTGTGAACTGGTAGGCATCTAAAATGACTTGGTAGGCAAATAAATGACCTGTGCAATCACTTCAGCCAAAGCCAAACAGAGGACCATCACTGACCCAAGTAAGCAATCCTGGTACAGTTGTGGCACATATACACGTACCATGTTCTTGCAACACTGCTACTAAGTCTGAAGTAGTGCCTCTTGAACAGGCCAAAAAATAGTGTTCACGTACATCACACGTATTTATAAATGATGACGTATAATAGTTAGGACACCAAACAAACATGGCAGCGAACTTCCCATGATGGCACTGTAACCCCTAGAGCTATAGCTCAATCCTGTTGTGCTCTCAAGTGATCTCCGTGTGTGTGTGAGTAGTTTATGTGTGTGTGTGTGTGTGTGTGAGTAGCTGTGTGTTTATGTGTGTGTGTGTGTGTGTGTGTGTGCGCGTGTGCGTGTAATATCTCTAGCGTGTGAAAATCTGGGGGGCGGGGTGTTTCACATTCATGGTAAAAGACTTCGAAGCTGTCAGCGAATACAATTTTAAAAATGACAGTTACATAGAAAGCAATTGAATGGGGAACGCTCGATCACAAAGTCTCACTCATTCAGCGTGAGATTCACGCAGTTGCCAATCATGTTGCATATTTAAACACATGCATTAAACCTTGGCAATTAGAGGGTAAGTGAGGCTATAACATAACAAACTCACGGTCATATACTCGAGAGTCTCACAAACTCCAGTGACGATGTCTCGTAAACTAGCTAGCTAGCTAGTTAGTAATTCTAGTCTAGTTAAGTTCATATTATTTTTTACAGCATGACATATTAATTATGCGCGGTACAAATTAAAAAATTGTCTTGAACGTAGCGTTACAATGTATAACGCTAACTTGATGAAAAATACATACAATAATGACAATTTTAAGCTAGTTTTGAATTCAATTTGAAAAAAATTGAAAGATGTCCTACAATGTATGGGCCATTTCTGGGCTACTTCAGCTCCTGTAAATGGAACCCAGCTGAAGAAATAATTCTCACTGAGCAACGAATGAGTATCAATTCGCTTCTGTCGAGAAAACGACGAGCATACATCAAATATGATCATAATTACTGGGACCAAAACATAATAGAAACAAGAAAAAAAGCGACGTACATGATGGGTTTGCACTACACATGAGTTGGTCAATGTACTAGTAGTAAAGTCTTTATAATTTTCCGTTCACACTATAATCTCTGCATGATCAAGAGCACTTCTTTGCAATGAGGGTTCCATCTATGGAGGTGGGAGAGGTACGAATGCTGTGAGAAATATAAATACATGCCGCTGGTGAAGTAAATTATTGTACGACATCACTTTAACCTATGTATGGGCCATTTCTGGATATGTCAAAGGAAGTAAAGTGTGTGTAGACTACCTTCATTAAACCCTGTGTGTGTGCGCACATAGTAGGGTAGCTCCTCGTATTGTGATGTGAAGATAACCACAAGGACTTTTTGAGCACACACACACAGACACACACACATTTATGTAGACTACATACTATCCTTTGATACAGTACACAGAGACACACACACAGACTCACACACACAGATACACACACATTCATGTAGACTACATACTATCCTTTGATGCAGTAGAAACCCTCCCATTGATGTGATGATAAGAAAACCACAGTGCTTAAACACATTCACACCCACACAGAAACTTGCTTGGTACATGTCCATATATACAAGTTGTATACGTGCATGAAGATTGTAAACACACACACACATACTTTTACAACACTGAAACATTTTTGCATAAGCTCAAGTTGAGGTTGAACTGTGTATGGTGATGCTGCAGTGCCATCTGACACACTGCTATAGTTCTTTACATTGTTCAGAGGTGTGTGTGTGTGTGTGTGTGTGTGTGTGTGTGTGTGTGTGTGTGTGTGTGAGTTTGCCCACTCATCATTATTCATGGACCACAGTGAGTTTACACAAGATCAACGTGATGAAGCACAGAGCCAAAAAATGACAGGGAAGAGGGAGATAGAACAGGAGAGAGAGGTGTGGTACGAGAAAACAAAGCCGGAAGGGGAAGACAGGGGGAAGAGGAAGGATAGAGGGTAGAGAAAAAGGAGGAAAGGAAAAAAAAAAGCGATGGAAGAGAGGTGATGTGAGGACCAAGAATGAGATGGAGAGAATGAGGACATGCCTTGATAAACAGTACGGTATGTACATTAAGGCTGCATGGTTGCAACTGTAAAGTGTATGCATATGCATATGTGTGTGTATTATGTGTGTGTGGGCAGGCTGCATGTACATGTATGAATGTGTGGGTGGGCCGTACGCACCCATATGTTGTGTGCATAAATGTATGTGGTGTGAATATCTATCTATGCTTGTGGTTGTGCTGTGTGTGTAATACTTGTGTGTGCATGTGTATGTGAATGTGCTATGTATGCGTGCTTGTGTGGCTTATATGTCTGTGTATGGGTGTGCACATGACAAAGTAAGCAAATCATACAGAACAAAGTATACTATTGCAAACAACTGCATGATCCAATGGCAACACATCGATTGCACATGTATTGGTTATTTATGAATTGTTCCCAAATGAAGAACAACATTACAAAGTACCCTCCCTTGGAAACTTAAAATGCCATATACACCAATATGTATTGAGTTCTTGTTTTATTTCATGCACATATGTGATTTTAATAGTAAATTCCCTACCTAAAGAAGTGTTTCCTTTTCTGTTAGTCCACATGTACATGTACATGACTGCACCACACTCTATAGAAGTTGAAGCTGGAGAGTGGAATCTTTGCTACTGTAGTATAATAGTTGTTTCTCTGCTGCTAAAGTAGGAATTGTGTGTTCCTAGATATTATGAAGTACAGCTTGATCCTGTTGTGCTCTCAAGTGATCTGTGTGTGTGTGTGTGCGTGTGTGTGTGCGTATGTGTGTGTGTGTGTGTGCTGCATGAGAGTGAAAGAGGGGGGGAAGTTCAAATTTATAGTAATGACCTCGTCCAACTTGTCCAAGCTGTCAGCGAACACACTAATAAGGAAAAGTATAGAATAGGAAATGCTCATGCAAACTCGCACATCTCAAGCTAAATCTCCCCCCCCCCCCCCCCCCCCCCCTACCCTCCACATCTCTTCCTATCTTAACCCTATAGCGCACGTACATTCATACATGTATGAAACTCACCGACGTATCAGAAATCAGTATTGTTTGACACCATCCCATTGCCTTATCAATACGCTGGATGCCTCCAGTGAGGATCCGCCGGTAGAGTTTCAAGTACCGGTAGCAAACAAGATTGCTATGATGACCACGGTCTGCAGCTTAGTAGACGTCTCGTGAGCAAATGATCGTTAATATTCCTGATAATAATAATACCAGAGCTTTGCTCACGTTCAGGCTTTTTCAGGCCTGAGGGTGGAGTTTAACTTTCAAGTGGTGTATATATGCGTAATTGTATTGCTGTTCTTGTTGTTTGTGATGTAACATTATTGTACTGTATACAAGAATACACTAATGAGAATTAATGCACTATTGGAATAAATGCTCATACAGAAATATTATTAATATTGTCCACAAAAAACACCTATAGATGTTCTAAACAACATAGCTTCTACCTAGAATGGATCTAGCCACTGAACGCACCAGGGACATATTAAGGCGGCTGTAGATGGTGTGGAGGGCCCAAGACTTTGAAGTTCCTTGGTGCATCCCGAGTGCAGAAGCGAGGCGGGAAAAGACACCCTGAGCTTCCATGCCCCAGTTACCAAAGGTCTCCACTGCTAGGGGGATGCAGGCCCAGCCCAGCTCCTGGCACTTATTAGCATCATTTGCAGTGTGTTTCCTAGCATTCTGCAGCATAGGCTGCTGCCCCAGCAGTGGAACTGGCGTCTCTCAAGGTGGCAGGGGTGAGGGGAGATGTTACCGTGATGTCCAGGGCAGCAGGAGATCCTCTGTCCCAACCCTGAACCAGGACATCCGCTGGGCGAGTGTTAGAGTGGTCACTAGTGAGCCCATACCCAGCTTCCACTCTTACTGAGAGGTGGGCTTGGCGACAGAAGTCAGCAACGATGTCACGAAGGTGGTTGTGTCTGATCACCACATCTCCCCCATGCCTGCAAGAAGTCGCGTGGTGACCCAGAGGATCAAGAACCAGATCAGGGCAGAAGGGGCAGGGAGAGGCGTCCTGTTGTATTATTATTAGCCCACTTGAGCGTAAAGGTGGAGATGGGTAGCAATCTTACATCTGAGCATGACTATTCACGCCCTGCAGACATTTTGCTACCCAACTGGGCCCTTGGCAAACCAGCTGCCTTTGATATTTCAGTGACATCACCGCTAAACCCCAAAATCGTTTCAGTAGCGGGATTGTCAGCTGGGGCAGCTGCCTTGTCCACTGAAGAGCGAAAGCATACTGAGAATGACCCCAAATGCATTGCTTTGGGCTGGTGTTGTGTACCTCTGGTCACAGAGTCCTATGGTGCTTGGGGAAAGGAAGCCATGGACTCGTTTAGGATGCTTGCATCCCGTCATATCGGGCAAACCAAAGTCAGTTGTGCTGTCTGAACTGTATAGCAGGCTCAACTTGCATCTGGTGAGGGCAAATGCGACAGCAATCCTTTCCAGGTGGCTCCCATCTTAAAGTTTATTGAACTGTAGCAATAATTCATACATATGTATTGTATGAATTGGGACAGTTTCCGCGAAAATTGCCCCACGAATATATTATAAAATGTTATAAAAATGCATCGCGGGTGAATTATTATAATATATTATTATTATGTGTACACGTTAAATATGAATATACTTATTCAATGGAAAAATAAATAAATATTATTATTATTATGTAATGATACAAATAACATATACAGGCAATAATACTAACATAGATTGTACACAGCACCACAGCAGGTAATGCATGCTATTACTACTACATAAATGAGCACACACAAAATACACAACGACTATGTCTGAACAGCTGAGTGTCGACCTATAGTTAAGCTGGGATGTCAGAGCCGACGCCATATGCTCGGGATAGCAGTGCCCTTGCATTTGCTCTGACTAGAACCAAGTTGAGCCTACCATACAGTGTTGAGGTGTCATGTGATTTGGAGCAATTTAGTCTAGCAGCCAGGCAAGAGGCAAGGCGTGAAAGATGTAAGCGTGCTTCTGCTCCCCAGCAACCATAAGTCTCAACAGCTAAAGGTATGCATGACCAGCCTAGCTCTGAGCACTTAACATCGTTGGAGGCATGCTTCCTTTGTTCGGAAACCCGGGCAGATGATCCTGCTGTCACACACGCTTCATTGAGGATGCTGTGATTAAGCGGTGATGCAACAGTGAGATCAAAAGCTGCAGGTTTCCCCAGATCCCAATTTGGCACTAGGACATCAGCTGGCCGGGTGCGCCGTTCATCATGCCCCAAACCACTTCCTACCTCCATTTGTCCACCAACACCAGCCTGTCTGCAGGATTCAAAAAGGTATTCCTAAGTTGGTTGTAGCGTGACACTACATCCCCATTATATCTACATGTTAGGGCGTGGTGACCTAAGGGATCTAATGACTGGGTTGGGCACCTACTACCACCAAACATGTCGATACCTAGCCACCATTTTAAAAGGCTGTTTGGAATTCAGCTGTGTCAAGGTGGAGGTTAAGACCTGGGGAGGGTATAACTGATAGCCAAGATGCTGCAAGGTTTGATGAAGCAGGCATTAAACGAGCCCTGTTTGGAATAGAGGAGGCATCAAAAAGAAACTGAAACTGCTTGTTCTCTATTTTAGTGGACAGCATCTTTTGGGTCGTTGAGAATTAAGCAACTCATCAATAGAAATAGCCTCTGCCGGGGAAACACATGCATTAAAGTGGTCCAAAGTTTGGAGAAGATGGTGACTAGTATTGGTAGCAAAGCCCGACATCGAAAAGGAAGACATGAATGCTGCTGATGAGTGTAATGATACACTGCGAAGCCCAAGACCACCCCTGCTCAGACTTAGCTGGGCCTGTTATTGTATTAAGATTAAAAAATATAATAACTCTATTAATAAAATTATTCTTTTGAGCTGTAGAAATTAATTTGTTGTCTTGATTTTAGTTTCACGATGCGTTACGTAAACTGAATGAAACATGCATATAATACTTAGAATTATTTTTAGAACACAGTAAGCTTGTGTAAAATTCGATTTGAAAAAAATTGCAAGATGTCCTCCGATGTATGGGACATTTCTGGATATGCATTATTTTTAGAATGGTAGACAATGACTTGAGTGTTAAGGAAGAGTCTGTTGGTTGGGTTGTACACTGTGGATTCCATTACATCAGTCACTCTAACTGAAGTTATAAAGGATGTCATGTTAAGTTGAAATCTTTCAATGAGCAAACTTCGTGGGCAATGTTATGATGGCTGCAGCACAATGAGTGGAACAAGGTCAGGTGTTGCTAAAAGTATAATGGATGAAGAACCAAGAGCAGTATACACACACTGTTAAGGCCACTCATTAAATTTAGCTGCAAGTGGTGCCATTAGGAACTCAAAGCTAATGAAGGATGCTTTAGATACAACTCATGAGATCACAAAACTCATCAAGCTTTCTCCAAGGCGTGAGCCAATATTCAGAGCTAACAGGCAGGAAAATGACATGCTCACAGACAGCAGTTCCAGTGTAGGTATTAGGGTTCTTTGTCCAACAAGGTGGACAGTTAGAGCTGATTCTTTGTTCAGTGTGATAGCAAACTATACAATCCTCATGAACACTTGGGATGAATCCACAAGAGTAGCAAGAGACATGGAAACCAAAGCAAGGATCCTAGGAGTGCAAAGTCAAATGATAAACGTTTAGCTTTATGTTTGGTGTATACCTTGCATGGTGGTGAGATGAACTTTGGCACTCAGATAATCTCAGCAAAACATTGCAATCCAATACTATTTGTGCAGCTGAAGGACAAAATGTAGCTGGCATGGTAGTACGTACACTTGAAAAGCTTAGAAGTAGTGAAGTATTTGATTTGTTTTGGCAAAAAATCACTGACATGCAGTTCAGAAACCCATGGTGTTGGAGAACCAGATCCAAATAACATGCCTAAAAGGTAATTGATCTTGCCATGATTTCAGCAGCCTGGGTATACTGTTTATTGTCAGCTTGAGAACCTCCTATTGAAAGCTGCCTACAAAAATGATGAATTTAAGAGTGAGTTTGATTTTGTCTGTTCTTTCTACAAAGATGATTTTCAGCCAGAGCTTTTGCATTCTCAGTTGTGCATATTTAACACTGAATTTCAATATTTCAACAAATCCAGCAGAGCACAAACAATAAATGATTTAATTGAGTACTTTCTACCTTCACAAATGCTCAAAAAAGCCTGCTCTTTCAAGTGGTCCTTGCAATGAAATTGCTATTAATTATGCCTGCTACAAATTCTACTTCAGAAAGATCTTTTAGTGTCTTCAGAAGGGTCAAGGTGTGTCAACAGAGGCTGAACAATCTCATGGTCCTTCATGTTCATAAAGAGCTCACTGATAGTATCAAATTAGAAGACATTGCTAATGAATTTGTAGGTGATTCACATCATAGAGTAAAAGTATTTGGAAAGTTTTAATAATTTGACTCATGCATAACATAATTTGATTCAATAATTCAGTGAACATAAAAAAAAAAAATGAATGTAGCGTAATTATTACAGTGGTTATTGATGATTACAATAGCATGGGATGAACACTGATTGGTACATGGATAAATGTAAGTGTGTAGCGAGGTGCGCAGCAAAAAAATTTGTGCGCGCGAAGCGCGCGCTCCTCTCTTCAACTGGCCGGACCAACATTTCTCGGAGTGCGCCGGGCCGAGCCTACACCATATATACCATGGCCTATGTAATAGACCGTTAATTTGGCGCAGTCCTGTACTAGTCTCGTACCCAGACCCAACTATTCGCAGCTGTGGATGCTACGCGGAAGTCAATGGACCGGAATAAGTAAAATAGCCCAGACTACAACAATTGTTAATAAGCTTATCCTAAGGTTATTAAAAAATTGTTATAACCTTAGGTTAAAACCAAACACTATACAATGATCAGGCCAATACGAACTGCTTTTAATATCATCTAACTAAAATCAGCAAAAAATAATGTTAATTAACATGAGATAATAATGTACCACAACCTGTAGTAAGATGATTGTTTTTCAGTAGACAATAAAGTCCAAAATTTATGATATAAAATAGATCAATTATTCAATTGCAAAATTCAAATCAACATATCAAAATTGATAACCTTCACACAATCAAGAGACCTTGTAGTTCAATAACTCACTATTGAAGTTGATTAATTAAGGTATTTGATTTATCAATTATTGAGTTATGTTTCTCTAATTAAGGAATGTGTGTAATTGCCATTTATAAACAAAATTAATTAATTGGGCATTAAAAACAAAATGATACTTAACTTAATAACTCAGCATTTAAATTAGTAACCTCAACATTATCAATCCACACTAAATAATTTGACCATAGGCTAATTATTTAAAATCAAGTTATTAACCACTAACTTGAATATTGATGATCATTGCAAAACTGAATTCTTTACTTACCTTGGTGCAGGCCTTGATAATCATATATTTGATGTATGCCCTGCATGCATCATTTGACCATTCAGAGCTATCGATATAGCTATGAGCAAAATATCAACTAACTAACTGGTTTCAAAACAGGCCATTTAAACCTGTCCTGGTTCATTAGCTGTACTTGTACGCATTATCTGTGCATTTTGGACCGAATTAACCTGCTGAAGATTACGGAAATAGATTTTAGTTTTGTTTTAACATACTAAAATAATAATAATAATAATAATAAAATGAGTCGAATCATTCTTAACTTACCTGGTTTAGATGTAGTGTAGTTATATATGTATTGACTGTAGAGTTGAACTTTAGGTATTAATTTGTGTTACTTGAATGTATTTATCAAAATGTTGAACCAGAATGATGTAAGTTATCTAAATTGACACAGCAAAAAAACGCGTCGAATCAATTATTGATTTCACAACGGAATTTAAATCAATTGTTAAATCAAGGCATGATTTCACAGTAAAATCAAGTGCGCTTGATTTGCGCTTGATTTTACTGTCAAATCAATTGCGAATCAATAATTGATTTGACGCGTTTTTTCACTATGTGATTCGACGCGGCGTTTTATACTTTTTACTGTAGTCAGTGGCGCCGGCCAGCATATGCCTGGAGGAGTGGTCTGGGTTTTGACAATGGAGTTCTTCTATAAGTAATGATGCACTGATTGAAAAAGTCGTTTTGTTTTGTCTTATTTTTGTATTTGCAGTACACTTCACCAACGAAAGGTTCAGCCTGCATCGTATTTGACTTCTGTGAATTACATTCCTCCCCTGCTCCATAAGCGGAAATGCACCCCCAACTCAGCCCTTGGTGTCACGCATGGTCAGTGCATGTACTTCCTTAGCTCAGATCTTCCTCAGCTCAGCTGCCTCTGATGCTGCACCTGCTGTTGCTCCCCCGCTGCAGACACGACATTTGGATTGAACGTAACGGTAAGTCAATTGATTGCATAGATAGCGATATCATGCTGCATATATTCGGGCGAGAATATCTGAGATCTGAACTACCCAAAAACAAGCAGCACTTTTTTTTTTGTTGCGGCCAAATCTATGCCGTTTTGCACTTATCGTCAGTAGGTTATATTTTAGTTTTGCTGTGACAGGACTGGGGTACTAGAGCAGCATACGTTCATCTCCAAAACTAAAACGCGAAGCTAGGTCGGTTGTGTGACATTTGATGACTCCCGACCAATC
>JABACO010000006.1:6059892-6223086 GCA_013339895.1 Ephydatia muelleri
CACACCCACATCCCACATGACACACCCACATCCCACATGACACACACACACCCCACATGACACACAAAAAGATACAATAATGATATGATGATGGTACTGGATGCATGACATGATATGATGATGGTACTGGATGCATGACATGAAATCGAGTCCCACTATCCTATCCAGCACAGATGCAAATCTGAACTTAGTGAAAGCAGTGGCGTACTTGACACGCATGCAGTCACCCATGTGATGCCGCTGGGAGATAATAGCATCAAATGCCACACATACAGGTACATACATGTACATAGCATCCGCACCACATGACACCATTATAATGTATTGCATGAGACCCATGATACAAATGATCGTACCCACACACAATACACATGCACAACACACAATCACAACACACAACACACACATGACACACAACACACACACGCACAACACACACATGCACAACACACACACACGCACAACACACGTGCATGCACAACACACACACAGCACACACAGCACACACAAAACACACAACACACACACAACACACACAACACACACAACACAGATACATGCAACAATCACAACACACAACACAACACACAAACACACATAGTGTACACATAGCAGCTCAGCACATCGGCTTGCAAAGGGGAGGGAAACTAAACTAGTAACCTTTTGACATCCGGTGTACACAAAAATGCCAACAGGCCATGAATAATTCACCTAGCAATTTGGTTACAAGCCATTCGTGACTGGCCCATTCGTCCCTCCCTCTTCTCCCTCCCTCCTCCTCCCTCTTCTCCCTCTCTCTTCCCCTCATCCCTCTCCCTCTCCACCCTCATCCGTACACACGAGCACATGTAATGTTGCAGCGCAAACAGGAGATGTTCATTAACACTGCCTCCTCCTCCCCCCCATGGCTTCCATCAGGTAGAGATTGGTATATTGGGAGGTGGCATGTGGGAAGAGGGAGGGAGGGAGAGGAGGAGAGAGGGGTGGAGGGAGGGAGAGGAGGGGAGAGGGGTGGAGGGAGGGAGAAGAGGAGAGAGGGGTGGAGGGAGGGAGAGCGGTGAGGGAGGGAGAGGAGGGGAGGTGGTGGAGGGAGGGAGAGGAGGGGAGAGGGGTGGAGGGAGGAGAGGAGAGGAGGGGAGAGGGGTGGAGGGAGGGAGAGGAGGGGAGAGGGGTGGAGGGAGGGAGAGGGAGGGAGAGGGGTGGAGGGAGGAGAGGAGGGGAGAGGGGTGGAGGGAGGGAGAGGAGAGGGGTGGAGGGAGGGAGAGGAGGGGAGAGGGGAGAGGAGAGGAGGGGAGAGGGGAGAGGAGAGGAGGGGAGAGGGGAGAGGAGAGGAGGGGAGAGGGGAGAGGAGAGGAGGGGAGAGGGGAGAGGAGAGGAGGGGAGAGGGGAGAGGAGAGGAGGGGAGAGGGGAGAGGAGAGGAGGGAGGGGGAGAGGAGGGAGAGGGGAGAGGAGAGGAGGGGAGAGGGGAGAGGAGAGGAGGGGAGAGGGAGAGAGGAGAGGAGGGGAGAGGGGTGGAGAGGAGGAGGAGGATGAACAGAGTGAAGGTGTGATGTAACGGTGCTGTATCCATGGCTACAACCAGTGAATACAATCACAGCATGTTTACAACAGTGCTAACCATGTCTTATTAGACACCCCTGGGACTACTGCACAGGTAAACAACACGCACACCCACACTGCACAGGTAAACAACACGCACACCCACACTGCACAGGTAAACAACACGCACACCCACACTGCACAGGTAAACAACACGCACACCCACACACCCACACTGCACAGGTAAACAACATGCACCCCCACACACTCCAGAAAGGGATGGGTGGGGCTTGGGTAGGGTGATGGGGAGGGCTTGGGGTCCAATCAACATTATTTCAACACACCTCATGGCTGGCTTACCTGTGTCAAAGGTTGCAAACTGGTCACCAGGGGAGAGAATGTCAGACTCGCGAAATGTGATCTTTCCTGGAACATCAATGTCAAACAAGTGCATCTGAAAATGGAACAAACATTCAACAGTCTACCACTTTTTTTTTCTTCCCTTCTTGGAATTTACAGCTGAAAAATAGTAATTTGCTCGAAAGCCACGTGTGGTGATGTACATAAGAGTTATAGCAATGTGTGTGTGTGTGTGTGTGTGTGTGTGTGTGTGTGTGTGTGACTTGCTGAGGTACAGCAATGAATGGTGAGCACAACTACAAGTAGTGACGTTATCAACCAGTGCATTAGGCTCAAGTCACCCCTCAGTGACAATCAGTGCTTTTTGCCAAACAGTATTACTTAATTTATACAATCATGTCAAATACTGAAACAGTCGATTCCTCAATGTAAATCCAATGAGTTAGAAAGAGGGGGGTGTGAACCAAGGGAAGCAGGGGGAGAGGGAGAGGGAGGAGGTGGGGGAAGGGGGGAGAGGGAGGAGGTGGGTGGAAGGGGGAGAGGGAGGAGGTGGGGGGGAGAGGAGAGGTGCTAGGAGTTAAAGAGGTCTTGCCTTTCTGAACTTTGTCAGCAGCGTTCCAGTTGGTCCAAACACAGTACATGTATTGTAGAGCTTGTCCCCATCCCGTTCCGGAATGGATCCTGGACAGGAAGTAAGATGCCCTCTCAGTGAATAGTGTGAAGGTATACTGCCTCGGACCCAATAACTATAGCAGTTGTTCTTAAGCATTGGGGGGGGGGGGGGGGGGGGGGGGGGAGGCTGTTAAGCCATGCCTACCACAATTACTATAGCATGTAACACAATGGTTTACAGCCCAAATGATTCTAGCTCTGTTCCTACTGTATATTTCAACTCCTCTAGAGGTCCATATATGGTGGCTTTTGATCAGATAGATGCCCCCAAGGGCAGAGAAAATACAAGGCCGCTCTACTCATTAACGGAGCAGCGATACAGATTACGGGAGACAACGGAGATAAATCATGTCGCTTTAACACTACACTGGCCACACCCTCCACAATAATAACACGTACCTCCAATGAGGTAGATGCTGCAATCTTTAGCTATCGACGAGAGGAGGTTGGTGGAGGCTCCGGGAATGCTCTCCGCATACTCCGGGAAATATTTATTGCCATACGGACAATTGAAGCATTCCTGTCGTGGCGAAACGTTAGTATTACAAGTGCCGTTCGTGACGTGTTCTTTTATTTATTTTTTAATGTGCTCGCTTGTGCACCCCACACTCACTGGCAACGCAATGATGTTGGCGCCTTTGCCGGCAGCCTCCCGAATCAGCTGTCCCGCCCTCTGAAGGTTAGAGGCCTTATCCTTTCCTACAGCCAGCTGAATGAGAGCAACACGGAACTTGCGAATGCCTGTAGAGTATATTTAGGGGCCTCGTTACACAGTACTCACGTCGCATGGTACACATGCAATTTACACGCAGCTGCCATAGTTTTTATAGCTTGGTCACGTGCACTTTGCTCACATAATTATTCCTACATACCATCATTGGCAGATACCTTGCGTACACTTATCTGAAATACCGAAGATGTGTGGAAAAATTTAATTAATATGCCCACTGTATTCTTATACGCAAATAAAAATCACCTAGCTAGTACGGAACAGTAAAACTATATTACCTATGCCACTAGCCTAATAGGTCAATAAACTAGTGAGTAGTGCCCTCAATAATAATCAGCTTGCCTGAGCACTTATGATGGGGACGATCCTCACCCTCCTTACCGTTGATAATCCCACAAAGTTTATCAGTGGTGGAACTTTGTATGTTGGAACAGTAGGATGTAGGCACCTGCCCCCCCACTGTAGCGGCGTATAGCTTCTCTTCAAAGCAAGGGTGATGGTGTTGATAATGATGGTGGAGGGAGGTGGTGGTGGTAGTGATGAGTCATAGTGATGATGATGATGGTGATGATGACAATGATAATGATGGTGATGATAATGGTGGTGATGATGGTGGATACGAGACCGCTAAACACAACTCATTCAAGCTCGTCCCCCCCCCCTCCCCCCTAGATTTATTTCTGACCTCCTGCATCGTGCGTATCACATTCCAAAATTCAAGAACAGGAACCCCCACCACATAATAAATTTTCACACCATTCTGACACAGAAGTACTGCCCTGCCTCTGCTCTCGAGTCTACCTACATACACACACATACACGCATAAACACACACATTATGGTGCAATGTTTGTAAGTCACATAGTACCAAAGATGCACACTCGAGGTGGCTCACAGACATTTATAGTGCAGTCATTCTGGTTAGATTTTTATTTTTGCAGATCTCTTTAACCCACCCACCCAAAGTGCTAGACATTCAGTCTTACAATAAATCAGCTGTGTGACATACCACCCACCTCTCATCCACTCTAGATACAGCATCCATACAATATTAAAATGAAACTGAAAAGCAAGTGCAAAAGAGCCATAATTACAAACGTCAGTTCAGCTGTTCGACAAGTGTCTGTGGAGCACCATGACGATGACCTTTGCTGGCACTCTGAGGCAAGCGGAAAGCTTTCACTGCCTGCTCTGTCTCCAAGTACGTGTTCAGTTCTTGCAGAGATGTCTCTGCCATTCGTGTGCATTGAGAAGGAACACAGGTGTGTGAACCACAAGACGTTGGCTGAGTGTGCACATGGAAAATGGTGCAGGTTGATTTCTGTATCAGCTATTAACAAACTGGAGGAGCTGCACTTACCGTACTCCAAGAGGACAACATCAGAGAGGGATGCCAGTTCTTCCGCATGTTCGCTGCTCCAGACCACAAAGAAGAACACTTTCTTCGCCACCCTGTGTAGCTGCTTCACAGAGTTGCGAGTGTCAGGCTTCTCCCCTGTTATTGAGAACAGACGGCAAGGCAGTCAACTGGGACTTGTGTGTATAGAAGGAGACAGTATGTATGGAACGAGACAAGGACTTGTGTGTATGGAAGGGACAAGGATTTGTGTGGAAGGAGACAGTGTGTATGGAAGGAGACAAGGATTTGTGTGGAAGGAGACAAGGACTTGCGTGTTTGGAAGGAGACAGTGTGTATAGAAGAAGACAAAGGACTTGTGTGTATGGCGGGAGATAAGGACTTGTGTCTATGGAAGGTATGTGTATGGAAGGAGACAGTGTGTATGGAAGGAGACAAGGATCTGTGTGGAAGGAGACAAGGACTTGCGTGTTTGGAAGGAGACAGTGTGTATAGAAGGAGACAAAGGACTTGTGTGTATGGCGGGAGATAAGGACTTGTGTCTATGGAAGGTATGTGTATGGAAGGAGACAGTGTGTATGGAAGGAGACAAGGATCTGTGTGGAAGGAGACAGTGTGTATGGAAGGAGACAAGGATCTGTGTGGAAGGAGACAGTGTGTATGGAAGGAGACAAGGACTTGCGTGTTTGGAAGGAGACAGTGTGTATAGGAGACAAAGGCCTTTATGTATGGCAGGAGATAAGGACTTGTGTCTATGGAAGGTATGTGTATGGCAGGAGATAAGGACTTGTGGCTATGGAAGGTATATGTATGAAGGAGATAAGGACTTGTGTCTATGGAAGGTATGTGTATGGAAGGAGACTGTGTGTATGGAAGGAGACAAGGACTTGTGCATATGGAAGGAGGGAAATGGAACTATACTGTACGAATTATTGAATGGGCGAATTATTGAATGGGCGAATTATTGAATGGGCGGTCATGATGATAATGAGACTATCATAGTGTAGGTAGAGATTCATCATGTGACCACCTGGTAGAGGTGCAATGTGATTGGTCACACTTGTGACACTAATTCTGTTTTGTTTGCTCTGGATAAACAGTGTTTTAATGGCAGGGCAGTTGAGGTCTGTGGGCTTGTGAGGTCAGACTGCCAGACTAATTTATTGTTGGCACATCTGGAAGGGGAGGGGGGGAGGGGGGAGGGGGCATGCATTCCTCTAAGTTAAGCCTCCAAATCCATGCTTCATTCTGGGTACATGGGTCCTTGTTGATGCATTAGATGTGTCGGAGGCAGAGCCCTATGGATGTTCCCTTAAGTCTGGCTGTAGCACCATTCAAATCAGGGGCGCGGGTCCAGCTTATGGGTGCATTGGCCTTAGAGTGGGGTAGGGACATTCTCTCCCATTCACCCATGGGATACTCCTGCTTGGCACCTCCCCCTGCATTGTGGCACTCAGACAAACGTGGAGTTCTCAGGCATTCTATTACTAGGTACCAAATGAGCTTTTTACCCCTCACAAGCCTGATAGACAATCAGTATTAAAATGCTGATTTATCAAAGATGAAAACTGCCTTAGAGTTAGAACACCCTTATTTGATTTACCTTTTATACACACACACACACACACACACACACACACACACACACACACACACACACACACACACACACACACACACACACACACACACACACACACACACACACACACACACACACACACACACACACACACACATATCACCTTCTGCCTTTGAAGCAGCCTTTGCTCTGTCTAGCAGTTGATGAAGGTCAGAGAGAGCTTCTGGGACCTGACAGGTGTGAGACGTAGGATGGCACAGCAGATGGGCCACATCTCTCATCACAGAGATTGAGGACTCCAAAGACATAAACAAGTCTTTTCTCTGAAACCGTAAAGCAAAACAGCAATCTAACCCAACACAAGGTAGATTCAATCACGAAATAAACAGTCTAATGGTCCAACAGTACATTACATCACACAACATTGATTACATGTAGTTTATACACACACAAATAATAAAATTAGACTACTGAATCAACATAAGACACTGTCACATTGCAGGAACACGAGGTCATGACAGCCACACCCACCTGCTGCACCGTGGTAACGGCAACACTAAGTGCGTCTCGCACAGCACAAAACACTGCATTTGATGACAGTGTCCCCGAGATGTCCAGAACAGCCTGGGGACCAGAAGAACCCTGTCATACTAAACTACATGCATGGACATCTGGATTCCAACTTGTCTTCACAACTAGTTAATAAGTTAAATAAGCCGAGGCGTCTAGTAGACTCTGACCTGGCTGGCTTGCATAGCTAGCTCCATGTGGTCCCCATTGTACAGCCTCACTATGTAGGCGTAGGCGTACAAGGCATTGAGTGTGTTGTACAGCATAGAGTGTGACACTTTTGCATCCTTCATAACAGAGAGGACTGTGGTTATGATGTCAGCATCACATGTGCACAATAACAATATGAGCAAAAGTACAGTACCGCCCAACCTACAAGTTTACACCCACTCACGCAAATGACATGTTCGCAACTTCCATCCTCTCACGCTTGATTTTCTTTGTACTGTTGGCCCAACTTTGTGTTGAATTAATGTATCTTATAAGGTTCATGCAGTAGTCCGCAAAAGTGGTTGTTGGTACTAAACGTTTTGGTGAATGTGAGCTAAAGGTGCTAAATACATGTATATTGAGCCAAAAGTCTGGGACAAGCTTCTGGGGGGGGGGGGGGGGGGGGGGGGGGGGGAACCCCCCTCTATTCAAATCCATCAATCTAATCTAACTCACCTCCTCTGATATTGATCAAAGGGTAGTTCACACATATGTAAAGGATGGTAAATGGGCTGCAACCACTCACTCACATAGACAACAGCTGCTGGCTCTCCCACCCACCTCTCCACCTGTACTTGTACATGCATTGCTGTGTTCTTTGCTCAAACATCAATGGTAGGTGGCACCCTTCTGGCTTCTACCCTCACCTAACCACTTAACCTTGACCAGCAACTGGCAGACCCAGCAATGGTAACCAGCGTTAACCCATTGGGTCCCAGTCAGGCTCAGAGGTACCCGACTGGCTGAATGCCACCTGTCCCCCATGAGCAAACAATCCACACGTGATGGGGGTTTAGGTCAAGCCCACAGCTAGCTAAGCATGAGAAGGGGAGCATTTAGTCAGCATAAGAAATATTGGGAGGAAGCAAGCGACTAGCATGTCACTAATTTGAAAGTGTAAACTTATGGGTGAGAAGTTCTGTAGATTAAGTTTTGACTTGTGATGTTTAATTTTCTTTGTTAGCTGGTCACAGTGAAAATAAAATTAGATGAATGATCCCACCATAACAGATAGACACACACACACACACACACACACACAACACACTCACACACACACACACACACACACACACACACACACACACACACGGCACTAGAGATATGTACCTTGACTAGACTGCTCAGTAGAGGCAAACCACTGAGCACAGAGGGCTTCTGTGAAGACGATGATGATGACGACGACGACTGCTCAGTCATATCAACCACTGGAGTGAATGTCTTGTAGGAACACACCGAAGATCAGTTGAGAGGATCAAAGGAAAGGAGAAGTAGGTTGAACAGAGGAGGCTAAGAAACTCAAGCCAGCATAGACACATGCACACACACACACACACACAACACACACACACACACACACACACACACACACACACACACACACACACACACACACACGTGCACAAACATACACACCACACACATATCCCAAACACACACACAATCCACACACATGCACATGCACAAACATACACATATCCCAAACACACACACAATCCACACATCCACACACACACACAACACACACACACACGCACACACACACACACACGCACACACACACGCACACACACACACACACGCACACACACACACACATCAAACACACACACCTCCCACCAAGGTAAGTACAGGGAGAAGAGGTGTCCAACATGACCACTGTGGACCAACTGGTTGAACTGCTGCTGCTCAGAAGGCGTGAGACATTGCCACACTTGATCCAGATCCCTATCTGGAGATGATAGCAGGGGGAGCGGAGACAATGGTAGAGGCAAGGTGGGGGGGGGGGAGAGGAGACAATGTTAGACGCAAGGTGGGGGAGAGGAGACAAAGAACAATGAAGTTGCACACAACCCTACCCCATACTGTAGGTGGTCACAAAAGATTGAGCTGGCATAAAGTTCTCCTGGATCTCTCACAGCAGGAAAAGTATGGTTATAACAAGTTATGGCTGACTGAACAACTTAGGTTGTACCAGTTGGGATAAGCACACCAAATAGTTATACAATAGTTGTACATGGACCTTATCAGATTGTGGTAGTTATAGCAGAGTAATACCAAATTCTGTGGAAACTAATGTGTGCTTATCTCAATTGTCATACCACGGTATAACCGTGATGTCTCAGTGTCTGCAGCCAGCCAAGGCCTGCCCACTCACTCAAAGACACTATGCATGTACCATACATGTATATCACAAGAAATACGAAGAACGTCAAATTCAATGACAACCAGTTTGGTTGCTAACCACACAGCATTCTGTGATGCCATGAGAGGTGTGAGGTTTCATCTATACATTTGCAACCCCCCCCCCCCAATGAAATGTACCCAAAGTACAGTGTACCAATCCCCGTATCAAGGAATGCCCAAGGCTCTAAAGCTGTGACAATACAACCAGGTACTCATAGTAATGCATAATTCTAGATGGTGTAGGGTAACGGAGAGTGGTCGGCAGTAGGGAGTGTTCGGCAGTAGGGAGTGTTCGGCAACCGCACTTTCACATAATACAGAGCCTCAAAGAAGACACTTTAATATTGCAAAACCATCCTTCTGGATTGTCTTAGGATGCCATAAGTATAGATTATGTTCCCTTTAAATAATAACACATGGATACCGAACAGCTATCACGCATGCTGATCACTATCTTATCTACCCTACTGCAAACGCAGGTCACATGACATCACATGCATAAACTGTGCTGAGACATTACTATGTGAAGGGTTAATATCATTGGTTGATCAAAGCTTGCACATGCATGCCATCTGTCATGACTGCCGTCATACCAAGGTCCAGACCAGACACTCTCTCCTCCAACGTCGCCACGTGATCCTCATTTTGGTCGTCGTCCTCTCCTTCCTGCATCCGCATCAGCGTCTCCATCACGTGACGCCTCTCTTCGCCGCTATAGAAAGAAAGCGTTAGCCACGTTCCCAGTCCCAATACTGAGATACCAACGTACCTTCCTTTCATCTGCTGCAGTTCAGTGACGACACTGTCGCGATAGAACGACTCCGAACATTGCAAGTGTCTCTAAGAAAACGGTCAAAAAGCGTCTGACTGCAGAGAGCCGCTGGGTGCTATCTCGCACACCTAACCTCGTGCCTGTAACAAGCTACAGAGCAGTACCGTACGTTGCAACGTGGACACGTGTATCTTGACAACTGGGCCAAGCAGCTGCGCACAATGGATTTAAAACAAAAAATAAAGCGCGTAAACCCAATGCCCGTGTGAGACCCGCGTGAGAGCTACATGCTGCACACTTCTTGAGCCTGCGACTCCTCGTTTGTATCAATTTCAGCCATTCCAAATCTTATTAAAATAATAATGTACAATAATTATTATGGTTTCCTCAATCCAATAAAATACATAAATATGTGTGCAACCCATCTGAGTTAGTTTGGCAACAGGCCCAGCTGAGTCTGAGCAGGGGTGGTCTGGGGCTTCACAGTGCATCATTACACTCATCAGCAGCATTCATGTCAATGTCGGGCTTTGCTACCAACACTAGTCACCGTCTTCTCCAATCTTTGGACCACTTTAATGCATGTGTTTCCCCGTCAGAGGCTATTTCTATTGATGAGTTGCTTGATTCTTCAATGACCCAAAAGATGCTGTCCACTAAAATGGAGATCAAGCAGTTTAATTTGCTGTTTGATGCTTCCTGTATTCCAAACATTTGTTTAATGTCTGCTTCATCAAACCTTGCAGCTTCTTGGCTGTCAGTTATACCACCCCCAGGTCTTAACCTCCACCTTGACACAGCTGAATTCCAGACAGCCTTAAAATGGTGGCTAGGTATCGACATGTTTGGTGGTAGTAGGTGCCCATCTTGTTCAACCCAGTCGTTAGATCCCTTAGGTCACCATGCCCTAACATGTAGATATAATGGGGATGTAGTGTCACGCTACAACCAACTTAAGAAGAATCCTGCAGACAGGCTGGTGTTGGTGGACAAATGGAGGTAGGAAGTGGTTTGGGGCACAATAAACAATGTACTTTGTTCCAGATGCCTATGATATCAAAGCATCCTCTAACTTGTGTGACAGCAGGATCATCTGCCCGATCTCCGAACAAAGAAAGCATGCCTCCAATGATGTTAAGTGCTCAGAGCTAGGTTGGTCATGCATACCTTTGGCTGTTGAGACTTATGGTTGCTGGGGAGCTGAAGCACGCTTACATCTTTCACGCCTTGCCTCTCGCCTGGCTGCTAGACTAAATTGCTCCAAATCGCATGCCACCTCAACACTGTATGGTAGGCTCAACTTGGTTCTAGTCAGAGCAAATTCAAGGGCACTGCTATCCCGAGCATATGGCATCGGCTCTGACATCCCAGCTTAACTATAGGTTAACATTCAGCTGTTCAGTCATAGTCGTTGTGTATTTTGTGTGTGCTCATTTACATAGCAGTAATAGCGTGCATTCCCTGCTGTGGTGCTGTGTACAATCTATGTTTAGTATTATTGCTGCATATGTATTCCTGTGTTTGTATATTTCTTAAATAATTCGTTATATTATTATAATTATAAACATTAATCAGTTTAGTATGAATGAAAAAATGAATGAATAGGTATGATCAGTCAATGGAAGAGTTCTCCATCAGACATTTCATTAGCACTCCTCCATTTGCCCTCTGAGGCAAAGTTTTGTTGCTCTTATGAACTCTTCGTGGGCGAAGCCTATTATTGTGGACACATGTAGTGCATTTCTGTGTTGCATGAAAACATAGTTTGTAAAAAATTGACCAGGAAACAGCATTTTCAATGTGTTGCCACTACAAAAGTATTAACGGTTTAGGTTTTTAAAAAGTGGCTTTAGTATAGCACCTGTGGCGCAATATTGCTCTGTTGCCGTTTTAGCAAGTTCTTATGTGATTTCTCCATGAGGCCATTTGAGGGCAATTCGTACTGAAGATGTTTATAAAGAGTTTGGCTTCCCAACCAAATGCACCACAACTGAAAGCATACAAGTGGAGTGGAATTTTGTTCGATGCACATCAGCTAATCTGTCTCACCACCTCGAAACGTACTAGCATATCTGAGGTGTTGATGCTTATCAGGTTCCACACCAGGTGTACTGGGAGTCCAGTACAGCATTCTTCTTCTTGACCTCATAGGATGGCAGCCATAGGTATGGTTAAAATGTTACGAGGCATCTTCATGCAATCACACGTAGTCGTGTTACCGTTAGTATCAAGTGGGAACCCACTGAATATACTGTAGTGCTGTAGTTGTCCTATGCTTGCATGCATGCCCAGATCTGTCTAGCTGTTACTGAGAGCCGATCCTAAGAGTGGCAGAGCAAGGTGGTCTATATATGCCTCACCCCCTCTCCACCCCCCCCCCCCCCCCCCTACCTCCTCCCACATGCCAGTCAAGAACATTATAGACAAAGGTCATGCACAGTCCATCTTCAGAAGGGCAAGGTAAAATCAAATATTCATTGAAGGGTCTTAGGGGAATTTAGTGTGGTTCCTTATCAGAGCTGATGTAAATGTAATAAGCAACTGGCTTAGAACAGAGGGTTTTACACCACACTGTGTGTGTGTGTGTGTGTGTGTGTGTGTGTGTGTGTGTGTGCATGTGCACGTATATGTATGTTGTTGGGTATATCTTGTGTGTGTGAGAGTGAGTGAGTCTTGTGTGTGTATGTGTGTGTGTTGTGTGTGTGTGTGTATGAGTGTGTGTGTGTGTGTGTGTGTGTGTGTGTGTGTGTGTGTGTGTTGTTCCCACTATGCAGGTGTGGTGGTTCTACATGCATAGTTGAGTGAGGCTGCACTTCTTGCAACTTATATTGTATATGTTAACGCAAAAGCACAATTATTTGGTTGCAACAGTTTTGATTGTTTATGCCATGGCAACATTTCCTATCAAAACCAAGCTATGACAGTATGTGCTCCTGTAGTGATTGTGCTATTCCATCAACTTGCATTGCTTTCAAAGTGTCACAATTCCACACACTGTAGAGTATGCATACATTATAGCACAATATAAATGAGGTACATACATGAAAGTAAGACCAATATTCTGATGGTAAATACAGTACCACTCATGAGAAACAGTATTGAAATTTACACTTATGCTATGATGTGGGCGTACAGCTCGCAAACCTCATAGAAAACAAATAATGGCAACACATCATAGCATGCACGTGAATAATCATTTTGCCTTTCTCTGCATGAAAGCAAGAGTTTGTGATGGTATGTACATGAAAGCAAGACAATGAAATACATATTGTGATGGTGCATGCATACAAGAAAGGAAATAAAATGTAAGGATACATGATACATGGTTCAAACATACATAGTTGCATCACTCTAACTATCAGGCATGTTTGATGCTCTCTGACTTCTTGCCACAGTCTGGAATGGCCGTGGTGGTCATAGGACATTACTTGCAAAATGTTCCTTTTTTTGTTTCTTTTTTTGTTCTTTAGTAACCTCTATGGGACCATTTTGTTTTGCAGCCATTGCAACAGGTGTCACAAGTAAAGTCTTTCAGCCTGCTGGAACATCACAGGAGTGGTCGTACGATAAAATGATGGTTGAGATGGGTGTGAACGGTCATTTTCTACACTGCTTACACTGCAATTACAAATGACCCACATGAAGCTGTTGCACACTTCTTGAGCCTGTAGTTCCTTGCCTGTACAACTTGGGCTATTCCAAATGCTATGAAAGTAACTTAACGAAAAATAATTACACATGATGCGATATTTATATGGTTCCAGCTAGGAATTATCGAAAATAAAAGTTACACCATATGATGTTTTAAAAACACTCGATGAGGGTGAAAGCGGGGTACAATCCGTTAAGCACCACTGAAGTACGTTTCCATTATATCAGTAATGTGTGGAGAGAAAGGCAAGTAGCAGATAAATTCAGTCCAATGGTTCTGAAACCGGCAATCCGAATCATATATGTAGTAGGGTAGCAGCAGCCATGATAGGTTGGCATTGTCATGCCAAGTATGGTCTCATCCAAGCAAAAGATTGCATATTAGTCTACTGTTTTCATCACCAAGACATGTTGCAATGCAAAATTCTTAGCTAAATATGCAAGCACATCTACAAAAAGTGGTATTGCATGCAGCTGCTTTAAGCAGACCACTTGCAGTCCACATTTCATTTGTAAATCCCTTGTCAAACTAGTGAGGTATACGAATCGAGAAGCTGGCCTCGCGGAGTGTGCTGAGTTCTTTCTCTGATTCATTGACTGAATAAATGGCATGTGCACCTTTAAACAAGGCAATATTGATTATGTTTGTTTGTGACCATGATAGTTCAGTGTGAGGTGATACTGTTCACAAGCCATTTTTTTCTGCTGCAGGTGGTGCCATTATTGAGGGCAGCCCAGTCCATGCTGCTGCAACCGCTCATGGATTGAGATGGGCATGTAAGAAAACCCATGTGTAGAACACAACACATGGTTGTGGGTTCAATGGAGTGGTCCAGTATTGATAAGGCTATGGCTGTACTGGACTTCCAGTACCTGGAATGGAAACTATTAAGCATCCTATCAACACCTCAGATATGCTAGTACGTTTTGGCTGGTGAAACACTAGCCAGGTAGCACAGTGATGAGTGTAAGGTCATGGTTTTAACACACTGAGGTGATGATAGGGTGCCCATTGGTTTTAGTACATCTTTGACAAAGGTCGGTCTCGACGGGATTGAACGAGACGGAAATATGGTAATCTCGGAATCTATGGGGATCACGCCGGCGCCGATCTGGGCGCTCGCGCTATATTAACCCTTCGACGCCGCAAAATTTCGTCAAGAGTTTGCTAACGGAAAAGCAGCAGGTCAAGGTGAAGAATATATCGTATTTTGCCACCGGCGCAGCTGTGTACGCAAGCTGCAATAACCTCAGAAGCGACGAACATCAGGTACCTACCCTAAGAAGCGAATGATAAAGCAGATTCGCACATATAGATGTACGCGCTATTCTGAGTCGCTCTTGCAAGACAGCAAGATACAACTTTCAGAAATGCTCGTCCGCAGACGCCACGCAAGCTATAGAACTCTCTGACAGTTTCTGAAGTTTCAGGATGTTAAAGAGAATTCAGTACAACATCAGTTCGTTAACACTATCCCTATTTTATATCGGCTGTGGCCACGGCCAGATAATGCTGTCTCTCAACAGTTACATCCATTACCAGTACTATTTGTCACTCCGCCCATTCTTCGGCATAGATAATCTCGGTCTTACCCGGTGATCGCGCGTCAAACGCTGGCCAATCCGTGGGGCCGGCAAGATAATGAATATTTTATTTGCAATGAAATGAACAGTTCGTCGTGACTACAACGGCCAGATAGTGTTGTCTCTCAACAGTTACATCCATTTCCAGTACTAAATCCAGAAATCATCTCCCCCTCCTGTTCCTAACGTTCTGAGGTGTCAAGACTTTATTTCAGTACAACAAAACTACGCAACAGTTCATCGACTAGATACTAGCTCATGTCCGCGGTGTAACCACTGTCTCACCACTTTAATCCAGTCCCAGTACTAAATACAGTGCCCGCCTTATGAAGATTTAATTACAGCGAAACTAATAGTTCGTCCGCGGACTAGCTTGGCAGATAATGCTTTCTCTCAACAGTTACATCCATTCCCAGTACCGAATCCATAATTGTTTTGAGTTGTCAAGACTTTACTTACAGCGAAACTAAAGCAACAGATAATGCTGTCTCTCAACAGTTACATCCATTTCCCAGTACCCTCCACCGACGGAGGGTAGAGTGACTTGCGCGTCGACGGACGACAAACGTGCAACATTCAGACCATTTATGAACAAAAGATAGTCAACTTACAAGCGATCCCGATGAAGCTTACATATATACAGTACAGTGTCCATGTAATTTTGCTGTAACTATTCATGACGACTCGCACTATCGTTCTTGCGTAAGATTATACAATAATCAAGCTATTGCCACGTGTCCATGTGGTGTTATTATTATCGGTGGTGGTAGTATCGTAGATGTTAGGAATGATTAGGGCTGAATATGTCAATAAACCACGGGCTTTTGTTTGCAGCCCGTCAATGTTGTACACGAGATGCTTGGTTAGGGGCAAAAGTGCTATACGTGTACAGACGACTCTCGTTATAAACGCACTTTTTTTTTGTTGCTATAAGCGCATAAGGCGTTTCTAACTATATTCAATTAAGTTAACGTTAACCACTGGCGGGTCTGCTGCTTTGCCCTTATATAATATTGTTTTCTTTGTACTATGTCATCATCACTCAAGAGCGTGACCAATTATATACATGTGCATGTAATGATATGCAGAACTCGCGCGATGGAGATGGATGTTTCATGTATGTATAGTCACAAAGAATCCGCACAAGAGCCTTAGATACGCACCGGTAGCCATGCAATTCCGGCCTCTCATATAAGCCAGAAGTGCAGCATGTGTGTTGATTGTAATGTTGCAACAAGTAGGCAGAAAATAGGCTGGTGCTGAAAGAACATGAAAGCCAAGCGAAAAATCCACTCAGAAGTTATTAGAGTCATATGCATGCAAAGAACAAAAGCTCACTGCTCCCTGTACATAGAAATGGAATGAAATGACCTGAGTGCCTATATTATACAAAGTGGAAACGAGAATCTTAGTACACGAAGAATTTGAATGTAGCTCTTGAAAGGTGATAGGAAAACTAAGAACCTAACTGTGGCAACTAAGACCTAGCTGTTTGTACATCAACCGCATTCACTACAGTAGTTCCAAAGTATATACCAGTCCATTCACAATGACCACATCATGCTGTGTGCATTTGTGGCATATGCTTTGACTAATTGGTTACACTCTGTCCTGATTTAAGGAAAGAGGGTTGAGTAGACATGTTATGCGACACAATTCAAATACAAGTGAGCATCAAAGTTCTTATACAAATCAAAAAATGCTTTCTACACGATGATTTCTAGCCCGGGTGTTGCATGAATTGCTGGTGATACGCACTAACACAAGACAATTAAAAAGTCTGAGTCCAGCCTCTCATGGTGTATGCATCAATTTATGCAAACTATAACGTAGACATTGTACCTTTGGGAGCATGGGAAGGGATCACATGATGCATGGGTCAAAGCAAATCCTCTGCTAGCATCTCTAGTTCTCTGATGCAAGCATCCAACAATGCACAAGTACATGTTGGCAGTGCACTGAGAAGATGTGTTTGAAAAAGAAGCGACTCAGTGACAGCACAGCTGGGTTTTATAGTACAGAAAACAAGAATTGGGTATGAAATAACTCCACTCGCTGATCCTATCTGCAGTTCCACAGTGCTAGCAGTGTATAGCCAGCTATATGAACATGTATTCACACCAGACAGCTGTTCTGTATGAGCATCATGCTGGTACATATAGTAAGCTACTTAACCTTTGTATTTCCGACATCAAAGCCCTTCCCACAGTGTCCTTCAGAAATCACTGTCTGCTATGCTATGCCACCTCTAAATCAAATCAAATCGCTTGACGCTCATGGTCTAAAGTGACATTAAAAACCACCTCCTTTCGTTCGCTCCATGCCTTGACAACCATTGCAATATTGCTTTGAGCAAGCACCTATATACATGCATGACACCTCCTCCTTTGTTAACTGCAGCAATTGAATTAGGTGACCCGTGGATCTGATAACACGTGGGAAGTCATCGATAAGTCTGCAAGCTTTATTACTGAAGCGCAAAAAACCAAATACATTTTAAGGACCACAAGATTTTAAGGGCGACGGAAGTGCGAAAGAGCTTCGGCACTTGCCAATGCCCATTTAGAGGTGCGTATATACCAATGCCACACATAATGCCTTTTCCAGGTGACCCCTAGCCATGCAAAAACATATCAGACCCTTGCAATCCGATCAACGCGTACGTACTCTCAACCCTAAATATTCAACTCACAGTCCAGCTGCTTTGCAGTCAAATTTGCCGATATGTGTCATGTATTCTTTGTCTCAACGTCATCTTCTCATAGTCGATCCATGTCAGCACGTACAAGACTTAAACATTATCATTATTTTGGTAACTGCAACTGAAGGCGAAGTACCACATTCGAAAACCTGTTGCGTCGGTAAATGAAAATCCAATTAGTCGCGACTATTATCATGCTTATATTAGCAACATCACCCTTTTGCACTGCGCTCCTGCTGTCTTCCTGTTGACATATGGCGCCTCACAATTTTGGCAACCACTTTTATGAAGGAATGGAATTCACTTCTGTCACCAGCTTTGCAATTACATCTAATGAACCGAATTCCGGTACACGCAAAATATCAAAGTTCATAAGGGGGGGGATCTCGGATTGTGCTAAAAGGTGACCTTAATTTACAGCTGTTTGCGGCCATTGCAGTTGGCCTCCACGTCGATTAAGTAATACCTAGCAACGACCATTGACCTTTAATACTTCAGATATGTACTTTCGCCATTTAAAAGCCATACAATGAATGGAGCACACTATTCTATTTATTGCCAAAATAAGATAGGTTGCATCTCATATGTTACGGTTCCCGAAAGTCGGCAAACCTTCGGGGACTTCTACACTTTGAAGCACATTATCTGCTAGGCAGAGAAATGGGACCCAAAGGAAACAGAAGGTACTTTCAGCGTGTAGTGTAGACCTGTTGCCACATTTTATTGATCCGTGCGCGTGTACTTCGTCGTTGAAAATACTTTTTTGGGTATGCGGAATGAAATGTTATTTTGTTGAACTACATGGTATACTTGTTGCATGCATAGCATAGCTGGTGTTGAACCTTACGTGGATTGTCTCTGCTTCTTGCTCAACAAGCATCCCAAATCCTAGTGTGCCTTCCCCGTGGGAGATACTGAGCAGGCGGAAATGGGATCATTAGAAAATGCAAATGATGATGTAGCATGTTCTGCTTATAGATATGTGGTGGTTCAAATGTGTGCATACAAGTACTCTCCTTTCATCTATGAACAGCTAGTTAGTCAGTTGCACTGTCCAAGGGGGGTTCTGCTGAACTCAGATGGTTCTGTTGCAGACCACTGAAGTACATGCATTATATGAATAAGTTAAATACCAGTTGTACCACTGTTGCTTCACAATGACTGCAGGGCTTTTTCCAGACCTTCAATGAATGGCCTGTTGTGAATTTTAAGCCCTTTTCCCATGGCTTTGATGGTTTGTGTGATTTCACTGTACCTGTTTATGCTATGGTGGTTTTGTTTCCAACATTGCTATAATTTTATTTGCAGATTTCATCTTGTCCTCCGCTTGGTTGACCATGGACGGTGGTGATGGAGTTCCTCCGAAAACACAGCTGCATAGGTTAACAGCCCGTCTTGTGCTGCCAGTTCATCCAGGGCCACCACACACTTGCCTTCATCATCTGCGTGAAGCTTCTGCAATTCAGCACAGTAAACCAAAAAGCTAGATGTGCTGATTGATGGCTGGGTGACAAAGATGAACCACATATGGCAAGCTTCTTCTAAGAGCTCAACAAACTTCGTGAAGATACCTTGAGCCCCGATAGGCACACCTATTAGGAGTGGAGCACTTGAACTATGTACATTGTACATAAGCTAACGTGATATTGAAATATCAAAATTATGCTCTGCAATGCAATATTTGAGTATTTCATACCAGGATAAGCTGTACATCCTCCCTAGTTGCAACACATATAGAAACATTTAGTATTGCCTGCATGTTGTGGGTATATCTTGCTGTACGCAACACATGTACCTCCACTCCACTCCCTGTAGCTGCTGGACCAGGTCTTTAAATCCAGAGCATTGTTGGTTTAAAACAAGGCATTGTGCAGATTTGGATGTGGGTGTGTCTGCATGACACCTCTTTTGGGATGACAAATCTGGGCTTTCGTTTCATATATAAAGTTAATCAGCATGTATCTTCCATTGGTAGATGGTTTTGTAGCTATGATATGTTATTATGGTCACCTAGTTAAGGATGGGTGCAAGGTTGCTAGTGTCAGTGCTGAAGATACTGTAAAGTCATTCAGAAAGGACTGTGCACTCCTGATACTGTATTCTTTTCTTCTTTCCTCTAGCTACCAAAAAGCTCCCACACACTCTGCAAACGTTGCTGGACTCACTTCGGTGCTTGTTCATGCTGCCAACGTGACAGAATAAATCTGGCACAGATATTGCATTATTATTCATAAAAATGATCTGTGATTTTTGTGTCGAAAAAAAAAAAATGGTACGGGTGCATAGCCATATGCCTTTCCTCAGCCTGAATTTCTCTGCATGGCGCCCGATCCGTCGATTTGGCCATCCCTCTCCAACGTAACCGATAACTGAGTACTGGCGGGCTTCACATCTAAAGGAACGCAACAATGAGAACTCCAATGATGGAAGTCGATATCAACACGTACACGGCCAACTTTTGAAAAACGAATCACAACCGTTACGGCCTGTAACGGTTGTGAATAGGTAGTAAGTGATTCACGTACTTGGGGGTAGTGTCGCTTCAGATCTGATATAGCGCACGTGAATCGGCTGCTTTTCAGATCGACTTCATGGGCGAATCCGGTGTGAATCAGTTACGAGTGATCATGAAATCATAATGGCGGATATTTAGAAACCATGGCTTTAATTATTATTTTTCAAGCAACAGATGTTGTTACAGTACACAGTATTAGTCCAATCATGTACAAACACAAGTCTGTTGACGGATGTATCACACCCTTCAACCACAGCTGATGCAGTCTTCTCAACAAATGAGCAGGTCGTAGTGCACTTGTGGACCACTGACACAGCTGCACAGACAGAAGATGAAGGAATGACATAGAAGTCCACCATTGTCAGCAATGGGCAGTCAAACTCATCAAGTATACAGCCTTGTGGAATAGCTGTTTCTGGTTCAAGAAGCTGGATAATACAGTAGAAACTTTTACCAGTTCAGAAACCTCCCCAGAATAGACCAATATCCTGCTGTGTAAACACATGCACAGTATCACACACACAAACACACAAAACAGTCTTACTGATGAACTATTGGCTGATTTGTATAGGATAAAATCACTGATGTTGATGAGCCCACCAGATCCATAAATGGCAGTAGAACTGGTTACACGACTTAATAGATGGTGGCATCAACAGTGTACAGCTGGCAATAGCTTGACTGAGAAGGACGGTACCACGTTCTACGATGGCCATCTTAATGGCACCAAGTTCCAAGGCTGCTGTTGATAACTGCATGATGTAAAGCAAGTCTGAAAGTCATTTGATATCACACAGTACAGTCACATACACACCTTGCGCAGGGTTCCCTGTTGGTAAATACACTTCTCTGATTCCACATGTTTTCCCAGATATTCCGACACAACATCAGATTTATACAGTTCCACAAGTTCAGCACCAAACCTTGTTTACAGAGTAACATGAAATACATTTTTTACTCTGTATGTGTATTTAATACGTACTTGTCTGAAATGCCCGAACAGATGTTCCGTATACTCTCTTCAACACCAAAGTTTGTGGCGATGTCTTTGCTGGGAGAATGTTTGTTGGAAAAGATGTTCTTTGCACGAATGATTGAATTGAAGCTTTCACACCTTTGTGAATAGAATATAATTATAATGCAGGTCTAAAATTAGTGCTTACCGTTCAGTATTATAAGCTAAAGGTGATCCAAATTGAAGCACACTCTCACAAAGGTGCAACAGGAGGTGGACTTGCAACTTTCTTTTCAGGTTAGGAAAGTGAGCTAGAATAGCAGTAACACAGGAGCTACAATCTGACTCATACGAACCAACCATCTCTGGGTCAAATGGCTGACAATATGCAATTCTAAACACCTGTTGACACATGTAGTGCATGAACATGTACCTATTACAAGTGTTACCGGCATTGACCTTTGATAGCTTAAACCACACTTCTTTTTCACCATCATCCATATACGGGGATAATAAATGAACTGCAAGTAGAGCAAGTAGCCTAATCTTTATTCTCCAATCGTCCTTATTTAAGTCCATTGTCCTTAAATAAGGACGAAAATCAAGTTGCATAAAAATCAGGTAAGATTGGTGGTTTAAACTATAATAGATTGAAACTGCATGCAGAATCTAGTTATTACGAGGTATTTATCGGTAAGATTTGGCAAAACTGGTGTGACTTTTAAATGGCGAAGCAGTCAATAAAGGCGGGTTCGCGTGTAGTAGGTAGGCTCAAAGCAACAATGGGAAAGAAAGGAACGATATTGCAAGTATGTGGAAGTGGGCATAAGAAGAGGTATGTGGTGCAATGGAATGATGGAGGCCACTGCAAAAGGTTTGCAGCTTGACTCGCATCTAAAATAAGCCCCAGTTTGCTCCTCTAGTAAGCGAACTCATATAGATCAAGTTGAAGAATGTGAAGCTAGCCTACTTACTTCGTCTGAAAGTAGTAGTAGCAGCGATGATGATAGCGATGACACGAGGTAAGCATATGTAGGACTAGTAATCGTAAAACTCATTTCCTGTTCAATGTAGGAATGAGGTAGACGTCACTGACGTTCATGATGAAAGAGCTGAAGTTACAAACAATGCACAACCACTTTTACTTCCCCACGGCCGTTCATGGAAGACACGTGAAATGTTGCCAATTGATCCAGCAGTGAAACAACGCTATGACGGTAGTGCCTGGTTGCGTTGGCCATATTTAGTAAATAATCAGTCGAAAACAAACGTTGACTATTTTAGCCTAATGTATCCTATGTGTGGCCTTGATAGTATGCTGCAAAACACTAATCAGAATGCGTGTGTCAGCAAAGGAGAGTTTCTAAAATTCCTAGGTTTGCGACTTGCTATGGCCTGCGAACCTAGGAGAGGTCCAATTTCTGTTTACTGGGAAACTGGTTCTGAAGCTGGTACTGTATACACAGGTGCAGACTTTGGTAGTCGCTTCAAAATGTCCAGGCACAGATTTCAAGATATACAGAAAGTCTTCAGCTTTGCTCCACCACATAATGGTGTGCACACTAGTGATGTAAGCCATGCTAAGTCACCACATTATTATTATTCATTTGTGTACTCAACAGGATCCTTGGCAAGCGATTCGGTGTTTCATTGAAGACTTCAATCTCACTCGAAAGAGAAATTGTATTCCGGGTTGTCATATAGTAGTGGATGAGTGCATGAGCTCTTGGAATGGTGCTGATGGTGAATTTGTGGCCGAAGAAATGCCTCATAAGACTAAAGTTGCACGCAAACTTGATCGAAGGAGTGGGTGCCGAAATGAAGTCATTGGCATGTGGAGAGGCAGGTATTCTCTTGAAACTGGATATAATGGAGGGAGAGGAAGCAAATCAAAGAAAAGATTATGCCCAACTGTATGGTGAGGGAACAGCAGTAACGTTACGCTTGACCCAGGAGTATTATGGCACTGGTCGGGTTGTTCATGCAGATTCTGCATTTTCAGCAGTGAAGACACTTTTGGCTTCCTGAGGCTCCTGGGAGTGTTGAGGCTCCTGGGAGTGTTGGGGCTCCTGGGAGTGTTGAGGCTCCTGGGAGTGTTGGGGCTCCTGGGAGTGTTGGGGCTCCTGGGAGTGTTGATGCTCCTGGGAGTGTTGATGCTCCTGGGAGTGTTGGGGCTCCTGGGAGTGTTGATGCTCCTGGGAGTGTTGGGGCTCCGGGGAGTGTTGATGCTCCTGGGAGTGTTGAGGCTCCTGGGAGTGTTGATGCTCCTGGGAGTGTTGAGGCTCCTGGGAGTGTTGGGGCTCCTGGGAGTGTTGAGGCTCCTGGGAGTGTTGAGGCTCCTGGGAGTGTTGGGGCTCCTGGGAGTGTTGGGGCTCCTGGGAGTGTTGGGGCTCCTGGGAGTGTTGGGGCTCCTGGGAGTGTTGGGGCTCCTGGGAGTGTTGGGGCTCCTGGGAGTGTTGGGGCTCCTGGGAGTGTTGGGGCTCCTGGGAGTGTTGGGGCTCCTGGGAGTGTTGGGGCTCCTGGGAGTGTTGGGGCTCCTGGGAGTGTTGGGGCTCCTGGGAGTGTTGGGGCTCCTGGGAGTGTTGAGGCTCCTGGGAGTGTTGGGGCTCCTGGGAGTGTTGGGGCTCCTGGGAGTGTTGGGGCTCCTGGGAGTGTTGGGGCTCCTGGGAGTGTTGGGGCTCCTGGGAGTGTTGGGGCTCCTGGGAGTGTTGGGGCTCCTGGGAGTGTTGGGGCTCCTGGGAGTGTTGAGGCTCCTGGGAGTGTTGGGGCTCCTGGGAGTGTTGGGGCTCCTGGGAGTGTTGATGCTCCTGGGAGTGTTGATGCTCCTGGGAGTGTTGGGGCTCCTGGGAGTGTTGATGCTCCTGGGAGTGTTGGGGCTCCGGGAGTGTTGATGCTCCTGGGAGTGTTGAGGCTCCTGGGAGTGTTGATCTCCTGGGAGTGTTGAGGCTCCTGGGAGTGTTGGGGCTCCTGGGAGTGTTGAGGCTCCTGGGAGTGTTGAGGCTCCTGGGAGTGTTGGGGCTCCTGGGAGTGTTGGGGTCCTGGGAGTGTTGGGCTCCTGGGAGTGTTGGGGCTCCTGGGAGTGTTGGGGCTCCTGGGAGTGTTGGGGCTCCTGGGAGTGTTGGGCTCCTGGGAGTGTTGGGGCTCCTGGGAGTGTTGGGGCTCCTGGGAGTGTTGGGGCTCCTGGGAGTGTTGGGGCTCCTGGGAGTGTTGGGGCTCCTGGGAGTGTTGAGGCTCCTGGGAGTGTTGGGGCTCCTGGGAGTGTTGGGGCTCCTGGAGTGTTGGGGGCTTCCTGGGGAGTGGTTGGGGCTCCTGGGAGTGTTGGGGCTCCTGGGAGTGTTGGGGGGCTCCTGGGAGTGTTGGGGGCTCCTGGGAAGTGTTGGGGCTTCCTGGGAGTGTTGGGGCTTCCTGGGAGTGTTGGGTGCTCCTGGGAGTGTTGGGGCGTCCTGGGAGTGTTGGGGCTCCGTGGGTGAGTGGGGCTCCTGGGAGTGTTGGCTCCTGGGAGTGTTGGGGCTCCTGGGAGTGTTGGGAGGCTCCTGGGAGTGTTGAGGGCTCCTGGGAGTGTTGGGCTCCTGGGAGTGGTTGGGGGCTCCTGGGAGTGTTGGGGCTCCTGGGAGTGTTGGGGCGCCTGGGAGTGTTGGGCTCCTGGAGTGTTTGGGGCTCCTGGGAGTGTTGAGGCTCCTGGGAGTGTTGGGGCTCCTGGGAGTGTGGGGCTCCTGGGAGTGTTGAGGGCTCCTGGGAGTGTTGGGGCTCCTGGGAGTGTTGGGCTCCTGGGAGTGTTGGGGCTCCTGGGAGTGTTGGGGCTCCTGGGAGTGTTGATGCTCCTGGGAGTGTTGAGGCTCCGGGGAGTGTTGATGCTCCTGGGAGTGTTCAGGCTCCTGGGAATGCTCCTGGGAGTGTTGAGGCTCCTGGGAGTGTTGGGGCTCCTGGGAGTGTTGAGGCTCCTGGGAGTGTTGAGGCTCCTGGGAGTGTTGGGGCTCCTGGGAGTGTTGAGTGTTGGGGCTCCTGGGAGTGTTGGGGCTCCTGGGAGTGTTGGGGCTCCTGGGAGTGTTGGGGCTCCTGGGAGTGTTGAGGCTCCTGGGAGTGTTGGGGCTCCTGGGAGTGTTGGGGCTCCTGGGAGTGTTGAGGCTCCTGGGAGTGTTGGGGCTCCTGGGAGTGTTGAGGCTCCGGGGAGTGTTGAGGCTCCTGGGAGTGTTGGGGCTCCTGGGAGTGTTGGGGCTCCTGGGAGTGTTGATGCTCCTGGGAGTGTTGGGGCTCCTGGGAGTGTTGGGGCTCCTGGGAGTGTTGAGGCTCCTGGGAGTGTTGGGGCTCCTGGGAGTGTTGAGGCTCCTGGGAGTGTTGGGGCTCCTGGGAGTGTTGAGGCTCCTGGGAGTGTTGGGGCTCCTGGGAGTGTTCAGGCTCCAGTGGACCTTCTGATCTGTGGGTTGGAGAAGGGTTGCTGTCTGGTCAGAAATGAAGGATTTGTAATGCACCAAACCAGTAAGTCTTCCTTTAGTGCATCCCAGCGGAGGAGGGTCTGCTGTACTTGTCTCTGGCTGCCACTGCTTGTCTGAATAGTACTTCAGGGCGGCTGAGGCTGAATACACTGAAAACAGCTGGTAGATTATAGACTGGTATTTCACCAGTTCTAGTGCAGTCATGGCTCCAGCCAGCAGCTAAGGTCGCACACTTGGCATTTGCTCTTTGCCTTTCTTCTGCTTCCTGGCCAGCAGTGTGGAGGGATCATCTTCGGAGAGAGGAGCTTCTCAAAGTTAGCATACTTACCCTTCTTGATCCTCCTGACTCAAACCTTGAGGGAGTGGGGACGAAGATGGTGAAGGGGGCTGCGATCTCGCAACCTGGAGTGGTGGTGCCACTTGTGTCATCTATGCCGCTTTGACTTCTGCTTCCTCCCGCGTGAGTCGGAGTCGCTGGTCTTAGACGATGCACTGCTAGGGCTACTGTAGCTCTGCTTGAGCTGCATTCGGATGACGAGGATCATGTAGGATAATGCCTCTTCTTGGTGGATCCGCTCTTGGGATGATGGTTTCTAAGTGACATATGGTATCACTTTCAAATCAGTTGCAGGGGGGGGGTGTCTCCTTGTAATGCTCTGGTTTCCTGCCTGGCCGTGCCACAGCCAGAGGGGCATGGCGGTGGGTTTGGTGAGGGACTGCCGGTTCTGATCTCTGCTGTCTGCAAGCGCTTCTTGCCGGAGCTGCGTGCGTCTCCTTGTGCGTGACGCTCTCCAAATTTTCCGCTGAAAATTTTGGATGCGTTAGCCAAACACGTAGCATGGAGGAAATAGAGGTTTGGTATCCGAAACTTCTGCTTCATTTTCTGAATTGTCTGCAGAGTCCAGGGGGGCCAAGTCGTGCCCGTGGCTTCTGGGCGCTGTGTAAAAACCCGATGAGCCTTGCACATAGCTCACCTCGTGTTGCAGGAGCGTTCGACGAGGGCAGCTTTGTTGCTGGTGTTGACGAGGTGAGCTTCCATTAGTCTGAAGCGGAGTACCTCGCACGAGGCACATTAGGTCTTTGATGTGACAACATTCCGAACAAGAGCTATGCAGTCCAGCAGCCATTGTTTTTGATTCCAGAGTGCAGTGCCAAGGAGTCCAGTACCAAGGTGCCCAGTGCCAAGGAAGCTAGACTATTGTGCGCGCAGTACAGCGTCGAAGGTTGAACGAGGTGGACGGCCAAGATAAGAGACAGGTGTTTTTTTGACAAGGAATTGGAATCTACGTGAAATGTTGGCTTTGCTAGGGCACCTTCAGTACCCCTCTAAACCCAAAACCCTACAAGGCTTATCCCAGACTTTGGCTCAATATATTTAACACCTATAGCTCACATTCACTAAAACGTTTAGTACCTAAACAACCAAGCTTCCACACACAATTAACCAACAACACGTTACACATCAAACGCATGCACAACACACAAAACATACACACACCAAACACACACACACACACACACACACACACACACACACCAAAAACACACACACACACACACACACACACACACACCAAACACACACACACACACACACACACACACACACACACACCACCTCCCACCAAGGTAAGTATAAGGAGAAGAGGCTCCAACATGACCACTTTGGACCAACTGGTTGAATTGCTAAGAAGGCGTGAGACATTGCCACACTTGATCCAGATTCCTATCTGGAGATGGGAGAGGCAAGGTGGGGGAGAGGAGGACAATGATAGACACAAGGTGGGAGAGAGGAAAAAATGGTAGGGACAAGGTGAGAGAGAGGATAGAGGCAAGGTGGGAGAGACACCTCTTTCTTTGGTGGTCACAAAAGATTGAGCTGCCTTACTGCCATATACACACACTCCCATAGTATTAGATGGTGTACTGCAAACGCAGATCGCATGTCACATGACATCACATGCATAAACTGTGCTGAGAATACTTTGAGACATATGACCCCAAAATAAGTTTAATTTTGTACAGTTTACTCTTGTTGCCTCCCTTTCTATTCTATGTGAAGGGTTAATATCGTTAGTTGATCAAAGCTTGCACATGCATGCATCCGTCGTCATACCAAGGTCCAGACCAGACACTCTCTCCTCCAACGTCGCCACGTGATCTCGTCCTCCTCTCCTTCCTGTGTTTGCATCAGCGTCTCCATCACGTGACGCATGTCTTCCGCCGCTATATTAACGACGACAGCGTTAGCCACGTTCCCAGTCCCAATACTGGAGAGACCAACACCGTCTTTTCACTGCTGTAGTTCAGTGACGACACTGTCGCGATAGAACGACTCCGAACATTGCAAGTGTCTCTAAGAAAAAGGTCAAAAGCGTCTGACTGCAGACAGCCGCTGGGTGCTTACGAAGCAATTGGGGAAAAGACCTACTAACTAGTTAGGCCAGAGTGACTACTTATCGCATAGTATCTCGCACACCTAACCTCGTGCCTGTAACAAGCTACAGAGCAGTACCGTACGTTGCAACGTGGACACGTGTATCTTGACAACTGGGCCAAGCAGCTGCGCACAATGGATTTAAAACAAAAAATAAAGCGCCAATGCCGACTTGAGAACTGTTCCAAAATTATTCATTCGATAAAATTAATAAATACATTTGACGTAAGGTTTCTTTTAAAAATTTCAATCACAATAAAAATACATAAAGGTTGATGCATAAATACATGTGATCAGTCAATGGAAGAGTTCTCCATTGGACATTCTCCATTTGCCCTCTGAGGCAAAGTTTTGCTGCTCTTATTACAGCCACCCAGTGATTTCTCCATGAGACCATTTGATGGCAATTCGTACTGAAAGACGTTTTATAAAGAGTTTGGCTTCCCAACCAAATGCACCACAACCGAAAGCGATACAAGTGGAGTGCTCAATGCAAATCAGCTACTTTGTCTCACCACTCGAAATGTACTAGCGTATCTCAGGTGTTGATGTTTATCAGGTTCCATACCAGGTGTACTGGTGTTCTTCTTCTGCTTCTTGACCTCACAGGATGGCAGCCATAGGTGCCCTTAGAATGTTACGAGGCATCTGCATGCAATCTAAGGCTTGTGTTTGTACTGCCACACATACATGTATGCCAGGAGCTTGATGGAGACTACTGTTGGTATCAAGTGGGAACCCACTGAATATACCGTAGTGCTGTAGTTGTCCTGAGTTGAGAATGCTTGCATGCATGCCCAGATCTGCCTAGCTGTTACCGAGAGCTGATCCTAAGAGTGGCAGAGCAAGGTGGTCTGTGTATGCATCACACACCCCCCCCCCACCTCCTCCCACATGCTAGTCAAGAACATTACAAAGGTCATGCACAGTCTGTCTTCAGAAGGAGTGTGGGTGCAAGGTAAAATCGAATATTCATTAAAGGGTCTTAGGGGAATTTAGTGTCAGAGCTGATTTTAATAAGCAACTGGCTTAGAACAGAGGGTTTTATACCACACTGTCTGTGTTGCATGTGTGTGCATGTGCACGTATATGTATGTTGTTGGGCGTATGTGTGCGTATCTTGTGTGTGTGAGTGAGTCTTGTGTGTGTGTGTGTGTGTGTGTGTGTGTATGTGTGTGTGTGTGTGTGTGTGTGTGTGTATGTGTGTGTGTGTTGTTCCCACTATGCAGGTGTGGTGGTTCTACATGCATAGTTGAGTGAGGCTGCACTTCTTGCAACTTATATTGTATATGTTAACGCAAAAGCACAATTTTTTGGTTGCAACAGTTTTGATTGTTTATGCCATGGCAACATTTCCTGTCTAAACCAAGCTGTGACAGTATGCACGTATGTGCTCCTGTAGTATTGTGCTATTCCATCAGTTTGCTTTCAAAGTGTCACAATTCCACAAACAGTAGAGTATGCATGCATTACAGCACAATATAAATGAGGTACATACATGAAAGTAAGACCAATATTCTGATGGTAAATACAGTACCACTCATGAGAAACAGTATTGAAATTTATTAATTTTCACACTTATGCTATGATGTGGGCATACAACTTGCAAACCTCATACAAAACAAATAATGGCACATACATCATAGCATGCACGTGAATAATCATTTTGCCTTTCTCTACATGAAAGAAAGAGTTTGTGATGGTATGTACATGAAAGCGAGACAATGAAATACATATCATGATACATGGTTCAAACATACATAGTTCAAACATACATAGTTGCATCACTCTAGCTATGAGGCATGTTTGATGCTCTCTGACTTCTTGCCACAGTCTGGAATGGCCGTGGTGGTCATAGGACATCACTTGCAAAATGTTCCTTTTTTTTCTTTTTTTGTTCTTTAATAACCTCTATGGGACCATTTTGTTTTGCAGCCATTGCAACAGGTGTCACAAGTCTTTCAGCCTGCTGGAACATCACAGAAGGAGTGGTTGTACAATAAAATGGTGGTTGAGATAGGTGTGAACGGTCATTTTCTACACTGCTTACACTGCAATTACAAAATGACCCACATGAGGCTGTTGCACATAGAGCTGCACATTGCACACTTCTTGAGCCTGTAGTTCCTCGCCTGTACAACTTGGGCTATTCCAAATCTTATAAAGTAACTTAACGAAAAATTATGCGATATTTATATGGTTCCAGCTAGGAATTATCGAAAATAAAAGTTGCACCATAAGGGTGAAAGTGGGATACAATCCGTTAAGCACCACTGAAGTACGTTCTATTATATCAGTAATGTGTGGAGAGAAAGGCAAGTAGCAGTTAAATTCAGTCCAATGGTTCTGAAACCGGCAATCCGAATCATATATGTAGTAGGGTAGCAGCAGCCATGATAGGTTGGCATTGTCATGCCAAGTATGGTCTCATCCAAGCAAAAGATTGCATACTAGTCTACTGTGTTCATCACCAAGACATGTTGCAATGCAAAATTCTTAGCTAAATATGCAAGCACATCTACAAAAAGTGGTATTGCATGCAGCTGCTTTAAGCAGGCCACTTGCAGTCCACATTTCATTTGTAAATCCCTTGTCAAACTAGTGAGATATACGAATCGAGAAGCTGGCCTTGCAGGGTGTGCTGAGTTCTTTCTCTGATTCATTGACTGAATAAATGGCATGCGCACCTTTAAACAAGGCAATATTGATTATGTTTGTTTGTGACCATGATAGTTTAGTGTGAGGTGATACTGTTTACAAGCCATTTTTTTCTGCTGCAGGTGGTGCCGTTATTGAGGGCAGCCCAGTCCATGCTGCTGCAACCACTCATGGATTGAGATGGGCATGTAAGAGTGTAGGACACCACACATGGTTGTGGGTTCAATGGAGTGGTCCAGTATTGATAAGGCTATAGGCTGTGGACTCCCAGTACCTGGAACGGAAACTATTAAGCATCCTATCAACACTTCAGATAGGCTAGTACGTTTTGGCTGGTGAAAGGATTTGATGAGTGATGAGTGTAAGGTCATGGTTTTAACACACTGAGGTGATGATAGGGTACCCATTGGTTTTACTACATCTTTGACAAAGGTCGGGGTTGGTCGAGACGGAAATAAGGTAATCTCGGAATCTATGGGGATCACGCCGACGCGCTCGCGCTATATTAACCCTTCGGCGCCGCAAAATTGTATTTCGTCAAGAGTTTGCTAACGGAAAAGCAGCAGGTCATCGTATTTTGCCACCGGCGCAGCTGTGTACGCAAGCTGCAATAACCTCAGAAGCGACGAACATCAGGTACCTACCCTAAGAAGCGAATGATAAAGCAGATTAGCACATATAGATGTACGCGCTATTCTGAGTCGCTCTTGCAAGACAGCAAGATACATCTTTCAGAAATGCTCGTCCGCAGACGCCACGCAAGCTTTAGACCTCTCCGACAGTTTCTGAAGTTTCAGGATTCTAAAGAGAACTCAGTGCAACATCGACACTATCCCATTTTATATCGACTGTGGCCACGGCCAGATAATGCTGTCTCTCAACAGTTACATCCATTACCAGTACTATTTGTCTCTCCGCCCATTCTTCGGCAGAGATAATCTCGGTCTTACCCGGTGATCGCGCGTATCAAACGCTGGCCAATCCGTGGGGCAAGATAATGAAGATTTTATTTGCAACAAAATGAACAGTTCGTCGTGACTATAACGGCCAGATAGTGTTGTCTCTCAACAGTTACATCCATTTCCAGTACTAAATCCAGAAACCATCTCCCTCCTGTTCCAAACGTTCTGAGGTGCCAAGACTTATTTCAGTACAACAAAACTACGCAACAGTTCATCGACTAGATGCTAGCTCATGTCCGCGGTGTAACCACGGTCTCACCACTTTAATCCAGTCCCAGTACTAAATACAGTGCCCGCCTTATGAAGATTTAATTACAGCGAAACTAATAGTTCGTCCGCGGACTAGCTTGGCAGATAATGCTTTCTCTCAACAGTTACATCCATTCCCAGTACCGAATCCATAATTATTTCGAGTTGTCAAGACTTTACTTACAGCGAAACTAAAGCAACAGATAATGCTGTCTCTCAACTGCAGTTACATCCATTTCCCAGTACCCGCCACCGACGGAGGTAGAGTGACTTGCGCGTCGACGGACGACAACGTGCAACATTCAGGCCATTTATGAACAAAAGATAGTCAACCTACAAGCGATCCCGATGAAGCTTACATATATACATACAGTACAGTGTCCATGTAATTTTGCTGTAACTATCCATGATGACTCGCACTATCGTTCTTGCGTAAGATTATACAATAATCAAGCTATTGCCACGTGTCCATGTAAATCCATGATGACTCGCGACATCATCTATCATACATGTGGTGTTATTATTATCGGTGGTATATCAATGGTGGTATCGTAGATGTTAGAAATGGTTAGGGCTGCTGCATGGAATATCAATAAACCACGGCTTTTGTTTGCAGCCCGTCAATGTTGTACACGAGATGCTTGGAAGTGACAGCCAGAGGCTAAAGTGCTATACGTGTACAGTAACTATATTCAATTAATGATGCTTTGCCTTATATGTAATATTGTTTTCTATGTCATCATCACTCAAGAGCGTGACCAATTATATACATGTACAGTAATGATATGCAGAACTTGCGCGATGGAGATGGACGTTTCGTGTATGTAGTCACAAAGAATCCGCACAAAAGCCTTAGATACGCACTGGTAGCCATGCAATTCCCTCTCATATAAGCCAGAAGTGCAGCATGTGTGTTGATTGTAATGTTGCAACAAGTATAGGCAGAAACAGGCTGGTGCTGAAAGAACATGAAAGCCAAGCACTCAGAAGTTATTAGAGTCATATGCATGCAAAGAACAAAAGCTCACTGCTCCCTGTATATAGAAATGGAAGAAATGACCTGAGTGCCTATATTATACAAAGTGCATGGAAACGAGAATCTTAGTACACGAAAAATTTGAATGTAGCTCTTGACAGGTGATAGGAAAACTAAGAACCTAACTGTGGCAACTAAGACCTAGCTGTTTGTACATCAACTGCATTCACTACAGAAGTTCCGAAGTATATACCAGTCCATTCACAATGACCACATCATGCTGTGTGCAATTGTGGCATATGCTTTGACTAATTGGTTACACTCTGTCCTGATTTAAGGAAAGAGGGTTGAGTAGACATGTTATGCGACACAATTCAAATACAAGTGAAGCATTAAAGTTCTCATACAAATCGAAAAAAGCTTTCTACACGATGAATTCTAGCCCGAGTGTTGCATGAATTTCTGGTGTCCTGTACCTATACGCACTGACACAAGACAATTAAAAAGTCTGAGTCCAGCCTCTCATGGTGTATGCATCAATTTATGCAAACTATAACGTAGACATTGTACCTTTGGGAGCATGGGAAGGGATCACATGAGAAAGCAAATCCTCTGCTAGCATCTCTAGTTCTCTGATGCAAACATCCAACAATGCACAAGTACATGTTGGCAGCGCACTGAGAAGATGTGTTTGAAAGAGAAGCGACTCAGTGCAGCAAAGCTGGATTTTATAGCACGGAAAACAAGAATTGGGTATGAAACAACACCAGTTGCTGATCCTATCTGCAGTTCCACAGTGCTAGCAGTTTATAGCCAGCTATATGAACATGTATTCACACCAGACAGCTGTTCTGTATGAGCATCATGCTGGTACATATAGTAAGCTACTTAACCTTTGTATTTCCGACATCAAAGCCCTTCCCACAGTGTCCTTCAGAAATCACTGTCTGCTATGCTATGCCACCTCTAAACCAAATCAAATTGCTTGAGGCTCATGGTCTAAAGTGACATTAAAAACCACTTCCTCTTGGTTCGTTCCATGCCTTGACAACCATTGCAATATTGCTTTGAGCAAGCACCTACACATGACACCTCCTAGGAGCAAGCATTTACACACGACATCTCCTCCTAGGAGCAAGCACCTACACACGACACCTCCTCCTAGGAGTAAGCACCTACACACCTCCTAGGAGCAAGCACCTACGCACGACACCTCCTCCTAGGAGCAAGCACCTACGCACGACACCTCCTCCTAGGAGCAAGCACCTACGCACGACACCTCCTCCTAGGAGCAAGCACCTACGCACGACACCTCCTCCTAGGAGCAAGCACCTACGCACGACACCTCCTCCTAGGAGCAAGCACCTACGCACGACACCTCGGAGCAAGCACCTACGCACGACACCTCCTCCTAGGAGCAAGCACCTACACACGACACCTCCTCCTAGGAGCAAGCACCTACGCACGACACCTCCTCCTAGGAGCAAGCACCTACGCACAACACCTCCTCCTAGGAGCAAGCACCTACGCACGACACCTCCTCCTAGGAGCAAGCACCTATACATGACACCTCCTCCTTCGTTAACTGCAGCAATTGAATTAGGTGACTCGTGGATCTGATAACACGTGGGAAGTCATCGCAGGCTTTATTACTGAAGCGCAAAAAACCAAATACATTTTTAAAAGGACTTAAAGATTTTAAGGGCGACGGAAGTATAACTGTTGCGAAAGAGCTTCGGCACTGCCAATGCCCATTTAGAGGTGCGTATATACCAATACCACACATAATGCAGCTTTTTCCAGGTGACCCCTAGCCATGCAAAAACATATCAGACCCTTGCAATCCGATCAACGCGTGTACGTACTCTCAACCCTAAGTATTCAACTCACAGTCCAGCTGCTTTGCAGTCAAATTTGCCGATGTATTCTTTGTCTCAACGTCATCTTCTCATAGTCAATCCACGTCAGCACGTACAAGACTTAAACATTATTATTATTATTATTATTATTTTGGTAACTGCAACTGAAGGCGAAGCGCCACTTTCGAAAACCTGTTGCGTCGGTAAATGAAAATCCAATTAGTCGCGACTATTATCATGCTTATATTAGCAACATCACCCTTTTGCACTGCGCTCCTGCTGTCTTCCTGCTGACATATGGCGCCTCACAATTTTGGCAACCTATTTAATGAAGGAATGGAATTCACTTCTGTCACTAATTACATCTAATGAACCGAATTCCGGTACATGCAAAATATCAATATCTAAGTTGGGGGAGGGGGGAGAGAGCTCAAGGTGACCTTAATTTACAGCTGTTTGCGGCCATTGCAGTTGGCCTCCACGTCGACGAATTAATACTTAGCAGCGACCACTGACCTGTGATATGTTACAAAGTCCTTTCGCCATTAAAAGCCATACAATGAATGGAGCACACTATCTATTTATTGCCAAAATAAGATAGGCTTTAAAGGTTGTATCTCATATGGTACGGCTCCCGAAAGTCGGCAAACTTTCGGGGACTTCTACACTTTGAAGCATATCATCTGCTAGGCAGAGAAATCGGATCCAAAGGAAACAGAAGGTACTTTCAGCGTGTAGTGTAGACCTGTTGCCACATTTTATTTTATTTTAGAGGAGGTACTAGACACGGGGATAAAGTCGATTGATCCGTACGCGTGTACTTCGTGGTTGAAAATACTTTTTGGGGTGTGCGGAATGAAATGTTATTTTGTTTAACTAACTATACACGGTACTCTTGTTGCATAGCATAGCAATTATTTCGGTGCTTGTTCATGCTGCCAACGTGACAGAATAAATCTGGCACAGGTGTTCTTTAGATATTGCATTACGAGACACTATTATTCATAAAAATAATAATGAAGACAGAGCTGTGACTTTTGTCGAAAAAAAAATGGCACTGTCGAAATCATGTTTTGTGCATAGCCATCAGCACTGAATTTGTCTGCATGGCGCCCGACCCGTCGACTTGGCCATCCCTCTCCAACGATATCCGAGTACTGGCGGGCTTCACGTCTAAAGGAAGCGAGGTTCTAAACTCCGATGATGGAAGTCGATATCAACACGTAACATCGTTAATGAAGACAATTTACGGTATCAGTCTAATAAAGTAATCACTGTAGAATGGTCTGGTCCCCAAACTACTACGGTTAGAAGGGCTTTTTATATGACCTTCATTACTTGCATGCAATGTCAGAACGTGAATCGAGTGCACCAAAGTCGAGAATACTTCCCTTTCTATTCGTGGATATGCAGCTAGAATCATAATATATATGCAATAGATTTAACATTAGTCTATCTTTTTTTCTCAGTCCTGTAAGCACACTAACTGGGCGATCTTGAGCAGGTATACATGTTAACAGAAGCTTAATGGAACTTATGAGGTAAGGGCTGCTTGAGGAGATGGAGCTGCTGGGAAGGTGGAGCTGCTGGGGAGGTGGAGTTGCTGGGGGAGGTGGAGTTGGGGGAGCTGCTGGGGGAGGTGGATCCATTGCTGGTGGAAGTGGCATCGGCAGAAGACGAGTTGGAGGATGTACTACTTCCTCCATCACAAACTAAGCTCAAGGATTATTCATCTCTGCAGACATCTACATGAAAAATAGTACACTTGAAACAAGGCACAAGCATTTTTTATTACCTCAATAGACATGTGGAAGAAATGTGCACTATTGGTACCACTGAGTGGCTTGTACTGAGCCACCGATTGGTCAAGAAAAAGTGCATAGTCTATATGACCTCCCTGATATGGGGGTATGGGGCCCCTGTGCTGAAATCCTATTGGTCCAATTTCACATAGCTGCCAGTCAGGTGTGCTATAGGTGTGCTGACCCTCCTACCTCTGAGCCTGACCAGGTCCCAATGGGTTAACGCTGGTTACCATTGCTGGGTCAGCGTCAAGGTTAAGTGGCTAGGTCAGGGTAGAAGCCAGACCAAGCGAAACCCCCAAATGAGTTGATTTTGGATAGTCTGGTTCCAGGTGGTGGTAACAAATGGGAATACAAGTGTGTATGCATGATAGTGGTCATTGTGCTGGTGCTACTGTTGCTGTGTCTGTCCGTGGGTCTAGGTGATGCTGCTTTGTGCTGCTGCTGCTGCCCCAATCCGAAGGCTGTGTGTATTGTAACTTAGAGGTGTGGTACCCGCATGGTCTTGCAGGATGGCTCTCATTGCTCTAGAAGTGAGTGGGCGGCCAGTTTGGACGTGAAACAGATCTACGAATCTTGGGTGATGCTCTGCAATTTTTCAGTGTGACAACTGGACATGATGCACGATTAGTGTAGCCCATGGAGATAATGGTAGCTCTCCCGATTTGATCAGTCCTTGACTTCTTGATGAGGAAGTGGAGCCCATCCTTGAACCAGATGATGTCACTCCTTGTGGGGTGGAGTCAGGGATCGAATCCACCTCTGGTAGTGAACTTGCTAACCCTCAGGAATCCGAAAAAAAAACCCCCGAAGGTCAGGGACGATTTCAGCATCAGTCTGCCATGCTTCATTAAGGGTCGGTCTCCAGTGGCCTCATTAAGGGTCGGTCTCCATTGGCCTCATTAAGGGTCGGTCTCCAGTGGCCTCATTAAGGGTCGGTCTCCAGTGGCTTCATTAAGGGTCGGTCTCCATTGGCCTCAGTAGTTGCTCCAGTGTTCAAACTGTGAGAGGCAGTCTCTTGAGGCTGAGATGTGCTGGGCCACGAGAGCACTGTATGCCTCTAATGGCTAGGTCCAATGTTGGCTGACTGCTGAACCCATGAGTAAGGTGGAGGTGAGTGCCAACCGCCAGGTACACCTGAAGGGATTGGCTCAGATAAGTGGCAAACGAAATTGATGAAGTGCTTGGTACCTGGTAAAGGGGTCAGGTTGAGTTTGCGACAGGAAGTGTAATACCTCCTTGCCTCTGCCCTGTATATGTTGAGGGAGCGACAGCTCCATGCAGGAGGTGTTTTAGGTGGCCTTCTAGAGCTCTTCCAGCTCTTGAGGTACTGGTGGCTTGCCTGAGGAGCAAGGAAAAAGAAACAAGATATCTGATTGCGTGAGAGTGCCTCTGCGATACAGTTCAGTCTGCCTGGAAGGTGCACAGGGCAGAATGCGAAACTGTGTCGGGTCGCAATGAAGAACAGGGTTCTTAAAAGCTCCATTATTCCTGAACGTTTTGCAGACTGGGTAGTCCATGCCTGGACTATGGGCAGATTGTCCAGCCAAGAGGTGACACCACGTGAGGGCCGCAGCCAAGAGGTGAGCCCACGTGAGGGCCGCAGCCAAGAGGTGACCCCACCTGAGGGCTGCAGCCAAGAGGTGACCCCACGTGAGGGTCGCAGCCAAGAGGTGACCCCACGTGAGGGCTGCAGCCAAGAGGTGACCCCACCTGAGGGCCGCAGCCAAGAGGTGACCCCACATGAGGGTCGCAGCCAATAGGTGACCCCACGTGAGGGCTGCAGCCAAGAGGTGATCCCATGTGGTGAGGGCTGCAGCCAAGAGGTGACCCCACGTGAGGGCTGAAACCACTATTGCAAAAAGCTTCTGTCACTGTATGGGTAGTTGCTGGTGTAACTGCCAGTCATCCCTGAACCAGGCCCCATGAAAGTAGGCACCAAATCCAAGGGAACCAGGGGCACCAGTGTACAGCTGGATGGACTCTGCATCCTTCCAATCTGGTGAGATGGACATGGAGGTGCCATTCCATGATGGTAGGAAAAGCTGTCCCACTATGGTATGTCAGCTAGGGCCTCAGAATTTAGATGAATGTGGTGGTGTAGCCTCCTCACTGTGGTGTGTGGTGGTGGAGCCTCCTCACTGTGGTTGAAAGGTGGATGTGTGGTGTTGTAGCCTCCTCACTGTGGTTGAAATGTTGATGTGTGGTGGTGTAGCCTCCTCAGTGTGGTTGAAAGGTAGATGTGTGGTGTTGTAGCCTCCTCACTGTGGTTGAAAGGTTGGTGTGTGGTGTTGTAGCCTCCTCACTGTGGTTGAAAGGTGGATGTGTGGTGTTGTAGCCTCCTCACTGTGGTTGAAAGGTGGATGTGTGGTGTTGTAGTCTCCTCACTGTGGTTGAAAGGTGGATGTGTGGTGTTGTAGCCTCCTCAGTGTGGTGGAGAGGTGGATGAGGCGATGCAGGAACAGGCGTCCCCCTGGGACACTACCTTGGCTGCAAAGGAGAGTTTCCCAATGAGAGGAGAGGAGCTCCCTCTTGGCAGCTCTGCCCAGCCATGACCTGGTCAGTGATGCAATCTCCTGCAGCTTGTCTGGTGGGACTCTGAGCTGCTGCAGGGAGGACAAATGCCCAGAAATTTTACACAGGTGGCTGGTCCCTCCCACTTCTCTGTGGCATCTGGAATTCCCATTGTCTCTCATAGACCTGGAGCATGAACTCCTGGCAGGTAGGTTGGTCTCGAGGACCAAGCCATCCAGGTACCAGTGATGAGGCAAGGTTGCTCCACAGTTGTTTTCCAGTACCCAGTGGAGGCCACTTGCCAAGTTGTTTAAAAAATGCTGGGAGCTGAGTGAAGACCAAAAGTGAGGCAGGTGTCGATGTAGTACTGCCTTGCCAGTGCTGCATGCCTAGGAGTCAGAGGACTGCCATGTGTCATTGCCAGTGTAGGAGTGATTTGGGCCCCCCCCAGCGAAATGGGCCCCCCCGGCCCCAAAACGCTAGTGATTTGGACCCCCTCATGAGCCCCATGTCGCTAGGGTTTTGGGGCCCCAGGAGGGCCCCCTTTGCTAACATACAGTACATAGCATATACATGCACCACTTTGCTGTCTGAAGCTTTCATGCATGCATGATGTCATTCAGTCTGCATGAACAACGTAAGTACACACGCATGTGTGCCACCTGCACACTCTCTCTAGTTATCCAGCTGCTATGAGCGTTACAGGAGAGACTGTAGAGTGCGACGCGTCTGCTTCAAAGTACTCGTATAGCGCTATTTTTGAATATGTCACAAATGCGCTCTATCCATCGGATGTGAGCAAGGAATACAAACGAGGACTTCGAAAGCGAGCTGCGTTTTTCAGTGTTGAAGCTGGCCATTTGTACTATGTAGGTGGCAAAACTAAACAACGCCCGAGGATGGTCATTGAAAAGGAGGAAGACCAACTGAAAATTGTAAAGACCGTTCATGAAGAAGGTCATCTGGGTAGAGACAAAACGCTTGCTCAGATCAGCGACAGATACTACTGGCCTGAGCTGTACAATCAAGTGTGCTCCTACGTAAGTTACAATCATGGTTAAAGCATGCTTGTAGTTGATATTCTTTAACACCCAGATCAGTTCGTGTGAACATTATCAAAGGATAAAGAAAGGTCATGCACCATTGCATCCAATCCCTGTAAAGGATGAAGTTTGGCATCAGATAGGAATAGACCTCATAGGCCCACTAGCTATCACACCTAGAGGTAATAAGTACATAATGACTGTGACTGACTATTATTCCAAGTGGGCTGAAGCTACACCACTTCAGGATAAAAGTGCACCTAGTGTTGCTCAGTTCTTGTATTCGGTGAGCCTTTAGCACTGCGTACAAGTGTGCTGCAAATGACTCAGCCTTGATTGTCACACAATACCCAGTGCAGCAACAGTCAGGATCCACAGACTGTGGCCACTTTAGTATTGCATTTGCTTACCATGCTGCAATAGGAGACAACTTAAGGACTCTTATTTTTGATCAAGGCAGGATGCGTTCCCATCTGCTATCCTGTTTTGAACGAAGTGAACTAACACAATTTCCTCTAGCAACTACCACAACAGATACCATCAGGAGGTGTGCACTGAGGCATCATGTCATTATCCATCACTGTACCTGCAGAATGCCTGAATCAGGCAAAATGATTCAGTGTGAAGTTTGCTACCAATGGTACCACTATGTATGTGCATCTATTAAAAGGGCACCAAAACGGTGGAAGTGTTTTTGTGCTTGAAAGACAAATAGTTCTTTGGAAGATGACAAGTTTCTGAGTTGTGTCTTATATGCATATCAGTACACTTGCCCTATTTCGTACTTGCTATCTAAAACTTCAATGGTTAACCTCAGGTACCGTTCGAAAATTACATGTAACTAGCTTCAAGACCCATGCACCCTATTCCCATGCACCCTATTCCCATGCACCCTATTCCCATGCACCCTATTCCCATGCACCCTATTCCCATGCACCCTATTTCTAAGTGTACCTTATATGCATTGAACCAATATGAATTAATGTGGGGGCCCTATTTCACTAAGGGGGTACCGAATCGCTAGTGAAATGGGGCCTTGTGGGGGTCCCAATTCCCTAGCGTTATTAGGCCGGCCGGCCCCAAATCGCTAGGGAAATGGGGCCGGGGGGACCCATTTATAGGGGGGGCCTACATCGCTACGACACCAGTGCTGCATGCCTAGGAGTCAGAGGACTGCCATGTGTCATTGATGGTGGAATAGTGGAAGGTGAAATCGTTGATGCCAAGACCCTCTGGGGCAGACAGGTGAAGGATAACTCTCCATTTGCTGGTTTTCTTTGGGACGGCTCCAAGCCCTAATGTGGGAAGATCCTTGAGGGGGTGTTGGTGAAATGGGGCAAGGAAGTTAAATTGCATGCAGTGAAAGAAAAGTGTGGTCCATTGCATCTGGTGGAAACACCAAGCATTGTCGATACCATGGAGCAGCTAGGAGACCCAGGCTTTGTCGGATGTTCCTTTAATTTTTGCCCAAAGGCTGAGCATTGTAGTGGGGTCATGAGAGCTCGCTGGAGCTCACATGACCCCAGGGTTGGCACGGAGCAGGCCTTGGCGGGGTGATCCTCACCACAGCCTGTGACCCTGCACTTGTGGGAGCAGGCACATTCTGTTTCCTTAGAGCACTTGCCAACATTACACCTCCGGCAGATCTCCTTGCCTAATGGTGTGTGCTCGCCATGGTGAGAGCTGCCTCCTGAGGCTCCTGGGAGTGTTGGGGCTCCTGGGAGTGTTGAGGCTCCTGGGAGTGTTGAGGCTCCTGGGAGTGTTGAGGCTCCTGGGAGTGTTGGGGCTCCTGGGAGTGTTGGGGCTCCTGGGAGTGTTGAGGCTCCTGGGAGTGTTGGGGCTCCTGGGAGTGTTGGGGCTCCTGGGAGTGTTGGGGCTCCGGGGAGTGTTGATGCTCCTGGGAGTGTTCAGGCTCCTGGGAGTGTTGATGCTCCTGGGAGTGTTGAGGCTCCTAGGAGTGTTGGGGCTCCTGGGAGTGTTGAGGCTCCTGGGAGTGTTGGGGCTCCTGGGAGTGTTGAGGCTCCTGGGAGTGTTGGGGCTCCGGGGAGTGTTGATGCTCCTGGGAGTGTTCAGGCTCCTGGGAGTGTTGATGCTCCTGGGAGTGTTGAGGCTCCTGGGAGTGTTGAGGCTCCTGGGAGTGTTGGGGCTCCTGGGAGTGTTGGGGCTCCTGGGAGTGTTGGGGCTCCTGGGAGTGTTGGGGCTCCTGGGAGTGTTGGGGCTCCTGGGAGTGTTGATGCTCCTGGGAGTGTTCAGGCTCCTGGGAGTGTTGAGGCTCCTGGGAATGTTGGGGCTCCTGGGAGTGTTGGGGGCTCCTGGGAGTGTTCAGGCTCCTGGGAGTGTTGGGGCTCCTGGGAGTGTTGAGGCTCCTGGGAGTGTTGGGGCTCCTGGAGTGTTGAGGCTCCTGGGAGTGTTGGGCTCCTGGGAGTGTTGATGCTCCTGGGAGTGTTCAGGCTCCTGGGAGTGTTGGGGCTCCGGGGAGTGTTGATGCTCCTGGGAGTGTTCAGGCTCCTGGGAGTGTTGGGGCTCCTGGGAGTGTTGGGGCTCCTGGGAGTGTTGATGCTCCTGGGAGTGTTGGGGCTCCTGGGAGTGTTGAGGCTCCTGGGAGTGTTGGGGCTCCTGGGAGTGTTGAGGCTCCTGGGAGTGTTGATGCTCCTGGGAGTGTTGGGGCTCCTGGGAGTGTTGGGGCTCCTGGGAGTGTTGATGCTCCTGGGAGTGTTGGGGCTCCTGGGAGTGTTGATGCTCCTGGGAGTGTTGGGGCTCCTGGGAGTGTTGGGGCTCCTGGGAGTGTTGATGCTCCTGGGAGTGTTGAGGCTCCTGGGAGTGTTGGGGCTCCTGGGAGTGTTGGGGCTCCTGGGAGTGTTGAGGCTCCTGGGAGTGTTGGGGCTCCTGGGAGTGTTGAGGCTCCTGGGAGTGTTGATGCTCCTGGGAGTGTTGAGGCTCCTGGGAGTGTTGGGGCTCCTGGGAGTGTTGGGGCTCCTGGGAGTGTTGAGGCTCCTGGGAGTGTTGAGGCTCCTGGGAGTGTTGATGCTCCTGGGAGTGTTGATGCTCCTGGGAGTGTTGATGCTCCTGGGAGTGTTGATGCTCCTGGGAGTGTTGGGGCTCCTGGGAGTGTTGGGGCTCCTGGGAGTGTTGGGGCTCCTGGGAGTGTTGAGGTTCCTGGGAGTGTTGGGGCTCCTGGGAGTGTTGATGCTCCTGGGAGTGTTGAGGCTCCTGGGAGTGTTGAGGCTCCTGGGAGTGTTGATGCTCCTGGGAGTGTTGATGCTCCTGGGAGTGTTGGGGCTCCTGGGAGTGTTGGGGCTCCTGGGAGTGTTGGGGCTCCTGGGAGTGTTGGGGCTCCTGGGAGTGTTGGGGCTCCTGGGAGTGTTGGGGCTCCTGGGAGTGTTGAGGCTCCTGGGAGTGTTCAGGCTCCAGTGGACCTTCTGATCTGTGGGTTGGAGAAGGGTTGCTGTCTGGTCAGAAATGAAGGATTTGTAATGCACCAAACCAGTAAGTCTTCCTTTAGTGCATCCCAGCAGAGGAGGGTCTGCTGTACTTGTCTCTGGCTGTCTGAATAGTACATCAGGGCGGCTGAGGCTGAATACACTGAAAACAGCTGGCAGATTATAGACTGGTATTTCACCAGTTCTAGTGCAGTCATGGCTCCAGCCAGCAGCTAAGGTCGCACACTTGGCATTTGCTCTTTGCCTTTCTTCTGCTTCCTGGCCAGCAGTGAGGAGGGATCATCTTCGGAGAGAGGAGCTTCTCAAAGTTAGCATACTTACCCTTCTTGATCCTCCTGACTCAAACCTTGAGGGAATGGGGACGAAGATGGTGAAGGGGGCTGCGATCTCACAACCTGGAGTGGTGGTGCCACTTGTGTCATCTATGCCGCTTTGACTTCTGCTTCCTCCCGTGTGAGTCGGAGTCGCTGGTCTTAGACGATGCACTGCTAGGGCTACTGTAGCTCTGCTTGAGCTGCATTCGGATGACGAGGATCATGTAGGATGATGCCTCTTCTTGGTGGATCCGCTTTTGGGATGATGGCGTCGAAGTGACAAATGGTATCACTTTCAAATCGGTTGCAGGGGTGGGTGTTTCCTTGTAATGCTCTGGTTTCCTGCCTGGCAGTGCCACGGCCAGAGGGGCATGGTGGTGGGTTTGGTGAGGGACTGCCGGTTCTGATCTCTGCTGTCTGCAAGCGCTTCTTGCCGGAGCTGTGTGCGTCTCCTTGTGCATAACGCTCTCCAAATTTTCTGCTGGAAACTTTGGATGCGTTAGCCGAACACGTAGCATGGAAGGAATAGAGGTTTGGCATCCGAAACTTCTGCTCCATTTTCTGAATTGTCTGCAGAGTCCAGGGGGGGCCAAGTCGTGCCCATGGCTTCTGGGCGCTGTGTAAAAACCCGATGAGCCTTGCACATAGCTCGCCTCGTGTTGCAGGAGCCGTTCGACGAGGGCAGCTTTGTTGCTGGTGTTGACGAGGTGAGCTTCCATTAGTCTGAGGCGGAGTACCTCACATGTGAGGCACATTAGGTCTTTGATGTGACAACATTCTGAAAAAGAGCTATGCAGTCCAGCAGCCATTGTTTTTGATTCCAGCGCCAAGGAGTCAAGTGCCAAGGAGTCAAGTGCCAAGGAGTCAAGTGCCAAGGAGTCAAGTGCCAAGGAGTCAAGTGCCAAGGAGTCAAGTGCCAAGGAGTCAAGTGCCAAGGAGTCAAGTGCCAAGGAGTCAAGTGCCAAGGAATCAAGTGTCAAGGAGTCAAGTGCCAAGGAGTCAAGTGCCAAGGAGTCAAGTGCCAAGGAGTCCAGTGTCAAGGAGTCAAGTGCCAAGGAGTCCAGTGCCAAGGAGTCCAGTGCCAAGGAGTCAAGTGTCAAGGAGTCAAGTGCCAAGCAGTCAAGTGCCAAGGAGTCAAGTGTCAAGGAGTCCAGTGCCAAGGAGTCCAGTGTCAAGGAGTCAAGTGCCAAGGAGTCAAGTGCCACGGAGTCAAGTGCCAAGGAGTACAGTGTCAAGGAGTACAGTGTCAAGGAGTCAAGTGCCAAGGGGTCCAGTGCCAAGGAGTCAAGTGCCAAGGAGTCAAGTGTCAAGGAGTCCAGTGCCAAGGAGTCAAGTGTCAAGGAGTACAGTGCCAAGGAAGCTAGACTATTGCGTGTGCAGTACGATGCCGAAGGTTGAACGAGGTGGACGGCCAAGATAAGAGACGGGTGTTTTTTGACAACGGATTTGGAATCTTGGCTTTGCTAGGGCACCTTCAGTACCACTCTAAACCCAAAACCCTAAAAGGCTTGTCCCAGACTTTGGCTCAATATATTTAACACCTCTAGCTCACATTCACCAAACGTTTAGTACCTAAACAACCAAGCTTCCACACACAATTAACCAACAACACGTTACACATCAAACGCATGTACAACACACTAAACATACACACACACAAAGACACACACTTAAAACACACACACCAAACACACACACACAGACACACACACGCACACACACACACGCACACACACACACACACTCACACGCACGCACGCACACGCACACACACACACACACACACACAAACACACACACACACACACACACACACACACACCTCCCACAAAGGTAAGTACAGGGAGAAGAGGTGTCCAACATGACCACTTTGGACCAACTGGTTGAACTGCTGCTGCTCAGAAGGCGTGAGACATTGCCACACTTGATCCAGATCCCTATCTGGAGATGGTAGAGGCAAGGTGGGAGAGAGGAGACAATGGTAGAGACAAGGTGAGAGAGAGGAGACAATGGTAGAGGCAAGGTGGGGGAGAGGAGACAATGGTAGAGGCAAGGTGGGAGAGAGGAGACAATGGTAGAGACAAGGTGGGAGAGAGGAGACAATGGTAGAGGCATAGTGGGAGAGAGGAGACAATGGTAGAGGCAAGGTGGGAGAGAGGAGACGATGGTAGAGGCAAGGTGGGGGAGAGGAGACAATGGTAGAGACAAGGTGGGAGAGAGGAGACAATGGTAGAGACAAGGTGGGAGAGGAGACAATGGTAGAGACAAGGTGGGAGAGGAGACAATGGTAGAGGCAAGGTGGGGAAGAGGAGACAATGGTAGAGACAAGGTGGGAGAAGAGACAATGGTAGAGACAAGGTGAGAGAGAGGATAGAGGCAAGGTGGGAGAGAGGATAGAGGCAAGGTGGGGGAGAGACACCTCTCTCTTTGGTGGTCACAAAAGACTGAGCTGCCATACACACCCCCATAGTTCTAGATAGTGTTCTGCAAACGCAGATCACATGCATGTCACATGACATCACATGCATAAACTGTGCTGAGAATACTTTGACGTACGAACCTAAAATTATAAATATTAAGTTTAATTTTTTACAGTGTACTCTATGTGAAGGATTAATAACAATAGTTGATCAAAGCTTGCACATGCATGCATCCGTCATACCAAGGTCCAGACCAGACACTCTCTCCTACAACGTCGCCACGTCTTCATTTTAGTCGTCCTCCTCTCCTTCCTGTTTTCGCATCAGCGTCTCCATCACGTGACGCCTCTCTTCCGCCGCTAAATTAACGACGAAAGCGTTAGCCACGTTCCCAGTCCCAATACTGACCGTCTTTTCACTGCTGCAGTTCAGTGACGACACTGTCGCGATAGAATGACTCCGAACATTGCAAGAAAAAGGTCAAAAGCGTCTGACTGCAGACAGCCGCTGGGAGCTATCTCGCACACCTACTGTTCCAAAATTATTCATTCGATAAATACGTTTGACGTAATGGTTTCTTAAATTTGATCACTTCAATCACAATAAAATACAGTTGATGCATAAATACATGTGATCAGTCAATGGAAGAGTTCTCCATTAGACATTTCATTAGCACTCCTCCATTTACCCTCTGAGGCAAAGTTTTGCTGCTCTTATTACAGCCACCCATTGATTTCTCCATGAGACCATTTGATGGCAATTCGTATTGGAAGACGTTTTATAAAGAGTTTGGCTTCCCAACCAAATGCAACACAACAAGCAATACAAGTGGAGTGAAATTTGCTTGATGCACATCAGCTAATTTGTCTCACCACTCGAAGCATACTAGCATATCTGAGATGTCAGGTTCCATACCAGGTGTACTGGGAGTCCAGTACAGTCTTCTTCTTCTTGACCTCACAGGATGGCAGCTATAGGTACGGTTAGAATATTATGAGGCAGTCTAAGGCATGTGTTTGTACTGCCACACATATGCCAGGAGCTTGATGGAGACTACTGTTGGTATCAAGTGGGAACCCACTGAATATACCGTAGTGCTGTAGTTGTCCTGAGTTGAGAATGCTTGCATGCATGCCCAGATCTGCCTAGCTGTTACCGAGAGCTGATCCTAAGAGTGGCAGAGCAAGGTGGTCTGTGTATGCATCACCCCCTCCCCCCCCCACCTCCCCCCAACCTCCTCCCACATGCTAGTCAAGAACATTACAAAGGTTATGCACAGTCCATCTCCAGGAGTGTGGGTGCAAGGTAAAAGGGATCTTAGGGGAATTTAGTGTGGTTCCTTATCAGAGCTGATTTTAATGTGCAACTTAGAACAGGGTCAGTGACCATGTGTATGTTGTCTTTCCCAGTCCCCAGTCCACTAACATACCCATGTAGTGGTTCTACATGCGTAGCTGACTGAGGTGGTTTCATTTTTCCATAAGAAGTGCATTTACAAAAATGCAGTACAGTACAATATAAATGAAAGCCAGATATCATACATCGTACATGAAAGCAAGACAATAAAATACTGTTTGGGAAGGTACGTACCCGAAAGCAAGACAATAAAGTACATACTGTGATGGTGCATACATACAAGAAAGGAAATAAAACATGGTTCATACATGAAAAGCATAATATTGTTCTACATACGTGGCAGAAATCGTTCGAACATAAATAGTTGCATCACTCTAGCTATGAGGCTTGTTTGATGCTCTGACTTCTTGCCACAGTCTAAAATGGCTGTGGTGGTCATAGGACATCACTTGCTTTTTTTTTCTTTTCTATTTTTGTTCTTTAATAACCTCTATGGGACCATTTTGTTTTGCAGCCATTGGTGTCACAAGTAAAGTCTTTCTTGGATGTTGGAACATCACAGAAAGAGTGGTCATATGATGTCTTACAGCACGAGTCTCTGCGTCGCCCCTCTGCACTGCCACAGGAAGCCTCTGCAGGCAGGAATGAGTAAGATTTAGGCTCACCAGTTGCACCATTGATGCGGTGTAAGTTCCAAGTTCCAAGTTCTTTTTAGAAAGGCATTGGGATCACTAACTCGTTTTGTCTCAATAACAACTGGGATGTGACAAGGGTGGAGGTGCACTTTGAGAACTTTCTATCTTCATACTGTGCAGCAACCTGTCCAGCCTTCATAACTGCCAAAGGTAAGTAGGAAGGGGCAAAGGTATCCGGGCATGTAACACATCAAACCATGAGCAACCATTCTTCCATGGGACCATTGTTGCTCCATCAGATCGCTTACCATCCGAGCGGTCAAGACCAGATGGCTCAAGACGTGAATGAGAGTGTTTGCAGATGTGAGAACTCTGTGGATGATATCATTGTCGCATGGCGATGATGGCGGCTCGACAGTTGAGTGGCATGCTGATAAACCTGATGAGGGCATGCTGAATGCAGGCAAAGGTCAATTGCTACTCGTATGGTTTCATTGGCTCACAAATAAGAGCATGAAGCCAGGCACTGGACCCCTTGGCACTGGACTCCTTGGCACTTGACTCCTTGGCACTTGACTCCTTGGCACTTGACTCCTTGGCACTTGACTCCTTGGCACTTGACTCCTTGACACTTGACTCCTTGGCACTGGACTCCTTGGCACTTGACTCCTTGGCACTTGACTCCTTGACACTTGACTCCTTGACTCCTTGGCACTGGACTCCTTGGCACTTGACTCCTTGACACTTGACTCCTTGACACTGGACTCCTTGGCACTGGACTCCTTGGCACTTGACTCCTTGGCACTTGACTCCTTGGCACTGGACTCCTTGGCACTTGACTCCTTGGCACTTGACTCCTTGACACTGGACTCCTTGACACTGGACTCCTTGGCACTGGACTCCTTGGCACTTGACTCCTTGGCACTTGACTCCTTGGCACTGGACTCCTTGGCACTTGACTCCTTGGCACTTGATTCCTTGACACTTGATTCCTTGACACTGGACTCCTTGGCACTGGACTCCTTGGCACTTGACTCCTTGGCACTTGACTCCTTGGCACTGGACTCCTTGGCACTTGACTCCTTGGCACTTGATTCCTTGACACTTGATTCCTTGGCACTGGACTCCTTGGCGCTGGACTGCTAGGCACCGCACTCCTCAGCATGACAGACCAAGAGGCAGATTCTAGCCTGGGCATCTGCAGCTGTAGCATCAGACATAGCATTTATTCTGAGAAAGTCCATTTGGAGGAGGGTAGTTGTGACCTTGTGACCACACAAAGCATCATAACTACGCTGAAGTGATAAGACAAGATTGTTATCCATTCAATGAATACTAAAAAAAAACAAAAAAAACGAGAGCTAAAAAAAAAGAATTCTTCACATAGTCTATACATACAAGGCAAAGAATGTTGTAAAAAGAATATTCAAGAACTAGAAAAGAAAAAAAACAGGAGAGCTCATTTCTACCATGTTCAAAAGTTAGTCCTTTATTTGCGGGTCACTAAGGTCATGTATCTACCTTCGTGGTCAATAGCTTCAGTTTCCTCTCTATTCTATCATTCTCATACTTCAGTTCATCAGCTACTCAGGACGAAGCATCAAGCACTAAGAGGACATCCTTGAGAGTTGGAGTTGAGTCAGTGTTAGTACCTGAAGAGTTGCCATGTCCTTCCACTCAAAATGACCCATCTCAGGATACGTTGTTGAAAGTACAGAGCAGCCTCTGTGTGGTGTTGCTGATGGAGCTGACGAAGAATCCCCACGTGCATCTGATCCCATCTCCATTAAAGGCTTTCTAGTAATACAGCACATGCACCAGGGCCAAGCTCAAGAAGAGCTCACATGTAATAAAAACACAAACTAACAATGGAGCTTCATTCAAAAGGTTAAACATTCACTATAATTGGAGATGAATACACGGATCCACATTCAAAATTCTGTCTGTGAGCTTAAGTTTGTGGGTTTGTCATTGCAACAGGAACCATGCATCTAAGAATGCCTGATTAGTTTTAACCACCAGTATCACGGTAATGAAAGTACAATATTTTATACTCTATTTCTGAAGCACCATTAGTCTTGATCCATCAATAATCAGGGCTCATGGAGTGCAAGATTATGCCATTAGCACTGTATCCACTGCAATTCCCACTGCCCATTGCACTTCAGGAAGTTGTTGGAATTAATCAATGAGGCCATAGGTTGCTTTATTGAGAAAGCTAAGTTAAGATCAAAGAAATTACTGCCTCAAATCTTTCCATTGCAGTACACACTTCATATCAATGAGGCCATATGATAGTGTCCTATTGTGTCATCTGAAAAGCCTGGAGTGCAAGCTAGGATCAAAGAACTACTTCATTAGCATTGTGCTATTCCCACTCAGTGCACTGGCCTGCACACATGGAGCCCTGTCATCTGAGATGCAAGCTACAATCAAAGAAATTACTCCCTTTCCATTTCCATTCCATCACCACCGCTCACTCACCTTACCTTGCTGGTGATGGAGTGTGACTGATGAAGCAGCTGTGGTGGTGTGGACTAAATTATTCATCATCATGCCACACAACATTTTGAGATGGAAAGATGTGCTGCACTCTTCAGGAAGTTAGAAAACTCGTTCGAATTATCTATGGATAATAATGGAGGCCCTGTTGTGTCATCTGAGATGAAAGCAAAATTACTCCATTAGCATTGTGCAGTCCATTGCACACTTTAGGAAGTGCGACCAAATGGTAGAACAACATACACAACAGTTCTGGATGCAAATGATTCTCCCACATTAGTACCTAAGCTTCGAGTTTATCTGATGAAAGTGGAAGCTGGGATTGGTACAGACACACTCTATAGTCAAAGCTCAGGGTTGGAAGGCAGCACTGTCACATCACAGTAGTATATACCGGGTGTCCACGAAAGAACGCAATGCTTTTGAACGGGAATAACATTTGATAGATTGCGTTCTTTCGTGGACACCCGGTATTTTGACCATAAACATCTTGAGATCTTGTAACCATGTTTCTCAAAACTGAGGGTAGTAATGAAGCTATTTTTGAAGCATACAACATGGAATGAGGTTATTGGTGCATTTCTCAGAGTCACTAGAAATAACATTGACACAGCCAGCTTTCTTCAATGGTAAGATGAAGTTCTCAAGCTAGCCGAGAAGGTTGGTGTAGAAAGACTGTGCCAGGATGACTGCGGGTTTGCAGAGAAGTCATAGCAGTCCAGTCCACAAGATCACTTTACAAAGGCAGTGGCTATTGCACTTCTCGATGACCTTTTAATTTAGATGGAGGATAAGCTGTTTAGTAAGGAGGTATATGTATCAAGCCTTCCATTATTCTTCATTCGACATTAGACCATTTACACATGGCAGTGTGACTCCGTATACAATTCATAGGAAATGAACATAGAAATGGCAGGCTCTGTTGTAAAACAGAAACAAAGGAAGCTGAAGGATGGAATTTATTCCTGGTAACAACTCCTGCAGTCTTTTAGTAATGGATGCACTCTACCAATTACAGTCGAAGAAGCGGAGCAGTCCTTTTCATTCTTGCGAAGACTAAAGACCTAGCCAAGATCAGTGATGCATGACCAAAGGATGCTTATTAATCTTGCTGGCGAAGGATGCTTATTAATCTTGCTGGCGAAGAATGCTTATTAATCTTGCTGGCGAAGAATGCTTATTAATCTTGCTGGCGAAGGATGCTTATTAATCTTGCTGGCGAAGAATGCTTATTAATCTTGCTGGCGAAGAATGCTTATTAATCTTGCTGGCGAAGGATGCTTATTAATCTTGCTGGCGAAGAATGCTTATTAATCTTGCTGTTGATAGCCATGCACTATGAAGAAAAGGTCGACATGGTTGAAATTTGTTGTGCCTTTCTGCCGGACCATGCATCCACGAAAACTAATTCCAGCATCCTTTTGTTTATTGACAACTATAGTTTAACTTTTGTGCATGCCTGATGTATTGTGCAATTATGAATTTAAAAGATACGATTGTTTAAACATACAAAACCAGATGACCTCCCCTCCCGCCTTTCCAAAATTCCTGCCCTTGACTCCAGATTTATGAGGATTCCTTTGTGATGTGTCCATTGACCAAAGGGTAGAGTCCCCCTCCCTTTCATTGACTGAATGGTATTATTTAAGGTGTCTGCACCCTTCAAAAGCCAATATTATGTTTTGTTTGACCTTATACTTCAGTGCGAGGACTGTGCAACCCTCTGGTGCGGTTATTTTGGCAGTCCAGTTCTCCATGCTGCAGCCTCACTAGGATCGAAATGGGCATGTAAAAAAAAAACGTGGAGCGCAAAACACACATGCATGCTTGGGCATATCTTAGAGTATGCGGTGCTCTCAATTGACACTGCCATGTTGATGGAGGCGGAAATTAATCTCTGCAAATCTATACTACGTCTAGGATAATCGAATCACGCCGGCGCCTACACAGGGCGCGGCGCTAGTGTACACCGTAGATTCCGAGATTATATATGGCTGCGCAAATAGTCAGATTAGAAAAGGCATCAGCGCAGCTGTGATACTGGCGAGTACTGTACGCTTGTGCATCATTTTAAAAAGCGGAAGCTCAAGCATGAAACCATGCCAGCGCAATGACAAGCGGAAGCTCAAGCATAAAACCATGCCAGCGCAATGACTTCAGAACCGACGAACTACAATCGACCATCCAGGAGAAGACGCTACACGCATCTTCCATTCTGATCACGGAAAAGACTTCAAATGAAAGTATGCCATTACCTCTTGAGATAACAATGGCTGATGGCTTTACTTGGATAAAGGGCGAAATCATGCAGATTAACACAATTTACGAACGAACGGCCCTATTCTGAGCTGCTCTTGCAAGACAGTATAATAAAGCTTTCAGAAATTCTCGTCCTCAGAGCTGCGCAAGGTATATACCATGCCATCTCGTAGCTCCAGAAGTCTCTCTCCGCCAGTTTCTCCTATAAAGCACCGTTAATTCGTTGACTACATCCACACTATATATCCCAGATAACCATGGCCCGATAATGCTTTCTCTCAACAGTTATACATCCAGTAATCAGCTCGCCCCCGCTATGAGGTAATTTTAATATGAAGCTTTTTCAACAAAATAAACAGTTCGTCGCAAATATAATGGCCAGATAATGCTGTCTCTCAACAGTTACATCCATGCTTTCCCAGTACGAAATCCAGTATATATAGCGTTCAGAGGTGTCCAGACTTCATTGAAAACACATGCGGTTATCGTCAGGACAGTCCCGTAGAACAGTTAACGGCCGGATAATACTGTCTCTCAACAGTTAATCCATTTCCAGTATCTAAATCCAGTACTCATCTCTCCACCAGTTCCCATAGCGGGGTGCCAAGACTTGATTTACAACGAAATTAAAACAACAGTTCGTCGTAACCATATGTCTAGTAAAAACGGCCAGAGTGTTGTCTCTCAACAGTTACATCCATTTCCCGTGCAGTAGTACCCTCCAGTCCACCGTTCCCGTGCAGTACCCTCCAGTCCACCGTTCCCGTGCAGTACCCTCCAGTCCACCGTTCCCGTGCAGTACCCTCTCGTCCACCGTTCCCGTGCAGTACCCTCCAGTCCACCGACCTGCACGTCGGTGGACGGCAAGCGTGCAATATTCACCAAAGATAGTCAACTTACATGCGATCACGATGAAGACACGTACAGTGACTGCAAGCTCTTACACAGTAGATTATGCAATAATCAAGCTGTTTACCAAGTAAATCCATGACTATCATTATTAAACACTATACTATCTATGTGGTTATCAATCGTGATTATCGTCCTGCGAGGAAGTCTCTCCAAAAGAATAACGGGTTTTGCAGCTAGTCAATATTGTACTAACTCAACTCAAGTGATACACATATGTATATTGGTGATCAGTGGCTGCATTTGTAGAAATTTTAACTGGTCCACAATGATTGTTAGTGTAACTGAATTTTCCTGCTATACTTTTCACCACCTTGGTCTAGTTCTTCCCTCATCTCAATTTGCTCCCTCATATCTTGCTGTATACAGACAGGTTAGTTTGATAATGATGCCACCAAGGAAGGCAGAGAGTAATGGCTCTGGGAGCTGAGAGTGACAGGCCTTGTCAGACCCCATGTTAGTTAGGCAGAGGATATAAGAATGCACAGCCCCCAGTGCCTAGTAGTAAGGACTGTATTCAGTGGGATAGATTACTGCATGATAAAGGCTTCCAAGTTAGCAATCACCATGCATCTTCATGTACATGTGTGTGGTCATAAAATAAACAATACTGTGTAATGTAGCTAGGTAAGGTTATCTAACCGTTCCGCCCTTTCCACACACACACACACACACACACACACACACACACACACACACACACACACACACACACACACACACACACACACACACACACACATGCATGCACACACACACACACACACACACATTATGGAGGAAGGTGCATGCAAGTAGGGACCTAGCTAGCCACTGCCTCTAGTTTTACCTCAGCACATCATTGCTGCCAGTGTCTGTTACCACACTTGGTCCCAAGTAAGCAGAACAGAACAGGAATGAGCACTTCACAAATCCAGCATGTTTTCGGGGTTCAAAAAACTTAATACAAGGATCATAAACATGTGCAAAGAACAAAGGTGCTCTACTCCCTGTGTATCGAAAAGGAAGAAATGACCTTGTTTTTTATAAAGATCATTTTAGTACACAAAGAATTTGAATGCAGCTCTTGACAGGCGATAGAAACTAAAAACCTAACTGTCTCAACTATGACCTAGCTGTTTGTGCATTAACTACAGTAGTTCCAAAGTATGTACCAGTCCATTCACAATGACTAAATTTGTGGCATATGCTTTGACTAATTGGTTACGCTCTATCCTGACTATAAGGAAACAGGGTGAGTAGACGATCCAAGTTCGTCTACAAAAAAAAAAGAAGCTTTTTCTTTGTTATGCCTGAATTTCTGGAGTTCCTGCACACTGACACAAGACAATTGAAACTTCTGAGTCCAGCCTGCATCAATCTACCATTTTATGTGAACTAAAGCATGGGAAGGGATCACATGATAGAGGTTGCAAGGCAACGCATGGTGCATAAAAGAGCGACTCAAGTGACAGCACAGCTGGGTTTTATAGCACGAAAAACAAGAATTGGGAATGAAATTAACTCCACTCACTGATCCTATCTGCAGTTCCACAGTGCTAGCTATAGCAGTCTATAGCTAGCTATATGAACATGTATTCACACCAGACAGCTGTTCTGTATGAGCGTCACAATGGTACATGGCAAGCTACTTAACCTTTGTATTTCCAGCATCAAAGCCCTTCCCACAGTGTCCTTCAGAAATCACTGTCTGCTATGCCATGCTTCCTCTAAAACATACCAAAGCTCATGGCCTAAGGTGCCAATAAAGACTACCTCCCTCCCTGCCTTGACACTGTTGCAGCATTGCTTTGAACAAACAACCTATACATGTACATACATGTACACGTAGACGTAGACGCATGCACTCCCTTTTTTAACTACAACAAATGAATTAGGTGACCCGAAGAACAGAGATCCATGTGATAACACGTGGGAAGACATCGATAAAGTGAAGCAACATAAACCACATGCATACATTTAACTGCTGTTAATGACTTTATTGACTGCCAATGCCCATTTCAGGGGTGCGTATACCGGGTGTTCGCGAATGAAGGCAAAGGTTTTAAACGGGAATAACTGTTCACCGGATCGAGATAAAAATCGGAGATTTTGAAACTAACATGGAATCGCTAGGCAAATGTTTGTCAACAAATTTGGTGAATACAGGTATACCAGTACCACATATAACCCTTTTTCCAGCTGACCCCTAGCCATGCAAAAACATTATACTGACATTGTACCGTTGCAATCCGATCAACGCGCGTACGTACTGTCATCCTAAATATTCAACTCACAGTGCAAGTCAGTCCAGCTGATAACTGAAGCTTTGCGCATGCGGTCAAATTTGCCGACATCTGACGTGTATTCTTTGTAGTCGACTCATATCAGCACAAGACTTATAGCATTATTATTATTATCATTTTTGGTAGCTGCAACTGTCGGTAAATGAAAAATCCAATTAGTCGCGGCGTCGTGTATATATTTTAGCAACATTACCTTTGCTGCCGTCTTCCTGCTGACATATGGCGCCTCACCATTTGGCAACCACTTTAACACAACAGAAAGTTTATTCTCTGTACATGGATTATATATAACCCGCAACAGGATGTCAAACGGCTTATTTTAACAACCGGATACACGCCTGGTGGGCGATCACCTGATAGAACCACAGTCTGTCAATAACGGGCCGTAAAAATTATGTAGCAAGCCGTTCAATCTATTAGAAGTAGTTTAAAATACAATAATCATTATAACTATACAACAGTTGTATTCAATCGTGATCGAAACAAAAAGCTTGATCACCTGCAATTAATTAACTCCTTCCCTTTACTGAACCCATGTTGCGAGATTGAGTCTCTTTAAATTTGCAGTGGTTTTGCCATTCGTGAAGCAATGAAATCAGTGTCATGATTCTTGTGCTGTCCACAGTGAACAGTGTGCGTGACAGATTGAACAGAGGGCATTCAAAATCATTCAAGCATTGCTGTCCATTGGTAACTCCAAAGGTTCACAACCTTTGTACAAGGTTTCTGACTTGAGCTTAAATAGTTGCGACAAGCTGACCATATATGGGCAATAGATGAACATAACACCAAACAAAATTGCTTTACCTGAGTTGTGGTAGAGTGCATTGAATCAATCATTGTATAGAAAGTTGCTTATAGGCAGCCAATAGTCACATAACATTCCTTACTACTGAAAGCTACTCACCATTCGTGCTGTGTCTTGGCTTAGGCTGTTGGCTTTCAGAACCTTGCTTGGACAGCGTTTAAGAAATAAAACCTGAACTTGGTCTGGGTTGTAACGGTCGTAAGGTCTTTGCTGCAAGATCAGCCTTTTTTTTTGCTGTCATAGTAGCCTCCATTACACAAGTGCTCAGCAACCGTGACTATATCTTGACTAGGAGCTTGCCTATTGCCGTTTGGGTTTGCAAACGCACAATCGAGGTAAATTATTCATGCCTAATGGTGAGACAATAAAGGTATACATGCCCACATATTATGCACTTACTACTGTGCACTAGAGGCAGAGAAAGGACTATAGTTCTTCATACTCTCAACAAGATGCACAATAATCACAGATCTGCATTGCCTCAGCAGGATCAAAGTAGTCACACTATGCAATGAGAAGCACATGGAGCACCAAATAGTTAAGCATACATTAGTGTGCATTGTGTACTTACCCACACTCATCAGCAATTGGGATTGCCCATGCTCAATGCAGACCAGCTGTCAGAGCTGCAAAGAAATGAATGTTCTCAGGTTGTGCATTGGACAGGCCTTCAAGGAGCTTTCTAACTCGCCATGCCAGTTCTGATTCTTATAACTGCTGGTGTCATGTGTAAAAAGGTTCAGTGGCAGCAGTACAACCTTTCTCCCTGCGGCCTTTGCTATCAAAGGGTGTGAAGCCAAGTAAGCAGCCGACTCCCAGAGTGAATTTTTATAATTGAGAGTATTTGCGATGCATGGTATACTGTAGTTGCATGATGACATACCTCAGGGGTAATCCTTTGACACAAACCAGAACTGCATTCCATCCCACAACGTCCAGTGGTTTTTGTTGAAGAGATATTACTGCTGATGTGGACAGTACAATTCGCTCATAAACTATCAGGGCATTCATCAACCTTGAGGGGAATATCAACACTAAGTCCTGTGATTTTCATGACTTCAGTACAAACCGATATTACCACGTACCCTTTGGAAGAATTGGTCCATTATTCCGGCAGTAGGTTCCAGTTGTGGATGCAGGAAAGTGAAAGTCTCTCACAAACACAGATACCTAATTTGAAACTGATATCATAGGAGCACAAATACAAGGATCTGTGTTCCATCGCCTCACATGGTAAATCTCCCTGCAAGTTCATGCCATACAATTGAGTCCTATATGACACAATGAATGATATCTTATGCCTATAGGTAGTTGTTGAGTCAACTGGGTAATGAACCAAACTAGAACTAAGTTTCTGAGTTCCAAGACAGTGCAGTATGATTGAACAAATTGTAATGTAGCTTTGATCGGGTGAAAAGCTTTCAACTGCCAGCTTCCTACATATTTTAAGCAGGCACAGCAAGACCTGCTGTCCTCAGTATAAGGTTGGACTTTGTTATTGAGGTATCACATGATATATGTTGTGTGCCAACAAAACCAAATACCCACTGGATGGGGGCTGTGAAGGAAGGAACTAGAGCAAAGCAAATAGACGCATGGCTTGTGAATGGTTAGAGCTCATCTGACAAGAGGTTTCTAAACACTGTATGAGTTCTTGTAGAGATTCTACCATGTTCCAGCGCCCCACTCAACAGGGAAAAATAGCATAAAGGTTAATAACATACCATCATGCCGATAACTGAAGTGTGAGAGATCAAGGCTCCGGTTAAGTGCCAGTCCGGTTTAGACTTGTACACGAACTCTTTAAACCTCTGATAACACAATCTTAATACACAGCTGACGAACGAAAAACGTACCTGCACCCGCCATTGTTAATAATGTTTCATCCACCGGTTTCGGAGCCTGCACACGGCTGCACCGCTGCGGTTCTTCTGTGGGGGTGTGAGTCTCGTGTTCCTCAGCAATATAGAGCGTTTGGCTGCATATTGTGGTAATCCAGGCACCTAGCAAGGGCAGCCAGAATCATCGCTATACTGCATGTATATGTTGCCAGCAAGTAGCGTCGAATCCATTGCAAGTGGTCATTTGAACTACTCTGCCACATACTATACCATGGACATGCATCAATACCTGCTACTTAATGGCGTCAGCAGACTCAGTTCTACATCAGCCCTTTCCATACGATGCTTAAATATATTTGCTTTAATTGGAGTTCTGAACATGCTACATGTACATGGATACATTTAAACCACTCCAGACCACTGCATTCATTTTCAAACACCTGATATGTATGCATGCGACTACAAGCCCCTCGATCTGGATTCAACAGGGTGAAGATGAGAAGTATACTTTTCTAACCAAAGTTTCTGTTAATAACTAACTGTCGTATAGCAGGCTTCCTCAAATTTTACACTTTGTTGGGTACCTGAAGCTGTTGGAGTCTTAAAACGCGCGCCCAGCTGCATCAGCACCATGTACTGTTACTCCTTCGTGTCGTGCACTTTGTTTTCGTCTCTGAATATATTATAGATTGCGCGAGTCTATATCAATACAATAAGCTCGCAGACAATATTCTAAATACACACATATCACCGATACTTATGCAGGGAGTAGTATGGTTTGTGTGACTTTCCGCCATGTCGATGCTACCGTGACCTTAATCGGTACATTTGTTTGTCCGCTCGATTTTTGTTGCCGTTTTAAACATTTCGTCAGTTTTATTGCGGGTATGGTATTACCCGCATTTTTGCCAGATATATGTCGACAGAAGCTTTCACGAGAAGGTTGAGAATTTGAACGAGTCTCGTCAAATAAAACTTCGAAGCAATACCAGTAATGGAATCAAATAACTACAAAGCCACACCCACATCCGCGTTGTTTTGCATGGCAAATATAGTACTCCTAGAGGTGTAGCACTCCTAAAGGTGTAGCACTCCTAAAGGTGTAGCACTCCTAGAGGTGTAGCACTCCTAGAGGTATAGCACTCCTAGAGGTGTAGTACTCCTAGATGTGTAGCACTCCTAGAGGTGTAGTAGTACTCCTAGAGGTGTAGCACTCCTAGAGGTGTAGTACTCCTAGAGGTGTAGCACTCCTAGAGATGTAGCACTCCTAGAGGTGTAGCACTCCTAGAGGTGTAGCACTCCTAGAGGTGTAGCACTCCTAAAGGTGTAGCACTCCTAGAGGTGTAGTACTCCTAGAGGTGTAGCACTCCTAGAGGTGTAGCACTCCTAGAGGTTCAGCACTCCTAGAGGTGTAGCACTCCTAGAGGTGTAGCACTCCTAGAGATGTAGCACTCCTAGAGGTGTAGTACTCCTAGAGGTGTAGCACACCTAGAGATGTAGCACTCCCAGAGGTGTAGCACTCCTTGAGGTGTAGCACTCCTAGAGGTGTAGTACTCCTAGAGGTGTAGCACTCTTAGAGGTGTAGTACTCCTAGAGTTGTAGCACTCCTAGAGGTGTAGCACTCCTAGAGGTGTAGTACTCGTAGAGGTGTAGTACTCGTAGAGGTGTAGCACTACTAGAGGTGTAGCACTCCCAGAGGTGTAGTACTCCTAGAGGTGTAGCACTCCTAAAGGTGTAGCACTCCTAGAGGTATAGCACTCCTAGAGTTGTAGCACTCCTAGAGGTGTAGCACTCTTAGAGGTGTAGCACTCCTAGAGGTGTAGCACTCCTACAGGTGTAGTACTCCTAGAGGGACACATACAGTGTCAAAAATATCCTGAGTGGTGACATACAGTCATGGTGCCACAAACAAACCCATGCAATGTTGTAGCTAGCAATCGCTATGCACAAAATGAGCTAGATTTTGCTACATAACAGGTTATGAGTGATTTCCAAACCTGCTGAATTAAATTCTTATGTATACAGCCATGAGATACAATTTGTGTTGTGGAGATTGTGTGTGTGTGTGTGTGTGTGTGTGTGTGTGTGTGTGTGTGTGTGTGTGTGTGTGTGTGTGTGTGTGTGTGCGTGTGCATATATGTGTGCATATCTAGAGAACAATCCTCATTCTAGTCCAATGGTAGCCTATGCTCAGTGTGGAGCTGGATTATGACACCAAACATTAATATGGGAAGTGTTGTGGTAGTATCCCTGCAGTATACATCTTCAGTATACGTACTAAATTAACACATACCCTGCTAGATGCAATGCTATAAATCATTCAGATCCACAAGGTCAGTCAATTACGAACAAAAATTGTTTCAAATGTCCATCCACAGCTCCACGTATAAAGAATGGGATTAGAAAAATTATTTAAGGGAAGGTGAAATGGCAATTGCTGATTCAAGTAACATATACTTGCAACAGCTTTGTACACATACTTACCTCCATTATATGTTTCAAAGTTTAAACAATGTGATGCAGTAAAATTAATTTTACAATAATTATTCTATTTAATAAAGTCAAGTGGAGTTCGCATAAATATAATGACTCAATAATAGTCTTTTTAATTACCTAATCAAACACGTTTTGTTACAATAGCAGGGGCTCTATAGAGCAGACTTTTAATAGTTCATCATTTATATTCTAGATTATTCAATTTATGATACCGAACAGGCTTACTCTAAATTTTCATATCAAAGTTAATTAACTCGAGTTATTTCAGTTAAATGGACCATTATATCTCAGTGTCTTGATTTAGTTTCTCCAATATACTTCACCTTAAAATTGACATAAACTATTTTTTTAGACTACAGAGCTTATTTACATTAGAGAAGTCCAATATTTTATTTTTAATATGGTGTTAGAACTTGATAAAGTGGTTGCCAACATTGTACCAAGCCGCGGTTTTGGATCCAAGGTTGTGTATTATCGGTTAGTACTTGTAAACAAAAACAATCTTATTTGTTTACTACATTTTAGACGCATCAGGCCAAAATTGCTACAGATGGGCGCCGGGTGTACACTCGGCTTCCTGGCCGTCCATATTTCAATCAGACAGCAGCTATACGTAGGACCGGAGCATGCAATGATTGCCCAGCGTATGCGGCAGAAGTTTAGAAACTAAGCGGTCAGGTCTAAAGAGATAGAGTGGCCAACAATACAGAATGAGATTGATAAGGTCCAGATATATTAAGTAACGATTAAAAATAAATGTAATAATAATATTTAAGGCTCGATTGAAACCAAAAATGGACACAAAACTAAACAACAATGCATATACAGTGCAATAAATATACGAGTACCTCAAGCTTTTTTATGATGGCCTTTGCAAGTCCTACTGGCATAGATCATTACTAGCACCTCCTGGCAGCAGTCTTGGTAGAGGAGGCCTGGGCCTGAGAGCCTTATCCCACCACACCTCCTCAGCTTACATCGCATCTTTGTGTTCCTCTGACTACAGTGCTCAGACAAGCCACCATCTATACCAAGCCGTGGAGATTTTCAACACACCAGGAAATGCTATCTGGCTGAGGATTTGCTTGTATCCTCTTTTTAACTCATCACCTGTTTCAAGTAGAGCTTGTTTGCTGTCTGCTCCATTCCCCCCCCCTCCCCCCTCCTCCCCCCTCCCCCCTCCTTCCCCCTCCTCTCCCCTCCCCCCTCCCCCCCTGCATCCTCCTGGCTTTCTGTGATTCCCTCCGAGGGTCTTGACCTCTCCATATTCCAAGTTGCCATTAAATGGTGGCTCAACCCGGACCCATTAGAGTGCTCCCAATGTGCCTTATGCCCTGGAAGCTCACTGGACCACCTCGGTCATCATGTGGTCATGCCCTGGAAGCTCATTGGACCACCTCTGTCATCATGTGGTCACCTGGAAGCATGGTGAAGGTGTAGTTGCTCACCACAGCATGCACAAGGATATCCTAGCTGTTGCCTTAGTGTGAAGCTAGAAGCTGGTTATAATTTATCTCTTGACCATTCCAATACTCGTCCAGCTGACATCATTTTTGCTGAGACTGTCGCTGAGCTCACCTTAATGTGAAGCTAGAGGCTGGTTATTGACCATTCCAAAACTCGTCCAGCTGACATCCTGCTACCCAAATGGTGCATGGGAAGGTCAGCTGCATTAACTCTGTGCGTCACCACTCCACTTAACCCCCTAACACCTGTGCGTCACCACTCTACTTAACCCACTAACACCTGTGCGTCACCACTCCACTTAACCCACTAACACTATTGGAATCGGGAGTGCCAGCAGGTGCTGGTGCCCAGACTACTGGAGGTCAAAAGCATTTTGCCAATGACCCCAAGTGTTCTGGTCATGGGTGGGTATACATCCCAGTCTAAACTTATACATGAGGACCAACCGATCCTACATGGTCCTGGAATTTCCTGAGGCGTTGTAGACATTACTTGTGCGTAAGTGCACATAAAGTTGTTCATCATCATTCCCACAACAAATTTAGTAGCAAGGTGGAACATTGAAGGACGATTTAGGGCACCTTGACGATGTGTGTGTAGTGTAATAACAGCTACCAACATGCCGGCAACCAGTTAATTCTGTTGAAATCACACACAGGTCTGTTAGCTCTTTTTTTCTTTTACCTCATGCTCTCAATTTAGAGCATTCCAAATCTTATTTAGAGCATTCCAAACCTGGTTTTTGGTTGTTACGTCACAGGGGAGGGCAAGTGTAAAGGATCCAAAGATCAGGGAGTCGGTTCTGGTCAATAAGATTTGTTTTGAGAGAGGGCAGGTTATTGATCCAAAGTTGGTCTGAAATTTTTCTCAATATGTAATTCCTTGTCTAATCCGCACACTACTTTAGATCTCCTCTAGTCTACCAAGTCGCATGGCCAGTTGGTTGGTCAACTAAGCTAACAGAACATACATTCGAGTGAGTCTTGAATGTATCAACCCCTTTGCAATAATTATTGCAATGGGGTTGATAGGCTCATAATCTCACAACCAGTTGTGTGGATGGTCAATCCCTTACAATGAGGCTCATAGTCTCACAACCAGTTGTGGGGATGGTCAATCCCTTACAATGAGGCTCATAAAGTCCCACAATTGCAATTATATTGTTCAGTTTTTTAACATCTTACATGTGTGCAGATGTGTCCCACCAAGTCTGTGGGACACACTCATAGCATTTACTGCTGCAACGTCACATTTGGGAAAAGCATGCCACACCATCTCTTACAATGCTTAGTGATGTCCATTTGAAGCCCCCCTCTTCCCCTGCCCCTCTTCCCCCGCCCCTCTTCCCCTGCCCCTCTCTCCCCGCCCCTCTTCCCCCGCCCCTCTTCCCCCGCCCCTCTTCCCCCGCCCCTCTTCCCCTGCCCCTCTTCCCACGCCCCTGGGTATTATTTGGCAATCCTGAGCAACAAATATACAAGAACCTCAAGCTTTTTTATGATGGCCTTTGCAAGTCCTTTTCTCAATGCACTGGCATAGATCATTACTAGCACCTCCTGGCAGCAGTCTTGGTAGAGGAGGCCTGGGCCTGAGAGCCTTTTCCCACCACTCCTCCTCAGCTTACATCGCATCTTTGTGTTCCTCTGACTACAGTGCTCAGACAAGCCACCATCTATACCAAGCCGTGGAGATTTTCAACACACCAGGAAATGCTATCTGGCTGAGGATTTCCTTGTATCCTCTTGCCTCAAACAGAGCTATTGAATAAGCTGGATGACAATCTTCTCAGCACGCGTTTTAACTCATCACTTGATAGAGCTTGTTTCAACCACCCATGCAGCCTCCTGGCTTTGTGTGATTCCCTCCGACGGTCTTGGTCTTCACCTTGGCCCCTTTCTATTTCAAGTTGCCATTAAATGGTGGCTCAACAGGACCCATCAGAGTGCTCCCAATGTGCCTTATGCCCTGGAAGCTCACTGGACCACCTTGGCCATCAGTGGTCATGCCCTGGAAGCTCATTGGACCACCTTGGCCATCAGTGGTCATGCCCTGGAAGCTCATTGGACCACCTCGGCCATCAGTGGTCGTGCCCTGGAAGCTCATTGGACCGATCCTGCCATAACGTGGTCATGCCCAGGAAGCTCATTGGACCGCCTCGGCCATCACGTGGTCATGCCCAGGAAGTTCACTGGACCGCCTCGGCCATCATGTGGTCATGCCCTGGAAGCTCACTGGACCGCCTTGGCCATCATGTGGTCATGCCCTGGAAGCTCCTCGGCCATCACATGGTCATGACCTGGAAGCTCACTGGACTGCCTCAGCCATCGTGTGGTCATGCCCTGGAAGCTCACTGGACTGCCTCAGCCATCGTGTGGTCATGGTTGCTCTCCTCAACATGCACAGGGATATTCTTGCTGAGACTGTCGCAGAGCTCACCTTAGTGTGAAGCTAGGTTATTGACCATTCCAAAACTTGTCCAGCTGACATCCTGCTACCCAACTGATGCACGGGAAGGCCAGCTGCATTAACTCTGTGCGTCACCACTCCACTTAACCCCCTAACACCTGTGCATCACCACTCCACTTAACCCACTAACACCTGTGCGTCATCACTCCACTTAACCCACTAACACTATTGGAATTGGGAGTGCCAGCAGGTGCTGGTGCCCAGACTATTGCCAATGACCCCAAGTGTTCTGGTCATAGGTGGGTATACATCCCAGTCTAAAATTGCACTTGGTCTGGGCTAACTCAACAGCCATCCTCTCCAGGACCACCGATCTACATGGTCCTCGAATTTCCTGAGGCGTTGTAGACATTACTTGTGCGTAAGTGCGCATAAAATCATACCACAACAAACTTATTATCTATTAGCAGCAAGGTGAAACATTGATAGGTGATGGGCAGTATCGTTTAGGGCTACGTATATGTATTGCATGAACATCCCCATCCTTCAACCAATATTGATGAAATCTCACACAGGTCTGTTAGCTCAGTCGGCAGAGCGTCGTGCTAATAACGCGAATGTCATGAGTTCGATCCTCATACAGACCAACTTTTTTTTTTTTACATCACGCTCTCATTTAACTATTTAGAGTCTGGTTTTTGTTGTTTACGTCACAGGGGAGGGCAAGTGGTTGCCTGCTGTTTCTATGACTGGTTTCCAGAGGTCAGCGTTACCTGGGTGGCTTCATTGGGGATCCAGAGGGGACAAAGCATTATGTTGAGGCTAAGGTGACTTCTGTGGATAAACTATCCACTGCTGCAGAATCACAACCACAGACTGCTTATGCTGCTCTCTCAAAATCATTGCAATTTGAGTGGTCTTATTTGCAAAGAGTACTACCGAACTTTGGCACCTCATTTGCTCCCTTACGTGATGTCATAAACAAGAAATTCTGGCCTTCTGTTTTTGGCGGACAAATTTCTAACTCTGAGCAGCATCTGTTCTCTCTACCCACTCGTTTGGGAGGTATGGGCATTTTTGACCCAGTGGAATTAGCAAACGTAGCATACACTACATCAAGGGCATGTACAAACTTGGTTGTGGATGCCATTAAAAGCAATGCAAATTTTGTGGTAAGTAGTTACAGTGTGAACGTCAGATCGGTCAAAACTGAGAAACACAAGGAACTTGCTATGATGCAAACAATGGAGTGTGATTCAGTGCTGGTTTCTTTGGGTAATGATACGAGACGTGCAGTCCAGCGAGCAATTGATGGAAAAACATCTGCTTGGCTTACTGTTATGCCAATTGCTTGCCACCATTTTGATCTCTCCTCTGTTGAGTTTAGAGATGCACTTTCGCTACGTTACCATCGGCCTCTTAAAACGCCAGGGCATTGTGATGGTTGTGGAGAAGAATTCAGCTTCCAACATGCTCTTGATTGTAAAAAAAGGTGGCCTTGTTACCCAGCGCCATAATGAAGTGCGAGATGCTCTAGGTGATTTGGCAGCTATTGTGTACAAAGATGTTGTAAGAGAACCCATTGTACAGGAAGCAGATGATTCCAGGGGTAGACCAGCTTTAATTGCTGCATACATACGAGCATACGAGGAGTGTGGCAGCCACAAACTGCGGCGTTGCTAGATGTTCGTGTCATAGACACTGACGCCCAGTCTTATGCTTAGTAGCACTGTCGATGCTGTGCTATGTTCAGCAGAACAGGAAAAGAAAAGAAAATACTCAGCAGCTGTTGAAGATAGACGTGCTTCATTTACACCCTTTGTAGTCTCTGTAGATGGAGTCTTGGGTCACGATGCACAACACCTGATGAAGCGCCTGTGTGACCAAATTGCGGTGAAGTGGGAGAAGTCACATTCTGAATTAATGGGATGGGTTCGTGCCAGAATGGCTTTTGCTATTTTGTGTGCAACAAACCTTTGCTTGCGAGGATCCAGGGTAAAATGGAGAAGTGGATATGGCATGGATGATGGAGCTGGCCTGCCTCATTTTCCTCACTGATATTTTCCAAAAGTGCTCATTCCAATGCAACTATTAATTAATTAATTAATTTATTTATTTTTGTCTAAGTGTATGCTGTGTACTATTTTTATTTTTGTTGAAGTATCATATCAGATATGTAGTGTTCTATGACCTGTACGATATGGTGCGTTAATTAGATCTGGCATAGACAGCACCCAGGCCCACCTGGACCATGATGTTACTCCAGTTATTGTTGACGACCACTTGTACCAGGGAGTAGTAGGAACACTTGAGGGTCCTGAACCCCACCCCACATGCCATCTGGTGGCCATTGGAGCAGGTGGCCGTGTTTAGATGGTGGAAGGCCTCCACTCCAATCACAGCAAAGAAGTACCTGTACGCCAGGGAAACATCAGCCATGTGGACAAGAAGTAAAGTGCACACCGGAAAAATTAACTAACTGAAGGGAATTTTAATGATGCATATGTGACTGGATAAATAAATTGTGCATGGGATTACGATGGGGAGAATGACTACCCACTAGTTAACATTTAGTGACCATTTAGAGATTACTTAACCAGTGGACACTTGTACAGTCTCTGGCCACAGATGACACGCCCACTTACATTGCCACCGCAAACAGGAATATCAAGTCGAACATCACAGGAAGAAGGCTAAAGATGGCAGCTATTGATTGCCGAGTCTGCAATAAAATTTGTGCAGAATTGTTTAAAAAAAGTTACAGAGCATTGCATAGACCAACCGAAGGTGACTTTAAGCCCAATCTGAAAAAAATGGCAAGTCTTGATATGGTGATATAAAATCCCTTCTGCACGTAGATCGTGGATTTAGCGTCACCTCCCCCTTGCGTAGTCCCGTACCATGCGACATTTGACGCACAAGATACCACAAGCTACGGAGGAGGACAGGAACATGATCACAATAGAGCAGCATCATAGTCACTGCACCCTGTACAAATGTGGGCTTTAAATGGAACATTAGAAAATGACTTTGTTTGCCCAACACGGTGTGGGTACTTTCCAGCAAAGCCTTCCCCCATGCAACTCACCAGCACAGCATCCAGTATTCCCCATCGATTGGTGAGGAAAGCTTTCATCTGCGAGCAGAGCACCACACCCTCATGAACCTGTTGTGCAGAATGAAGATTAATGACTCTGGCAACCACAGCCACCATTGACCCAATGTAGTTTATCCAACTTGGCTTACCAGAAGTAGCAGCAGAATAGAGGTCCTCAGGCCTGTAGGAGGGTCGTTATTTAGATTATTTTGAAAATGCACTTTTGGGGACCTCCATCGAACGCCATCTGGCTGGCTCACCTTGTTTGATGATGGCAGCCACTGATGTCATCCCAGTCCACTTTATCGCAAACAGAATGCTGTTCAAATGGCAACATAGAATGAATACATGCACACTTACACATGCATACTAAGGCTACACCTACTCCTACACATGCACACCTACACATGCACACCTACACATGCACACACACATGCACACCTACACATGCACACCTACACATGCACACCCACACATGCACAACACATGCACACCCACACATGCACACCTACACATGCACACATACAGATGAACACCTACACATGAACACCTACACATGCACACCTACACATGCACACCCACACATGCACGCCCACACATACACACCCACACATGCACACCTACACATGCACACCTACACATGCAAACCTACACATGCACACACACATGCACACCTACACATGCACACCTACACATGCACACCCACACATGCACAACACATGCACACCCACACATGCACACCTACACATGCACACATACAGATGAACACCTACACATGAACACCTACACATGCACACCTACACATGCACACCCACACATGCACGCCCACACATACACACCCACACATGCACACCTACACATGCACACCTGCCATTAAATGATGGCAAATAAGTAATTTAGGCACTCATAGCCTTACTTGTACAAAACCATGAGCCAAAACACAATATTTTCATAATTTTTAAGCTGCCAAAAATAAAGAAACACTTTAAATTTTGGAGAGGAAGAGTATAGCGAGTGAGAGACTTGCCGCTGCATTAACAATGATCTGATGCTGATGAGGCTGGTGTGGTGGAGGAAAAGGGAGAGAAAAGGAGGGAAAAGGGAGGAAAAAGCGAGGGAAAAGGGAAGGAAAAGAGAGAGAAATGGGAGGGAGAGGGAGAGCGAAGAGAAGGAAAGAATCAAACAAAGGAAAGAAGTACATGCTAGCATAGATTAAAGAATACCTGGATACGAAACGCGTCACGTGATCCATTGAATTGTCAATTGTAGGCGGCGAACTCTTTGAAGCTAAGTGTGTTTCGATTAACCCTTTTGTACCGTACGCTTTTTTCTCAACTTTCACTGCTGTTCAACACAAACTTCGATATTTTCGGCAATATTCGTACTCCCACTGGTCTTACTTTCCAGGTTAGTAAGTACTGTTCACGCAATTCACTAAGCACACTCTATGTAGGTACCATATGTATCATTTCTGCCTCTTCGGAACATACATCTCAACTTAGAGAAGCTTCCAACCATTCATTTCTATAAGCAAATAAGTGTATTATTCCCTCTGTGGAACGAACGTATATCCGTTGTAAGGGGCCTCAACATGTAGGTACAACTGCTTTGTGAACAGGTTGTGGACCCATCTTGTTTCGGAACATAGTGTGTGAACTAGACTCACGCAACAAAGTCCAATTTTGCTTATAACTGTTAAGAAAGAGTTGTTGTGTGGAACGCATACTGTCAAAGGTGTACCAACGTTACACGTTATGTACAAATGTCTTATAGTTTTGTGGGTTATTTTAATTTAACCGTCCGCGGACCGATATGTGTTTCGGTACATCTCGTGCATGGTAAGTGCAAGCTAGAAAGCATTTAGACACATCTAAGAGGATGTGTTTCTGCCTGCGTACCAGGTATCTTAGTGTCCGTAATCGTCTCCTGTATCGCTCGTATCACAGTAAGCAAGTCAGTGTCGGCCGCTGGTATAGCCATGTAAATTTATTAGACCAAAAGAGTCACGTGCCGAAACGCGGATCATTTCTAATTATCTCTGCGTTTCGTATCCAGGTATTCTTTAATCTATGATGCTAGCTAGCAATGTACACACTATATACCCACCTCCTCTTCATCTGTTTTCTGCAACTTTAATACCTGTAATTAAAAACAAGTATGCATTATTCAGACGCAGTACTGGAGCATCCCTCACAGTGCACAGCTGTGTCACCCATCTGACCCAGTGGATAGAGCTGGCATCTTCTGTACTCAGAGCTTCAATGAGCTCGTAGTTCTCCTCTTCTGTGTTCTAAGGGAAAACAAAAGCAAAGTCTATAAAGACGAAACGTTTGAACTATAAACATGAGACCTTGGGTTTGAGAATTTTGAACAGACGGACTAACACTGGACTGTCCACTGAAAGGCTCTCTGTGTGCGTGAGGGGGAAGGTGTGGTCAGCTGAGGCTGCTACAAGGATGCACACGCGAGGACGCACACCTTGCGTTGTGGTGTCCAACAGCAGCCATGCCTTGACCAGCCACTTCCTCTGCCTCTTCCTCTCCTTCTTCACCACCATCTTGTGGTAATTCCTACATTTGTTGTCCAATCGATCAATGCAAGTGACACAAGCACATGCGCACAAAGAAGAACAGATGAAATGACATTATATGTATGAAGTATATCTCTGCCCTACCCTCCAAAAACCAACATAATTATCGTAACTATTATTTTGTTCATAAAATTATGCATAGCAGTGTACAGTGTGCATATAATTAAGTACAGTATAACCAAGCATATAGTGTACAGCACAATCCCCCTTGTCATGCTTTTTCAAAATTCCAGGGCATGCAAAGGAAGAAGAGCAATGCTTGTAATTAAAAACTCAGCGCCCTATAACTCCACAATTTTTGATGCGTGAAAATCATTTGATAGAGAAATTTACCAGTTCACAGAAAATCAAAAACTTTCAAACTTGAAGAACTATGATTATACTGGACACTGTCCCATACAATCATAATTGTAATATACATCAATACAATAATGCATGCATAATTATAAATATAAATATGGACATTGCCTGACAAAATTGTTACTTCATGCACGACAAGCGAAAATGTGGCGGCGCTTGCGTTTAAATTTATGGCTAGTTACTAATGCAGGGCCTCATAACTCCATGATAGACAGTCCATGTTTCAAAGTGTAAGAATGTGTAGAGGACAATGCTGACTCTCAAAAATACTTAAAGATTGTGACGAAAATTGAAAAATGAAGCAGAAGCTCAGTGCAGCCGGACCATTCACATATGCATGTACATGTAGCAAGTTTACCAATAATGATGTGCAATAATGGCTAGCAGATACGGCGTGAAAAGTAGGAGTCCAAGAAACAGGTAAGTCCCTGAGGTGAGATCAATCAGAAAGGGATGAGAGTATTTTTCAATTTCCAATTCAAACAACAGCGACTTGCTCACCATAGTACACAGAGTACAGCTCAGACTTCACCAGTGCTGGGTACACCACATTCTAAGGAAACATTTATACGTGTGCTTAAACCTTCAACAAGGATACTACAGGATACTACAGGATACTACAGGATACTACAGGATACTACAGAATACTAGGCATACATCAGCGTCATCCCCTTACTGGGTAATTGTCTGTTTGCAGCAGTGCAAAGAGGTGCACAGAACCCTTTCCAACATTATTGTACATCATAAGTCATTGGAAAGAGGTGTTGTCGTCGTCATGGTAATAGTGCTAACGACAAAGGTCTAACCCTTCATATGTATATCCGCCGTCCGCCTGATTGGACAGAGGCTGTTTGCGATGACGTCGCTTCTTCGACGCCATGCTCTTGAAGAAGTAGTCTGGGGACCCGGTGACGTCCAATCGATCACCAAGACTTGTATACTTTTGACTTGGGAACGAGATAATCTCTCCACAATGTATGCAGGAAACGTGGCAAAGTCATAGACAAGCAACCGTAAGGCGTGTGCATGGATAGATAGTTCGTTGTACTTGGATTAGCCACCCAGGTATGTTCCGCACGGATGCCTAACTTGGCCGGTTACGTAACCGGTCGGTCCGATGCATTACCAGTGTGTAATGCCAATGCATTACCATTGTGTCAGGTTACGTAACCGGTCGGCCCGATGCGCAACCAATACCGGTATACTTTGGTTATTTACGAATGCGTTTTAACAACAATATATATATTTTCAGCATAGAGCTACTTGATTTATTACATAACTACATGTAGTAATACATACAAGAATAAAGCACAAAAGTAAAAAAATAAATAAACAGGTTGCACAACATAGTTGGTACATAATAATGATAAATGATTAATTCAATGCAATCAGTGCAATGATTATTAATACAAAATAGCAATATAAAGTCAAGTACATGAAAAGCACCACCACCACTCGTCTTCAGAAGGAAACCTGAGTAGATCAGCACATTTTTAATGGTACCATCTTCAACATGTGCCACATTGCACCATATCTCCGTACGTATCCGGCATCATACAGCTGCAGAAGACAGCTACTTTCACTTCAAAATAACTCTCTGCTCTTTTTCTTGCCTTCTTATCAACAGTAGGAAATGGTGTTAGTTTTCTTGTTTTGAAACACTGCAGGAGATGGTTTCTCATCTTGCTTTGATCAAATGTCATGTCTCCCACACAGTGGCCAAGTGCCGCATGAAATGCAAAGGCAATTGCAAATACACCGCAGTCATTGCTACCACATTGCCTTTGGACTTGTGGAATATGCACAACTAAGTAGGCATTTTATTTATCATCGCTTCCTCAATCATTGTTCTGTATACTTGACATAACTGATGAGATGACAAATGGCCATTGTACTTACGGCAATCATGCACAGTAACTTTACCACCGAGGCTAGAAGATGTTAATGTGAGTCAGAAACAAGATGTATTTGAATGGCTTCACAATAAATCCGTCAATCTGCACCAATAATGTACTTTGCCATCCATCAATATGTGAAAATTGACCCTTCAGAATTTCTTGTGCAAGGGACATGTGCTGATCTGTAAGCCACTCTCCAGTTTCTATGATTTTTCTCATCTCTGCAGTAGCAACTTTACCCTCTTTATTGTCACAAATTGATCCACAGTGGCAATGATTGCTACATTCAATGTTGTTTCTACACAACTGCAGCGTTTTGTGTTGCATCTTCCTGACTTGCATGCGCAAGTGCACCTGTTTTTGGTAAAACTATTCCAAGGAGCCTGCAACTTTGCTGCTTCTCTTAAGGATATTACTGACATTGATCTCCAGCCCTCTATTTCAAATTCAAAGGAACCAGTGAAAATTTCCAGATCCCCAGCACCATAGCAGGTATTCAGCACTCCTACTTTACAGCAAAGACGATACATGGTACAAGCTTTGCCCACTATCTCTGCAACGATGCATGGCAAACGTTGTAGGTCAGTGTTCGCTCGATCAATGCGTGGTATTCGGACGCTGACATTATCTCCTACTGCAAACTGTTTAATGTGGTGCCCATTGCCGGTGCTTGGAACACTTTTGCCCCATCTTTTCTATAGCTTTTAAGTATGCAGCATCTGCCTTCTTACGTATTTCCAGATGTTTCTTTTGAGTAGACAGGGATCTAGGCAATAATGACTCTGAATGTGTTTCTTCAAGCCCAATTGGTTCACTGCTATCCTCTGCATCCTCAGCAAGCTCCTCCTGAGTGTTAGCTGCAATGTTCCCCAATACAGTGACATTTCCCTAAATTGTACAAAACGAAGATTATGATTATGTGGATCTGTGAGCTGCTGCCTTACTCGTTGCTGCATACTCACTTCAAAATTCAGCAGCTCATTCTTATCTTCTTCATTGTATGTTTCCTGCTCGATGTCTTCAGTACTTGATTCATCACTATTGCACTCTTTCTCTTCTTTGACAACTTCATCATCAGTCATGTCACCATCCATTCCATCAAGTTGTTTTCATCGATTGTACCCTTCAACGGCGGTTCAGGGATTATAATAGACCTTGGGGGCTGGCCAAATACAAGCTCATATATGGCATTGCTTTGGTTATTTCATGTACCTGCGTATTCATGGTGTGTAAAAAAAAAAAAAGGTTCTTCTGTACAGTGCAGGTATAAGCAACATTATATTTACACTTACAAACAATATGAGGCAGCCACCTTGACCATGGATCGAGGTTTACAAGTTTTCTGCTCTGCTACTTTGGCAGACAGCATCCGCTCTGAAGTGTAATGAGCTTGCTCAACTACACCTTGGGATTGTGGGTAGCGAGGCCTTCCACTGACCAGTTGAACTTGCCCTGGCAAATCATTAAGAATCTCTGTGATCAATAGGTCTGAGCGGAGGCTTTGTAGCTTGTGGCTTGCGCAGATGACAAGCTGAGCACAGCTTGACATACTGCTCAACAACACTTCTTGGCAGGAAGAAGTAGGTACTCTGGACCTAGTGTCCAAAAAGACCAGCTAACTTTATGCAGTCGCATATGTACGTACCCTGCAAACGTCTTCTTAACACCAGCATGCAAACCGTCACTATTGTGGATTTTCTTTAAGATGTCCCAGAACTCCTCCACAAATGCCACTCGACGATATCCCTTCATCAATGTTCTATCATTTTGTGACTGCAAGAAGGTAAGCATGCAGTTGTAGGATTTTTATACAAATGCTACAATGCTATGTAGCCAACTAGCTGCTACAATTGCGAGATTACTTGTGCCCAGCACCATAGGCCGGTTACGTAACGGGCCGTCCGGTTACGTAACCGGTCGCATCCGTGCGGAACTTACACATACTAGTTTTTCTCCTTCCTCCTCCCCAGGAAATGATGCAGTCTTAGGGGCAGTCCCCCGTGATCCCACAGTTGTCTCACCAAGTGGTAGTGTCTCTTATGATGTGGGAGAGACCTTCCCTTGGATGGTCTACTTCTTTGATGGGGAATCAATCTATCATGTGGATCAGATTCTGAGGAATACTTTATCATGATGTACTGCTTTCATTTTCACTTTCATAAAGTCTTTCCAGAGTCCATAGAGACTACCTCAAAGTATTGCCTTACCTCCTCCCCAGTCCATTTCCACTCCCCCCAGAAGCCCATTGGCCATCCCTCAGGTCCCTAGTCCTCTCCCTACTCTTCTCAGTTCTCTCTGGCAGAGCATTGGGAGTGTCCACCTCTTTGACAGTGACCAGTCAGACCCCCTCCCTTCATTGTTGAAGAAGGGACTGGGGACCAGCAGTTGGAGCAAAGCAGGCTCTTGTAAATGTCATGACAACAGTAACCATGGTGACCAAATTCCACCTCCAAACAGCCAAACCCTGCCCCCCCAGACAATGTCTATCTCAGCAATGCCAGTAACATAGTTGTGTTCTCTGGAGAGTCGTCGATGGGAGGGGCCACAGCCTATAGGAGGAGGCGAGGCATCTAAAGAGTCACGTGAGGGAGTTAGGAGAAGCCACAGCTATCCTGGAGGGGTCACATGACCTGGAGACACAGCTCCTGAAGGGGAACAGAGGAGGAGTATAGGTGGTTGAGAGAGGAACTGAATATTACCAGGGCAACAGTAAGTTAGAGCTGTTTTTGTTGATGTGTATGCTTGTGTGTGTATACATGTATGTATGTGTAAAGGAAGTGCTTGATTGAAGTGTGTCATTTGGTATTGAGAACAGGTGCTTAGATTTGTCATCCCTTCCTTTCACTCACAGCTCTTACACATACCTCATCCACTTGTTAAGCCTACATGTAGTATAATACGAATGCAGTGGGCCATTATTAGAACACCTTTGCTGCATGGAGTTCTAAAGTGCAATAACTTCATGGAGGCATATCCACACATGGGCTGTTGTGTTGTTTTAATCATTCCTTCTTCCATCATCTCCAGCAGCCTGTTCAGTGTGACATTACAATTGACATGCCCACCCAGACAATATGCTCGTAACCAGATGGAAAAGAGACTGGGGACCTGGCCCAGTTGGCCACCCTCCAAGCAGAGCACAGCCAGTGTGTGTGTCATCTCTGGAGGGCAGCCAGGAGCTAGCCAGTCTGAGGAAGGGGAAGCAGCAATTGGAACATGAAGTGGCCACAGGAACACCAGGGGGCTCTGAGGGAATAGGATGCCCTACACACCCGAATGCTTACACACTGCTCAAGGACAAGATGGTTGGTGAGGGAGAGGAGGGGGAGAAAGACGGCTGAGGAGGAATGTGTGCTTGCCTTCTCTGAGGGATGCTTGAGGTGAAATCACACAAATACCAGCTCAACTCAGCTGAACAGTCCAAGAAGGTAAGTCTACTTGATTGTATGTGTGCAGTATGTGTGTAGTATGTGTGTATGTGTGTAGATGTACACCATGTGCATGTGTGCATATAGACCGCATGTATCTGTAGGTGTACATATGTAAATGGAGTAGTTGGTTTGTTTAGTAGTTCTGGGCATTGATCAGCCACTGAGCATACATTGGTATATAATGTAATGGCCAGGTTACAGTCTTCCAAAGTAAACAGGAAGGGGAGGAGGCTCAGGTGAAGCTTAGATGTCATGTTTAGCTGAGATGCTCTCGTAGGCTTAAACTCTGAGGTGATTCAACACTGAGTTGTCAAGAATAGACCATGTGCCTTATATATATTTGATTGTTGTATTTACCATTCTGCTTGTAATCTTTCTCCTTCTCTCTACTCTCCTTCCCTCTTCTCTTCTTCCCTCTCCTCTCCTTCCCACTCCTCTCCTTCCCTCTCCTCTCCTTCCCTTACCTCCTTCCCTCTCTCCTTCCCTCTCCTCTCCTTCCCTCTCCTCTCCTTCCCTCTCCTCTCCTTCTCTCTCCTCTCCTTCCCTCTCCTCTCCTTCCATCTCCCTCCTTCCCTCTCCTCTCCTTCAGTCACCTCTCCTTCTCTCACCTCTCCTTCCCTTACCTCTCCTTCCCTTCCCTTTCCTCTCCTTGCCTCTCCTTCCCTTCTTCCACCCCTCCCCTCTCCAGATGTGTGCAAGAGCAGACAGTCAGGTGGTGGACATGAAAGCTTCCAAATCCTGCCTAGAGAAGCACAGCTTGTTGCCCAGGCCACTCTGCTGGCGAAGGCTCTGGTGAGCAAGACTAGGGAGTGGGAACTTCTGAAGCTGTCAGCAGCCAACATGAACCCTGAACTGAAGAAGTCCGCAGAGATGATCTGAGATCCCGGAGGTCTGGACCACACCCCCACCTATCAGGTGATTTTGTATAGCTGTGTTCTTTCCCACAACCATCAGAAAACAGCCAGTAGGGACAAGGAGAAGGTTAAGTACTCTACTGAGCTTCCAGACAGAACTGGTCACAACTAAGAAGCAGCTGCTTGCACTGAAGTAGGAATCGTTGAGATCGGCACATGTTCAGTATTGAAGGGTTGCTCCTCCCCAGGTCCTTCCCTTAAGATATTGTATCTCCCACAAATCCACAGGTTTCTTACCAGTTTCATTTTGGATTGTTATTTGATATTCATTTGATGTATTAATTATATTATAAATATTGTGACATGCATACAGTACTCAATAGCAGTAGGAATAGAAAAGCCTTGCTTCTTTGCAAAGGCTACACAACATGCAGTACTTCAATATGGATGACCAAGGAGGTGGTAGTCCTATCCATTACTCTCTCTCTCACAATGATGGTAGCCAGAGTTTCCACAACCCATAATGAGTAAATAGGTAGTATGTCCAAGACCAAGAGGATCAGAGTGGCCCAATAATCAAATGGGTAGATTGTATAGTAGATCTATCTCTCTTTGTGTGAGCATCTATCAATTGTTCGTATTTGTGGGAACCTTAGGCTTTGTCTGCCTTCTCTCCCTTTTTGTCCTGGCATTCTGTTCTGTTCTTCAAATGTAATGATAATAATGACAAGCGAGAGGCATTGCAATGTATAATCAATTCCACTACCACCACTCTTGGTGCCAAATCACTAACAAGAAGTGAATGGGTGGTACATGTACCTTACTGTATATGGTGCAAAAGAAATTCCGTTGACCAGCAGAGATACTGTATAAAACATAGAAAATATCAACTTTCAAAAAACCATAACTTGAGCTCCATTATTATTTTAATGCTTGCAAACGTGTAATGGGCATAGCACCAATAACAGCTACTGAAAATCATGAATATACATTTAAAGAATGCAGCAACGAATGAAAAATATAAAAGGTGTGTTCATCGCAACAGATTCCTTCAATTACAGGCAAATAAAAGTACAACTTCAATTAACTGTAAAATTACATGCCTGAGCAGCACATGTAGGAATGCATGATGGGTGCTGTGTGGCAGGGGTTGGTTGTGTGGATTTCAAATGTTGGACTTCTAATTCATCTGCCAGAGCCACCTCTCCAATTGCTGGCTTTCTTAACACCTCAATGATGGTATTCCAGGTGTATGGACTGGGGCCTTGTCGCTCCCATGTAGTGAATACTTGCTCAAATGAATCAACACACGCATGTGGTTTTCCTGCCATGTCTTCCTTAATGCTGTCAAGAGTGCCACTTGGAAGTCCCAACTGGATGCCAACTGACCTCCACTTGGCAGGGATCTTGGAGGCAATATCATTCATCAGGTCCTTTAGACTGCACATAAAGATGGAAGCAGAGGAGCCACCCCCTGTATCAATAAGAAACCAGGCTGAAGATCACAAATTGGTACAACCTTTTATGACTATACTTTTCAAATATTGCAACTCATTATCATTTAGAGATGGCAGCAAAGGGGTATGAAAAGGGGCAATGATAGTGTATCATGATGTCAACTAAGCATGCACAGTGACCTGCATGCACAACAGTTATACTGACCTTCCAACGTCTCAACGTGGTTTGTCAATCCTGACAATAGCTTGGACGATGGTGCTGCAAGATAATAAAGTTTTAAAGCACTCAGATGTATTACACTCGCATCCATACATGACTTAAATTAGGGTTTCGAGTATTGTCTTCATCATTTTTAAGAACAGAAATAAAATTTAATAATAATAATGAAATAACCTTTCAATTGTGAAACTGTTTGGCCTACTGGATCTGATGGTGATAAGGAAGAAGAGGAAGGAACCACAGGAGGATTTACTGTAAAACAATAGACAGGTCAATACTTATAATCACACCTACCAACCTCTCACCTCCAACAAGGTATGGAAGACATGGCTCTATCTTCATCCACACTTTCATCGCCACATACTTCTCACCATTCACATCAGTAATGTGCTTATCTCCTTCAATAAGGGCCTTCTTTAATGAGGAAAGCTCCACCCCTTCAGGAAGGGCCTTCTTTAATGGTACCTTTGCATCATCAGAGTGGTCTGAGCTGGCTTCAGATGGGTAGGAGATGAGCTCCAACACCTCTACGTGAGGACAGAATTCCTGACAGGCTGTCTTAATGACCGCAAGAACAGCATGAGCAAAGGCTACATACTTATGGCTTTCTCTGTCAGGAGAGAACATTTCCAATGAGAGGGATTGAAATGTCTCACTCATCTCAACAATGGTGGTCACCCCTGTCTCATTAAGCCATTTTATACCCCTGCTCCACACATCACATTTATAATGGAGATTAGAGTGTAGGGGTGTGGCCCGGTATGCAGGTAAAGCAAACTCAGAAGGCAGTCTACGAAGAAGGACATGAAGACAGCGTGTGGTGAAGAACTGATCTGGAGACTTGACAATCATGGACCAACCAAAACTATTATTGGGAACTGTGGCACTACTTTGCCTCTCAACACTGACGAGGGCTGGAAAGAAGAGGAGGGGACCAAGGTCTGAGCCGGGAGATCCTTCTGGTGCCATGTTTGTATCAAACTGGGATAACTCTACTGATTGACACAACTCAAAGTGAATCATAAACTGAGTTATCATTTCAATGTTGTATTCTGGGAAAATTTTCTCAATAACTGCTCTGGGTACTATCCCAGTATTGCTAGCTACATGGATATACTCTTTGAGAGATGGATCAGCAAACAAAGCTCCATTGACCTTCTTAAGAATGCTCTCTTTGTGAAGGACTATCCAGCTATTGAGTGGCTTATCAGATGGAATAAAGAGAATCAAACCCTTCTCTGACAAGGTCTGTAAAATTGGGATAATTTCTGTGCCATAAGGAGGAATGAGTTTATCCTGATCAGCTTCAAGATAAGCAATGAGGTCAGAGAGGGATATGGCATCCACATCCAGATCAGGTATCCTCTGCTTCAAGAAGGCAAGCATCAAGTGGCACCTTATTGAAATGCGAGGAGACATATGCACTAAATCTTTATTTATTCTGCACAGCTCATCCTTAAACTGATCCATCTCTCTACTATATGCGGCCGCAACATTCAAGGCTAAAACCCTTACTAATTTTTGGTGGCTAATGGCCGTCTCAGCACATGATCGCAGGTGGGTCAATTTCTGAGACAGCTCCCCTGGTGTTAGATGGTCAGCATGTGTGCCCACTACTATCACTGATGACTGCTGGGGACACTTGTGGCACACACCATCAATCATTGTGGACCAGTAGTACACCTCCTTAGTCATGACCTTAGGGTCATGCCTTAGGTTCTGCAGGAGGAGAAAGATAGCTGGACTAGTGAGGGAGATGGCCTCCAGACATGCAGAGTGGCTGGAGAAGTATTGGTGATGTCCGGCCAAGTCATAGACGATCATATTGCTGTAGGGACTGTCAACTTGATGGGGAATGATCCCAGCAGTGAGAGGTTCTACCTCATCTTGTACTCCAAAGATACGCTACACAAGTAAAAATCCGTAGATTGACTCAATAATTGTTTATGGTACATGCACATACATGTCTGTGAGTTAGTGCATGTGCATTTATTTCTCTCTGCATGATTTTAATGATTGCCATTTGAATACAACCGATGCTAAGTGTTTCGTCAAACTTCGGAATGTTCGGATTTATACATAAATGATAATGATATTAATTGCGATACAATGTAAGTTCTTAAAATTCAAAGACTGATTCACAATTTCTTATAGTAGACTTCGCTTAATAGCAACTCATAAAGAGAAACGTTCGGTTATTAGCAACAATCCCATGGCTACCAACCACAGCCCATATAGTTATTAAGTAAAGTGATTAGCAACCTACATGCACTTAGCAACTTTCTAGCTGCTATTATCATGGATGAAACGTTGCTGTACAGAATAAATTGTGAATCGGAATAGCCATTATACATCATAGTTCCCATCAACAGCTAAGCATGTACATTCAGTCAGTTGCTTTGTTCCCTTGCATGGATAAAATTGATAAAACTATAATTAATTCTGTTGCACAAGAACACAGAACAAATATCGTTTTGTGAACTGGATGTAGTGCAGTTGTTTGGCATCTCTAACTCAGTTGTGTTGAGAATAAAGAAACTTCACACAAGATTGTGCTACAAGTACCGATCGCAGCCAAGAGCAGCAGCGCTCTAGAAAAGAGGCAGATGATGGTAAAGCATTGTTTCATTGGCTTGGAGTGGTAGCTTTTTGTAACGTTATTCATGTCACTGGCTTTGAATTAGATAATTATTTTACGTTGATAAAATGATCCATTTCTGAGTACTGGAAACATTCAGATGTAATGAACAGGTTGCTTTAAGTGGAAAGTACTGTATCAACAAACGTATTCATATAAGAATTTCAATAATCAATAGCAGTTTAAAGTTTAATGAAGGCTTCAAGAAGTCAAATCGTTGGTATGTTGAAAGAAACTAATCATTCATCATTACTAGCATTTGTCAACAAAGCAAGTATCGTGCCATTACTGGCAGAAGAAAATTCCATTAAGATGATGCTGTAACTGAGCAAATAAAACAAAGCTGCATTCTGAAATGGATCAGTTGTTTCCCCACCATGCTCATTTCCCACTATCTTATGACTGCCAAGTAGTAGACATGTACCAAACTATGTATGACTCACTAGGGTGAATCTCTGCTGACTCAGTTTTTTACTCTTGGTCATACATGAACAATTGAAGTCTTGGATCATAATTATAATCACCATTTCTGGAATCTTCCCAGTAGTATATTTTCAGTATTGTATGCATCAGTGACTGTACATGTAGGGCTGGTACAACTATTCCAATCTATCAGCGCTGAATCTTCATATTCAGCAGCCATAAAACACCATCCCACCACAGGTACACCAACAATCACTGCAAACAGGTACTTTTATACAGGTGTCCATGAATGAACAGGACAGGTTTAAAGGGTTATGAAGTTTGAATTGTTGATTTGAATTTTGAATAACAGACTGCAAATACAGAAATAATTGTTTTACATTATAGTTCCTGACTTTACTACTGAAATATAACAATCCTAATACAGTTCGTTGCAGATTATTATTAACATTATTGTTGCGTGTTAATATTAAAATTTCGTTTGCACTAATATTATTGGCCAGATCATTGCAATGCATAACCTATTAATAAGCATATTAACTATTATGGGTGCAGATTTATAATGATTAAAACCTGTCCTGTTCATTTGTGGACATCCCATATACACTCTAAGATGCTTATGCCAACCCTGTGAAAGTGGGTCATGCATCAAGTGCACTTCCTCTTTCATTTTGTGAATGTGTGGTCATTGGTCATGCAAATTGCAGCGGAGAAATAGTGTGCCATGTGGGTTGCCTGATGTGCAACTCAGCTGGATTTTTAGGGAAGCACTAGTACAGGAATAAAACTGTCGCTTGGTGCGCGGTGAACAGAAACCATAACTTTAGAGATATCATTTGGACCGGCAACTTTCCATGGAGCTTGAATCCCACAGGCATATATGTTGCAGAAAGAATAGCCAATGTCTGAGATGCATGCTGTGGAAATATGCATACGTTTATTAGTCAAAGACACCCTATGAACAAAACTTCATGTATTGGATGGGGTAAGAAAGTATCTACCCTTTGAAGGGCTCATGAAGGCTCCACTCTACACACAGATACTAGTGCCGATAACAATAATGGTCCTAACGCTTGTCACAAGTAGCACAAGAGGTTTTCAGTGAAGGAAGACAAATGTGTTTGCAGGTAAGGAAGATGAACTAGTGGAGGACACCAGCAGAGTCAAGATCTGAATCCAATCTGAAATGTTTGGCAACTGCGACAAGAATACCAAAAAGCAAAACAGGAGTTTATTGATGGGGTAGACAATTTTTTGGATACAGCTACAATAGTAGCAATACTAATGACCCATGGTTAAGGTATTGTACCTTTCTTTATTTAGAACTAAATTCGCTGAATTTGTATACAGCAAGCACCACAGTATGTGACGAATCTAACGGAGTGCAATTTTACACCAAATTCAATACGACATACAGTGTATTGTTTTATTCATGCCTACTGCAGTACATGTAGAATGAACAGTAGGGACATGAAAAAGGTTTTATATCGTTTCATTCAAATCCCATGCTTTGACATAGCAAGCATGTACTGTACATTAGCTGCGCTTAAGTGATTGCAAATGCGTTTTATGTTCCTTGAAAGAAGAAGCCACATATGTTCGTAGTGAAACACGTTCCTACAAATTATTTCGTTCCAATTAACTTCTTCAATTTCCGCCAGTACTTCCAATGTTGTGTTTGTGTACCTTGACTTGTATGCATTATGGTGTACTCAGTGTGCAAAACAGTAAATTGAATTGTTGCACGCCTCCTAGAGCTACAGTGGGACTAAACACATAATCATTTTCGAGCAAGTGCATGCCAGAATGCATGAATCAGATCCAATGTGATATCAATACCCAATTGATGAAACCATATCGCTCATGTGTACTCTCAATGTGTTGGCATTTGTATCAAAGCACCTTTTTCACGTCCCCTACTGCGCATGGCATACAGTCATTTCCAAAAATACAACCAATAATTTAAACCAGAATTGTCTCACAGATATGTACCAGATTATACAAGAATTCTGAAAAGGGTAATAAATTTGGACACATGCTAGATTATAATGAGAACTACATGCATATGTAGCTACCCATCGAAATATTCAAACTGACACATTTAGTCATCTCAGGGAAGACCTGTGATATTCTCACCTTTACAAAACGGGTTGTGATTGGCTTTGACATGTTGATGATAGCCTTCAATAAAATATGGAAACATTACTTGGCATTGAATCAATCCATATGCATGTACGTATATGCACGCATGATCTCCAAGCCTCCAGTGCAAGGCATAGATGGGATGCATGCGTAGACACATGTATGGCAATTTATTAACAGATTCGCATGACATCATGCTGTAAAAATAAGTTACCAAAACAAGTACAATGTTAACAATTTTACTTCTTGAGATTAGAACAAGTGGTACTAAAAGCAAGGGACAAATTATATTGATGGGGAAGAACTGTTACAGGTTAACCACGTATGCATACATGTACATGAGGCATTCTGCAGAATGGCTTGTACAGCACAGTTTGAGGATTGTACACACACTGTACATCAGTGTACACCCAATAAATAAACATCCACATCCATCAATCACTAGTGTTTCAACATGAACAAAAGTACTATGCATGTGGAATTATTGTGTTTTTGGAGAGTGACTTTCCAGCATCTATGCCTACTTATATGCCCTTACAGCACCTTCACACAACTGCAAGAAACCTCATGCTGTATATAAACTGCTTCATTAAGTAGTGCTTTTTTATCTTCATAAGCCACGTATAACGGTTGTCACTACTAACATTGGATAGTTACCACGTGAACACACAATTTGAGCAGGAAAACTAGACATCCTTGTGCGACTAATCCACCAAAAGACTCAGCCTGGAACTAAAAACACAGCTAAAGTGAACCTGGTAGAGTCCGTTTATTACAGTGGCCATTGCTTTTATGGCACATTTTATTTACTAAACAAAGTGGTCCATGATGTGTATATTAATTGTGTATGTTTGGCTCACGCAAGCACATGTAAATACACACTGTATATGTGTATGCAACCAGTACGTTCATGACCATTGCAGAGTTTCTGCAGCTGTGAAGATTAAAAGGATGAATAGTACGGAATGTACATGCAGCAAAATATTTCCTAAGGCTCCATTGGTATCCCAATTTTAACATATATATCAACAGCAACAACTATATTTGATAGATGAACAGAGCAACACACATACAATTGTAGGACACCAAGACTTGTACTTGTAACATAGCAAGACATGTTTATACTTGTTTGCATAGCATGCCCAGGCACATACGATCATTACCTAATACTAATTACATCATTGATTTCTTGGTTATACCATCACCTGCAGAAAATAGATAAGGGCCCACCCTAAACATTCTTTAGGCCATGATGGATGCAAACCTGGTGCCAAATTAATAGCATGCATTGGTCATGAAGGTCATTCTGTAAACAATGGTGCAAAACTGTACATTGACCATTGATTGGAACAATGGAGACAATAAGATGATTTGGAACATTGAAGAGCTAGCTAGCCGCCTAAATTATTGAATAGCCACTAGCACACTCTAGCTATGATCAAGCTGCATGAAGTATCTGGGACAACACACAGGTACATGTACAATTACTACAGTCACCATGAAGCTTGCTCCACAGGCCAGTGCAGTTACTATGAGGGTGTGCATGAAATGCCTTGTGCTTGTATAGGTATTGAAAGCATTGGATCAACCACTGTGTTGCTCTCCAGATGTCGTACCGCCTTACAACACAGACCATCAGCCACCATCAAAGATGCATAATTAGATGAGGACACAAGTACAATTGCCATTACTGTGCACTTGTCCATAGCCAGCACTAGTGCAAGCATCAATACGAATGCACTACACCATGTTTCAAATGCCCTAAGGAATATACTTGCCAAAGAAACTCCATGCATTTAAACCACCCATCTAGGTGCCAGACTGATCTATATGTTTCTGCAGCCATGCATCACATCAAAACTTCAAGTGGATCAAACATCGTTACTGTGTGAATGCTTTGGTGGTGTGTAACATAAAATAAGAAGTATGAAATGTAATGGGAAGCAGTGACACTCCTACACTCCTAAGCTGAAAAGCAAATGTTGCTGAAAGAAGGTGCATCACTGTATAGACACTGAACATGGCCTTACTGTGGGCTTGCACATGCCTTTACAGCAAGTTTCATGCTATCCTAATTGTAATGCAGACAAAAATAGTAGTGTGGAGTTTAACAAAGCACAGCGGGCCATTTTTCTTCTCACTGAACATGTAGGAGCTGTTCATGAATTAAGAGCGGGCTATATATATCAAAGCAAAATGTATCCAACTCATCACAGAGCTTGCAGTTCTGTCGCCCCACAATTAGTGAAACACATCCATCATGGAGTGCAATAATAAACACTAGTACCACCAAAGCAATGGCTAAGAAATACCATCATATAATAGCCATACACTTTAGCATGCTTAGTCGATTAGCTTTCCGTATATCATCTTGCGGATGTCAGTTCAAGTAGTTTTATGATACATACCGCTCATACTTCACAGTCTTTTGCCATATGAATCTCAGGCAATGAAAACAGGCATCTTTACGTAGGGCAAATGATGCCAGAGATTACTGTAATATCATAATGCTTGCTTCCTGACCTCAAAACAAAGTACCAAGCCCTATACCTTGACAGGCGGTAATTAGTGAGCAAACAACATGGTTGCTAGGTTATTACTGGGGGTAGCAGCTATTGTGTACAATTTCTATCGAATTAAATACCTGTGCAATGATCACAATGGTTTTGAAAACTATTTGAATTATATATACTTGGTGTATTTAGAATAACAGTGGCTAACTGTACAATGAAATGGAATCATGCCTTATACATACATGTACATGTACAGCGTAAGTATTCACAATTTGAAACACTACTTAATTAAAGTTTTTCATTTTCTCACTGTGAAAGATGCACTGAACAGTAATACACGTAGTGTTGGACAATTTGATTCACTCCATCCACTGGACTATGTACAGCTTGCATGAGACTTAATTGTCTGTCTGGCACCTGAAGTGTCAATATTTGTGATGCAAGGACAAGTCTGACCTTCATAGTTAGTGCAGAGTGTCCCACAAGCAAAAATTCCTTCGAAAGTAAATCGAGCTTTCCTTGAATTATTAAAATATCATATAGTAATACTAGGGATCGAATAAATTTGACGTAAACAATCAGACAGTACAGGACACAGCTAGTTTAGTTCAGCTCATACATGTACATGAATATGTTTCTGACTACAGAGTATATTGCTTCCGGTTTAAACATGTACATGTACAGTAGGAAGTAATACTGCAGTCCCTGATTCCCAGTATGAATCAGGCCATACATCAAACAGCCTACCTGAGTCAGTGTACTCTTTCCAGCTCCTGAATTTCCACACAAAACAACCTTCCCATAGGAATGAACACGAAAGTCTTTACATGCTTCCATTTCTTTGAAAATACCACGAGATGTGTACCGAGCCACCATCTGGATGTTGATATCAATGTCAGGATGGGAGAGAAGTGCTCTTACACAGCTGGCCTTATTACGTGTTGCAGCCAAATGAAGAGCAGTTTCACCATTCTGGTGGTAGGAACAGTGTAAACTGTATTTCTTTGAGGATATACATACATGCCTTACATCATACCTGTAGATGTTACAGTAATGATTATGAACGTCTCATGTGATCCACTAAAATGTTACATAGAACTTCAACATGCACCATAATTAGTGGTGTGGGCGTGGCCACAACATGGGAGCCAGAGCCTTACATGCGCATATTAGTGATGTGACGAGTAACAATAACAACCAACAATTGGTCTACAATACAAAAAAACTATTGTGTTGTTGGTTTGCATTGCAGTCACTGTCTAGTACTACCTCAATTATAAATTCATTATAACTTTAACCCATTCTTGCATTTATAAACACTGGTAGTAGTTTGATTTACAGCTTTACATGCTTTATGGGACAACTCCATGTGATTGATACATGTAATTCAGAAGACAAGCTATACATTTGGGTACTCCATAATTACAGCAAATTTTGCCACTTTTTTATTTCTGTGGCTTACTACAGTTTAAATAATACACTGTTCATGTATATACATGTACCATGCCACTAGATATGACTTACATATTAAAAATCTCATGTATTCACACAAGCAATATAAAACTGATGTCTTTGCTTGATCTTCCCAATCCTCACAGATCATTGTCATTGATTCAAGCTCCCAGAACCTTTCTAATTCCACTCCATTTGTCTCAAATTTAGAAATAAGGGGTGCTGCACCTCCCCCATCAATAGAGAGGTCCTTGCACACCATTCTCTTCACATGTGTGCAGCACACAACCTTTCCGTTTCTGCCATATATGTAGGTGCCCAGGTCATCTGGTCCCCAGACTAGTCTATCTGTGACAGAGCAGGAGCTGGGATGGCTTTCTGTACCAGGACACTGTGGCACCACCACCACCACAACCAGCACCCGCGCTGCCAGATCTTTTAGCTATGTTGTTAGATTTATAACTTATTGTACACACCTCCCATTGAGGCCTAGATGACTTGGTAGGTTAGGTACATTACTACAAGTCAGCTCCGATACCAATCAAGCTGTGTAAACACTCATAAAGTGTTATCACACATGTAGGTATGGTTTAGGCAGTAGTAGCCATGGCTCCCTCCACACACACCACCTACATGTACAGTACCAGGCCAGGGATCTGGAGGTACGTCTCTTGCAAAAGTTTTTTTGCAGGTGTGTTTGTCGGGGTGGGCGCCTATGGCTGGAATGGGTGTGCAGAAAGGCTATTATGCTTCACACAGATGTGTAGAGGAAGGTGTGCAATAAGGGCTTTGGTGTTCAAGGCTGATAAGGCCAATCTCAGGCAATTCATAGTATGTATGTTTACATCATGTAACCATTTTCTTGACATGTGTGTCATTGTATCATAATGACATAACTCTTCCCTAACCACACTACCAGTGACCAGCAGTTGCCAAAGGACCCAATAGTTATTGTTATAATAATCCATCTTCACTGTGTACTTCATCACACAGAGAACTAACCAAAACACTGAGTGCATTCTGTTATCATTGCACACTAGTACAGTGGTTAGAAATAAAAAAGTGCCTGGTATTCCAGCAGTCAGTGTGGTCAAATGCATGGATGGGAGTTGTCCACTTGATTATGTTGATATGACATTCATCATGCTATGAATATGAATGTGAAGCCTGGTCACACTCATATTCATTGCATGATGAATGTCATAGCAACATAAACAAGTGGAACAACTTAGCTCCAATGAGTTATCTGGTCCCCAGACTACATGCAGACTGCAATGTACCAGGACCTACACCAGTGTATGTGGTCAGAATGAGAACATGTACACTGTACATGTAGCTTTCCACATAGAGGTTTGAACTGAATAGCGGATGGTAGAGCACGTGTAGATGTAGTGGAAACATGCCTTCAAAACATTTTCACCATACTCAAAGTTTTTCTTTTGCTCCCACTGTAAGGCCCTTCAAATTTGATAAGTTGTTTCTCGGGCCTGACCGACCCCTAAAAACTTACTTAGTAAAAAAAAAAAGAATTTCAAAATATACGTAAAAGTAGATCATTAATGAAAAAGGCGAATTTGCATGGCGATTTATCGAGGTGGTGTAGTTAAGAGAAGCATCATCAAATGCGACTTGGGTGAAACCTTTGGTGTGAGATAGAGAGGCTTGAAGGAAATTTAGATAGCAAAACGGTTGCTGAGATCACCATCTTATCAAACAATAAGTCCATGCATTCAGTGCACACAGTTCCTTTAGATGGCACTCCAATCACATTGCTCGAGACCTATGGCTGACACTATGTCAATTTTTACCTTGCAATATCCACCGTCTCACAAGCACAACAGCAGCCGTCAAATGCACTCGCAATACTGAAGCAGAATGCTGAACGACTTGTGTTACCACCAGCTGCTATCTATGAATCATCATCCTCTGGCTCTGAGCTACACAATCGTGGTGATAACAGACTTCATAATGACTTTATTCACTATTTAAAAACAGTGGCTGGAGTCCTTGTACTGTATGTACTACTGGTGAGCAATTTGTTAAAACACTTGTATCAGCTCTGTGGTACCTAGATCCGCATCATGAACAACTTATAGATCATTGAGTTTAGATGTTGTTATTAAACGAGTACACATATGGTTTGATTGGTGCTCTTTTTTCTATTCAGGATATCCATCTTCCACTGGCTTTTACAATTTTCACAGGATACAATGTCTGGAAAAGGTAAGAAACCTCGGATGTCAAATGAAGACCTAAAGCAACATGAGGAGAAGCTTTCATCACTGTTAAGTCAGCCATGGTTTGCTAGGAAGGATTTTGAATCCGTCCAATCGGATACAGAGGGCCTACTGCATGCTATTCACAAGTACACTGATCACTTAAAACACAAATATCCGCCATGAACAAAGTTCATTGCTTAATACATCCACAACGAAGTCCTGCAGTTATAATTACATGTAGTACTGATTACGCCCAAATCTGCAATGTATTAAGTTCCAAGCCTGACTACTTTCCGGTATGTGTAAATGACTTTGAACCTTCTGATCGTTATACAAGATGCCACTGGATTGATAAATTGGGTTTTCCATACAAGGTGATGGTAATGAAGTATCCATATGGTAATAGATTGGGCACCCTTTTGTTTATGTGTGGAAAGTATTAGAAGAAGCTGGTGCAACAAGTAATACTGCAAGTGACTGGGCAGTGCGCGATGTACAGCACACGATAAAAGAAATGAGATTTCATTGATAAATATAATTCTGCAGCTGCATCTTCAAAAAGTATTCTTCAATGCTTTGTCATGATCTCACAAGTGATTCATCCAGTGCACCAACTCAAATACAGAAAACAGTTGATGAGAGACTTGCTATAATGCAGTGCTGACAATTGGTGATCCAGACATTTTGCTTGGTCTCCAAAAGTTAAATGGCAATATTAAGGCAACACTCTTTGATGAACTGTCTCTCTTTCTAGAGGAAGTAATTCCTGCTGTTGATGATCGGAGACATGGGGAAATGCTTCACATGCCTATTGCTGTTTTTGTTCGACATCTTAATTCGGGATATTATTACAGAGCAGCTGTCTCTCAAATTTCCCCATTAGGTTAAAGCTATTCCTTCTGAAGAATGGATTCGCCTACAGTTTTGGCCTAGAAATCCATCCTTCATCATACTGGATGATTCAATGTAAAACATAAAGTCCAAATTTGACAGCAAAGGAAAGATCATCAAGATTCAAAGTATTAGCATGATTCCCAGACAGTTTGCTTGCATGCATAGAGATGTAGTCACTTAAATGTCAGTGGATGACGAGGCAAGTATTCCTGTAGGTGAGCCAAGCCTTCCTATTGCTGCTACAAGCAGACGACATAATAGTTCACTGGTCCTAGGTACAGCATCGCTGGAAGCTCTTGACCATGATTTTCATTGGAATTGTACCTCTGTTACGTATGTTGTTGACATTCCTGAGACAACACAAGACAATGTAAAACCATATGTCATACTTAAAGATAAGGTACTGCAACCATCGTCACCTCTTCGCCATCCTACGAACAATGTAAAATTTTGTCTACTGATTTCCCTAACTCTTCTGTTGCTTTGCTAGTCAGTGATAGAGGGCCAGACCGTAGGCTGATATACTATTCTGTTCAAGTATCCCTTCTGTGCGTATGTTTAGAACGTAGCCTGGATATGCTAATTGCTACAAGTGTCCATACCAAAGCTGGCAGAACATTTCAGAGAGAACAATATCAACTCTTAATCTTGGTCTTCAGAATGTAGCACTCGCTAGGAAGGAAATGCCAGAAGAATATGAGAAACTGATTGCCAATAAATCAACACTTGGTGCAATTCGTGATGCAGTAACACAGAATTTAAAACCACAGCTACTAGAGTGCCCATAACACTGTTACGAAAGCAATTCATGGACCTTAAAAATAAGGAAGAGAAGATCAATATCAGAGAGCCTGCCAAAGATGAAGAGATCGTAGCCACCTTTGAAAATATCCATTTAGTGGATAGTAATATTTCAGCAGAGCAGCTGCAAAAGGAAGCTTTAATGCTGTCTAAATGAGCTCTCTCATGCTTAACTTGATATTGCTGTAACGTAATCCCTATCCTGCTTGGCATTGTTAATTGTTTGCACATAAGAGGGCAGGCGACAAACAGCCAGTCCGGTGTGCTGCATTACTCCTCCCCACCACTGAGCCTGACTGGGACCAAGGGTTAACACTAGTTTTCCATTGGGGTGCCAGTTTGCTACACCATGACGCTGGTCACGGTAAGGCGGCTAGGTCAGGGTAGAAGCCCGAAGGGTGTCGCCTACCATTCATATGTGAGCAAGAACACAGCGATACATGTACATGTACAGCAATGCACAGGTGGAGTAGCGGGTGGATAAGCAATGCAGCCAGCAGCCTAGCTGTAGACTGAGTGATTGCAAGCCTGCCCTACCATCCTTTATATACATGTGTGACCTGGAACCATATCATGTGATCAATATCTTTGGGACTGTGTGTTAGATTGGGTTTGAATGAAGGTGAGGGAAATGGCTAAATGGAAGTGAGGCTTTTCCCTGGGGAGGGTTCCCAGACTTTAGGCTCCAGGGTTTTAAACACATTTGCTAGCCAAATTTTATAAATTAAACTATCACTTAAAGGACAAAGTAAACTTAAAGAAGACACATACTGTCATTGCAGTCCTTACATTTTCCAGGTTAAGAGGAGCTTAGATTCAGAATGTTCCTTCTGAATGTTCCTATCCATATCAAATCTCATCAGCTCGCCTCACTTCACTTCCGCTACTGGTACCTCGGAGAGAGCTACATGTATATGGTAAACTACCATTGGACAGAGACAGGCCCTTGAGCAGCCACACGTACGTTTAGTTCAGAAGCATCAGAAGTCCTTTTTAATAACGCAAAAGTAAGACAAGTAATGTTTTGTGATCTTTGCAGTCTCAAATTTACATAAGGAAGAGGAAATTATTGTTGAACGAGTAAAAGAGGCTAAAACCTACACTTTGGACTACCACGTTTCCCCCTAGATTCACCACTCCATGATACAATAGTTGTATGACAAAACTGCTGTTGTGCAGACCCTGTTGAAGGTGTGTATTACACTGCTACACTGAAGAAATTCCCACCAGTGTGCGGTATGGCGGAAGGTTTTGCAACTAAAAGCATAGCGGAGCTGCAAAGGCAGTATGTACATGTAGTGGTCCATCCCCTATGCATCATGTGCCAATTAGATGACAAAACACACAAGGTTGGCGTCCCAAAAACGTTGTCAAGTTGCAACAAACTCAGTAGCGAACGATGTGCAATTATATTTCTTTTTTTGCCCAAACTACAGACCCTATTTTATTATAAGTTCACCTGATAAACAAATCATCAAATTTTAATGGCCAAAGTGCATCTTGTCATTAGAGATGCATGGTGGAACCAAACTGCACACGTTGCACACACAAGTTCTGGTCGCAAAGCACCAGTAAAGATAGTAGTGGATCAGCTCAGTAGAGACGAGCAAGAGACCACCAAACATGAGACTGACAAGCATAGACAATGAACTAAACAAAATGTGGTATTGATCGATTAGTGGGGTGAGCATTGCTCTGTGGAGGGCTATATATGGAATCAATACACTCTGTGGATTTCATGTTATCCACAAGTAAACCATACACACCATGAAGCCATACACAAGCGGATACATGAATTGAGGGCGATGGTTCCACCCCCCCCCCCCCCCTTCTCCCATCTCCAGTAGGTAAAACTGTATGTGAATGACATGTGTGCTGTTTTACTTACTAGAGAGGGGAGACCATTGGCAATCCACTGATTCGTAGTAACTTGGAGAGGGGAGAGGAGAACCCATCTGAGCAAGCCATACATGGCTTGCTCAGATGGGCTCTCCTATATCCAGCCCTCCCCTCTGCTAGTTACATAACCTTGTCTATGATTTGCACATACATCACAAAGTAAGCCAGAGGGCCATGAGGGCAATGATCACATACACTATGCCCTCTCCACATCAGGGATGTGTCAGCAACAGACATTGGTCTCATCTCAAATTACACTCACCTTTTTCTGGTGGTTGATTTGTGCACCCCTATCCACCAGCAGCTGCACACATGTGACATGCCCCCTAGATGATGCCATCATCAGTGGAGTCCATCCATCCTACAAAGATAGAAGTGGAGTGGTAATAGGCAGCTGTTATGAAGGGGACTGCATGGGTTGGGTGAGGGAGTAGGTGCCCCTCCCAGTGGCTTAAAATCACCAACTAATTTACCTGCACTAAATATTCGGCCTTGCAATGCAGTTATGTAATGTAAATTAGTACAATAACCAGCTGATATCTATTGATATCTATGCACAGAGCCATTCTAAAAGGGCATTAGGGGAAAAGTGCATTTGGAACAAAGTGTATTTTATATAATCACTGCATAAAGGAAATGACTGATGAACGAGTAAATAAGGCTAAAACCTACTCTTGTGGACTACCACGTTTCCCCCTAGATTCACCACTCCATGATACAATAGTTGTACGACAAAACTGCTGTTGTGCAGACCCCATTGAAGGTGTGTAAGACACTGCTACACTGAAGAAATTCCCACCAATCTACAGACCCTATTTTATAAGTTATCCGAGAAACAACTTATCAAATTTTAATGGCCAAAGTGCATCTTGTCATTAGAGATGCATGGTGAAACCAAATTGCACACATTGCACACACAAGTTCTGGTCGCAAAGCACCAGTAAAGATAGTAGTGGATCAGCTCAGTAGAGACGAGCAAGAAACTACCAAACATGAGACTGACAAGCATAGACAATGAACTAAACAAAATGTGTTATTGATCGATTAGTGGGGTGAGCATTGCTCTGTGGAGGGCTATATATGGAATCAATACACTCTGTGGATTTCATGTTATCCACCAGTAAACCATACACACCATGAAGCCATACACAAGCGGATACGTGAATTAAGGGCGATGGTTCCACTCCCCCCCCCCTCCCCTTTCTCCCATCTCCAGTAGGTAAAACATTATGTGAATGACATGTGTGCTGTTTCACTAACTGGAGAGGGGAGGAAGGGGAGACCATTGGCAATCCACTGATTAGTAACTAGCAGAGGGAAGGGTTGGAAATAGGAGAGCCCTAGAGCTACCCATAATAACAGATGTACCCATGCCAGCTGTCCTAGAGGTATTACCTGACTCTAGTGACACAGAACCTGGTGACATGCCTGGGAAGCTAACCTCGGTGAACTCCACATCACCATTGGACCCCCATCAACGCAGGAACCATTTGGACAACAGACAATTATCACCAGGTATGGACCGACGATCAAGAAGCCAACACATTATTTAGATACCAGTGTCTGAATGAAGGATTGTAAACTCACATATTCCATTCATCAGTACACATATATGTATCGTATTGTAGTTGTATGTGATTCACTGTATACCCGTGTGCACTAGTATTCTAAGAAAGATATGTTTACATCAAGCTTGTCGGACCCCACAGACAGTGCCCTTTTCACTCAAGTCACCACTTAAACACGTATGAGTAAACGTTAAACATGGAAAAGCCAACAAATGTACCTGCACTTAATATACGGCCATGCAATGCAGTTATGCGATGTAAATAATTACAGTGATGTGCTGATATCTATGCACAGAGACATTCTAAAAGGGCATTGGAGGGTGGGAGGGAAGGTGCAAAACTAAGTGTATTCTAATTAATTACTGCATAAACAAAGGTGGGCCCAGCCAGGTGGGTGGGTCATATAGCTGGTGGGGACACACCACTGGCTTAGAACAGCTTAATGGAGGACATGGTATGTAAAATAGTCCAATTATTTCGCTGCACAACATGACGTGCACAAAAAGGGCACTAGACTGCTCGATGACTTTTCCATATGTGTTGATGGTAGATGTTTGGTCTTTTGTGCCTGCTGCTTCGTATGCTACAGCTGTACTTTGAGTGAGAGAAACATGGAGGAAATTCATTTACTATGTACTTTTTTCCCCCTACCTGTAGATTCACCACTCCATGATACAATAGTTGTATGACAAAACTGCTGTTGTGCGGACCCCGTTGAAGGTGTGTATTACACTGCTACACTGAAGAAATTCCCACCAGTGTGCGGTATGACGTAAAGTTTTGCAACTGAAAGCATAGCGGAGCTGCAAAGGCAGTATGCTGTTGTCTGTCCCCTATGCTCTTTGTGCCTATTAGATGACAAAACACACAAGGTTGGTGTCCAAACAACGTTGTCAAGATGGAATGAAGTCATTAGTAGTGAACGATGTGTAATTATATTCATGTATTTTACTTTTTTTGCCCAATCTACAGACCCTATTTTATTATAAGTTTGTCCGAGAATAGACTTATCAAATTTTAATGGCCAAAGTGCATCTTGTAATTAGAAATGCAGGTGAAACCAAACTGCACACAAGTTTGCTGTTCTGGTCGCAAAGCACCAGTAAAGATAGTAGTGGATCAGCTCAGTAGAGACGAGCAAGAGACTACCAAACATGAGACTGACAAGCATAGACAATGAACTAAACAAAATGTGATATTGATCGATTAGTGGGGTGAGCATTGCTCTGTGGAGGGCTATATATGGAATCAATACACTCTGTCTATTTCATGTTATCCAACAGTAAACCATACACACCATGAAAGCATACATAAGCGGATACATGAATTGAGGGTGATGGTTCCCCCCCCCCCCCCCCGTCCCCCCCCACTTTTCTCCCATCTCCAAGGTAAAACAGTATGTGAATGACATGTGTGCTGTTTTACCTAATGGAGAGGAAGGGGAGACCATTGATTAGTAACTAGCTAAGGGGAGGGCTGGATATACATGTAGGAGAACCCAACTGAGCAAGCCATATATATAGTTTGTTCAGATGGGCTTTCCTATATCCAGCCCCCGCCTCTGCTACATGTAGTTACATAACCTTGTCGATGATTTGCACATACATGACAAAGTAAGCCAGAGGGCCATGAGGGCAATGATCACATACAGACCTCGGAGAGAGCTACATGTATATGGTAAACTACCATTGGACAGAGACAGGCCCTTGAGCAGCCACACGTACGTTTAGTTCAGAAGCATCAGAAGTCCTTTTTAATAACGCAAAAGTAAGGCAAGTAATGTTTTGTGATCTTTGCAGTCTCAAATTTACATAAGGAAGAGGAAATTATTGTTGAACGAGTAAAAGAGGCTAAAACCTACTCTTGTGGACTACCTTTTTTCCCCCTAGATTCACCACTCCATGATACAATAGTTGTATGACAAAACTGCTATTGTGCAGACCCCGTTGAAGGTGTGTATTACACTGCTACACTGAAGGAATTCCCACCAGTGTGCAGTATGGCGGAAGGTTTTGCAACTAAAAGCATAGCGGAGCTGCAAAGGCAGTATGTACATGTAGTGGTCCATCCCCTATGCATCATGTGCCAATTAGATGACAAAACACACAAGATTGGCGTCCCAACAACGTTGTCAAGTTGCAACAAACTCAGTAGCGAACGATGTGCAATTATATTCATGTATCTTTCTTTTTTTGCCCAAACTACAGACCCTATTTTATTATAAGTTCACCTGATAAACAAATCATCAAATTTTAATGGCCAAAGTGCATCTTGTCATTAGAGATGCATGGTGGAACCAAACTGCACACGTTGCACACACAAGTTCTGGTCGCAAAGCACCAGTAAAGATAGTAGTGGATCAGCTCAGTAGAGACGAGCAAGAGACTACCAAACATGAGACTGACAAGCATAGACAATGAACTAAACAAAATGTGATATTGATCGATTAGTGGGGTGAGCATTGCTCTGTGGAGGGCTATATATGGAATCAATACACTCTGTGGATTTCATGTTATCCACCAGTAAACCATACACACCATGAAGCCATACACAAGTGGATACGTGAATTGAGGGCGATGGTTCCACCCCCCCCCTCCCCCCTCTCCCCCTTCTCCCATCTCCAGTCGGTATGTGAATGACATGTGTGCTGTTTTACTTACTGGAGAGGGGAGACCATTGGCAATCCACTGATTAGTAGTAACTTGCAGAGGGGAGAGGAGAACCCATCTGAGCAAGCCATATATGGCTTGCTCAGATGGGTTCTCCTATATCCAGCCCTCCCCTCTGCTAGTTACATAACCTTGTCTATGATTTGCACATACATCACAAAGTAAGCCAGAGGGCCATGAGGGCAATGATCACATACACTATGCCCTCTCCACATCAGGGATGTGTCAGCAACAGACATTGGTCTGATCTCAAATTACACTCACCTTGTCCTGATGGTTGATCTGTGCACCCCTATCCACCAGCAGCTGCACACATGTGACATGCCCACCTGATGATGCCCACATCAGTGGAGTCCATCCATCCTACAAAGATAGAAGTGGAGTGGTAATAGGCAGCTGTTATGAAGGGGACTGCATGGGGTGGGTGAGGGAGTAGGTGCCCCTCCCAGTGGCTTAAAATCACCAACTAATTTACCTGCACTAAATATTTGGCCTTGCAATGCAGTTATGTAATGTAAATTAGTACAATAACCTGCTGATATCTATTGATATCTATGCACATAGCCATTCTAAAAGGGCATGAGGGGAAAAGTGCATTTGGAACAAAGTGTATTTTATTTAATCACTGCATAAAGGAAATTATTGTGGAACGAGTAAAAGAGGCTAAAACCTACTCTTGTGGACTACCACGTTTCCTCCTAGATTCACCACTCCATGATACAATAGTTGTACAACAAAACTGCTGTTGTGCAGACCCCATTGAAGGTGTGTAAGACACTGCTACACAGAAGAAATTCCCACCAATCTACAGACCCTATTTTATAAGTTATCCGAGAAACAACTTATCAAATTTTAATGGCCAAAGTGCATCTTGTCATTAGAGATGCATGGTGAAACCAAATTGCACACATTGCACACACAAGTTCTGGTCGCAAAGCACCAGTAAAGATAATAGTGGATCAGCTCAGTAGAGACGAGCAAGAAACTACCAAACATGAGACTGACAAGCATAGACAATGAACTAAACAAAATGTGTTATTGATCGATTAGTGGGGTGAGCATTGCTCTGTGGAGGGCTATATATGGAATCAATACACTCTGTGTGGTTCATGTTATCCACCAGTAAACCATACACACCATGAAGCCATACACAAGCGGATACGTGAATTGAGGGCAATGGTTCCACTCCCCCCCCCCTCCCCTTTCTCCCATCTCCAGTAGGTAAAACATTATGTGAATGACATGTGTGCTGTTTCACTAACGGGAGAGGGGAGGAAGGGGAGACCATTGGCAATCCACTGATTAGTAACTAGCAGAGGGAAGGGTTGGAAATAGGAGAGCCCTAGAGCTACCCATAATAACAGATGTACCCATGCCAGCTGTCCTAGAGGTATTACCTGACTCTAGTGACACAGAACCTGGTGACATGCCTGGGAAGCTAACCTCGGTGAACTCCACATCACCATTGGCCGCCCATCAACGCAGGAACCATTTGGACAACAGACAATTATCACTAGGTATGGATGGACGATCAAGAAGCCAACACACTATTTAGACACCAGTGTCTGAATGAAGGATTGTAAACTCACATATTCCATTCATCAGTACACATATATGTATCGTATTGTAGTTGTATGTGATTGAGTTGATTCACTGTATACCGTGTGCACTAGTATTCTTAGAAAGATATGTTTACATCAAGCTTGTCGGACACCACAGACAGTGCCTTTTCACTCAAGTCACCACTTAAACACGTATGAGTAAACGTTAAACATGGAAAAGCCAACAAATGTAACTGCACTTAATATGCGGCCATGCAATGCAGTTATGCGATGTAAATAATTACAGTGACGTGCTGATATCTATGCACAGAGCCATTCTAAAAGGGCATTGGAGGGTGGGAGGGAGGGAAGGTGCAAAACTAAGTGTATTCTAATTAATTACTGCATAAACAAAGGTGGGCCCAGCCAGGTGGGTGGGTCATATAGCTGGTGGGGACACATCACTGGCTTAGAACAGCTTAATGGAGGACATGGTATATAAATAGTCCAATTATTTCGCTGCACAACGTGATGTGCACTAAAAGGGTACTAGACTGCTCGATGACTTTTCCATATGTGTTGATGGTAGATGTTTGGTCTTTTGTGCCTGCTGCTTCGTATGCTACAGCTGTACTTTGAGTGAGAGAAACATGGAGGAAATTCATTTACTATGTACTCTTTTCTCCCTACCTGTAGTTTCACCACTCCATGATACAATAGTTGTATGACAGAACTGCTGTTGTGCAGACCCCGTTGAAGGTGTGTATTACACTGCTACACTGAAGAAATTCCCACCAGTGTGCGGTAATGGCGGAAGGTTTTGCAACTAAAAGCATAGCGGAGCTGCAAAGGCAGTATGTACATGTAGTGGTCCATCCCCTATGCATCATGTGCCAATTAAATGACAAAACACACAAGGTTGGCGTCCCAACAACGTTGTCAAGATGGAATGAAGTCATTAGTAGTGAACGATGTGTAATTATTTTCATGTATTTTTCTTTTCTTGCCCAATCTACAGACCCTATTTTATTATAAGTTTGTCCGAGAAAGAACTTATCAAATTTTAATGGCCAAAGTGCATCTTGTCATTAGAAATGCAGGTGAAACCAAACTGCACACAAGTTTGCTGTTCTGGACGCAAAGCACCAGTAAAGATAGTAGTGGATCAGCTCAGTAGAGACGAGCAAGAGACTACCAAACATGAGACTGACAAGCATAGACAATGAACTAAACAAAATGTGATATTGATCGATTAGTGGGGTGAGCATTGCTCTGTGGAGGGCTATATATGGAATGAATACACTCTGTCTTATTTATGTTATCCACCAGTAAACCATACACACCATGAAAGCATACATAAGCGGATACATGAATTGAGGGCGATGGTTCCCTCCCCCCCCCCCCCCCCCCACACACGCACTTTTCTCCCATCTCCAAGGTAAAACAGTATGTGAATGACATGTGTGCTGTTTTACCTAATGGAGAGGGAAGGAAGGGGAGACCATTGATTAGTAACTAGCTAAGGGGAGGGCTGGATATACATGTAGGAGAACCCAACTGAGCAAGCCATATATATAGCTTGTTCAGATGGGCTTTCCTATATCCAGCCCCCGCCTCTGCTACATGTAGTTACATAACCTTGTCGATGATTTGCACATACATGACAAAGTAAGCCAGAGGGCCATGAGGGCAATGATCACATACAGACCTCGGAGAGAGCTACATGTATATTGTCTATTTGCATCCTGAAGTGTGTACAGTGGTACACAAATTACCCCATTCATTTTGTTGCATCATATCTCATACCAGGAGTGAGCATTTAACACAATTTTTGAAAATCTATACCCCCTGTGGTGATGCTAAATTGTGGCTAAACTTCTCATGAATATGCTAATTTTGGCTTATTGCAATAACTGTTCATAATTCAGTTATCCACAGCACTACAGAACACTGCAAAAGTGAGAGATTTAAAAAACATGATGGGAGCATTCTCAATAAGTCAAATTTTATACATATAGTTTGTTTTGTATGTACATTACAAAAATGCTGTTTCTTTTGAGTAATCACTTTTACTTTCAAATGCTCTAATTTGTGTACACCTGTACACAAATTACATTGCTTTACGTTAGTAGTATTATGCTTTCAAAAAAGTCTTGAAAGTCATAGAGGGCATGATATAGTAACTATGTATTGTGAAATTATTCATGTGGTTCTATCAAGAAAGTTTTGCAGTAAAATGTGTACAGGTGTACACAAATTAGTCCTATGTAGAAGAATGATGTTTATTGCAAAATAAATTCAAATTCAAATCACTTATATGCATCCAAAATCAACAACAATGCAACTGACACTTCCTCTACCTATGCCTCCACAACTAGTACTCACACCTCCACTAGTACTCACACCTCCACTAGTACTCGCGCCTCCACTAGTACTCGTGCCTCCACTAGTACTTGCGCCTCCACTAGTACTCGCGCCTCCACTAGTACTTGCGCCTCCACTAGTACTTGCGCCTCCACTAGTACTCGCGCCTCCACTAGTACTCGTGCCTCCACTAGTACTTGCGCCTCCACTAGTACTCGCGCCTCCACTAGTACTCGTGCCTCCACTAGTACTCACGCCTCCACTAATACTCACACCTCCACTAGTACTCACACCTCCACTAGTACTTGCGCCTCCACTAGTACTCGTGCCTCCACTAGTACTCGTGCCTCCACTAGTACTCACGCCTCCACTAATACTCGTGCCTCCACTAGTACTCGCGCCTCCACTAGTACTTGCGCCTCCACTAGTACTCGTGCATCCACTAGTACTCGTGCCTCCACTAGTACTTGCGCCTCCTCTAGTACTTGCGCCTCCACTAGTACTCGCGCCTCCACTAGTACTCGTGCCTCCACTAGTACTCGCACCTCCACTAGTACTTGCGCCTCCACTAGTACTCGTGCCTCCACTAGTACTCGCGCCTCCACTAGTACTCGTGCCTCCACTAGTACTTGCGCCTCCACTAGTACTCGTGCCTCCACTAGTACTCGTGCCTCCACTAGTACTTGCGCCTCCACTAGTACTCGTGCCTCCACTAGTACTTGCGCCTCCACTAGTACTCGTGCCTCCACTAGTACTCGTGCCTCCACTAGTACTCGTGCCTCCACTAGTACTCACACCTCCACTAGTACTCGCGCCTCTACTACTCGCGCTTCCGCCGTTTGTTCTGCGTTCTGCGTACACGCGCACCTGCTCTTCTCTCCATCAAAACCACTCGCTAAGATTTATTATTTTTTTAAAGTTTTATTTACTTTTCTAATTAGTTTAATTGACAGATAACAATCAATTTTTATTGTATGTTTAATTGACCATCTATTATTAATGTATTGTGTACTCATGTATTGATTTTGGAGTTACAATTGTGATTAATTACAAAGATAAGGTAGGGTAAGTAATTTGTGCTCCCCTGTACACATATACCCTAATATGTGTACAGGTGTACACACGGATGCAAATAGACAATATGGTAAACTACCATTGGACAGAGACAGGCCCTTGAGCAGCCACACGTACGTTTAGTTCAGAAGCAGCAGAAGTCCTTTTTAATAACGCAAAAGTAAGGCAAGTAATGTTTTGTGATCTTTACAGTCTCAAATTTACATAAGGAAGAGGAAATTATTGTTGAACGAGTAAAAGAGGCTAAAACCTACTCTTGTGGACTACCACTCTTCCTCCTAGATTCACCACTCCATGATACAATAGTTGTATGACAAAACTGCTGTTGTGCAGACCCTGTTGAAGGTGTGTATTACACTGCTACACTGAAGAAATTCCCACCAGTGTGCGGTATGGCGGAAATACCATAAAGTAAGCCAGAGGGCCATGAGGGCAATGATCACATACACTACGCCCTCTCCACATCAGGGATGTGTCAGCAACAGACATTGGTCTGATCTCAAATTACACTCACCTTGGTCTGATGGTTGATCTGTGCACCCCTATCCACCAGCAGCTGCACACATGTGACATGCCCACCTGATGATGCCCACATCAGTGGAGTCCTTCCAAGCTGTAAAGATAGAAGTGGAGTGGTAATAGGCAGCTGTTATGAAGGGGACTGCATGGGGTGGGTGAGGGAGTAGGTGCCCCTCCCATCCAGCTAGGGGGTATGGGGGAGTGCTCCCATCGGTCAAGCATTAGCATTTGCAGTGGCTTAAAATCACTCAAAATCAATACACTGTCATGCAATATCAATGGCATATATATGGTACCATAGCATTTTACATTATTTAAATAAAATATCATTGGTAGAAACAACGATCTTTCTCCAATACATGTACCTTTCATATTTAAACAGGTACGAGTAAACATTAAACATGGAATAGCCAACAACCTTACTGCACTTAATATAATGCAGTTATGTGATGTAAATTATTACAGTGACGTGCTGATATCTATTGATATCTATGCACAGAGCCATTCTAAAAGGGCATTAGGGTGGGGGAGGGGCAGAACTAAGTGTATTCTAATTTATCACTTATCACCGCATAGCATAATCAAAGGTGGGCCCAGCCAGGTGGGTGGGTCATATACCTGGTGGGGAGGAGAAGGGGGAGCATCTGCCCCCATGCTCCACCCCATGCCACACCCCTCCCCTCTCCAGTATATAAAACAGCACACATGTCATGGCTTACTCAGATGGGCTCTCCTATATCCCGCCCTCACCTCTGCTAGTTACATACATGTAACCTTGCCTGTGATTTGGGGCCATGAGGGCAATGATCACATACACTATGCCCTCTCCACATCAGGGATGTGTCAGCAACAGACATTGGTCTGATCTCAAAATACACTCACCTTGTTCTGATGGTTGATCTGTGCACCCCTATCCACCAGCAGCTGCACACATGTGTCATGCCCATGTGATGATGCCACCATCAGTGGAGTCGTTCCATACTGTAAAGATAGAAGTGGAGTGGTAATAGGCAGCTGTTATGATAGGAACTGCATGATATCTACATGTACATGTACTGTATGTACAGAGTCTTCTAAAAGGGCATTGGGGTGGAGGAGGGGCAGAACTAAGTGTATTCTAATTTATCACCGCATAGCATAAACAAAGGTGTGCCCAGCCAGGTGGGTGGGCCATATACATGTACCTGGTGGGAGAGGAAGGGGGAGCATTTGCCCCCATGCCACACCCCATGCCACACCCTCTCCTCTCCAGTATATACAACAGCACACATGTCATGGCTTACTCAGATGGGCTCTCCTATATCCAGCCTTCCCCTCTGCTAGATACATAACCTTGTCTATGATTTGCACATACATCACAAAGTAAGCCAGAGGGCCATGAGGGCAATGATCACATACACTATGCCCTCTCCACATCAGGGATGTGTCAGCAACAGACATTGGTCTGATCTCAAATTACACTCACCTTATTCTGATGATTGATCTGTGCACCCCTATCCACCAGCAGCTGCACACATGTGACATGCCCACCTGATGATGCCCATATCAGTGGAGTCCTTCCATCCTGTAAAGATAGAAGTGGAGTGGTAATAGGCAGCTGTTATGAAGGGGACTGCATGGGTTGGGTGAGGGAGTAGGTGCCCCTCCCATCCAGCTAGGGGGTATGGGGGAGTGCTCCCATTGGTCAAGCATTAGCATTTGCAGTGGTTTAAAATCACTCAAAATCAATACACTGTCATGCAAAACATCAATGAGATATCTATGATACCATAGCATTTTACATTATTTAAATATTATTGGTAGAAACAACGATCTTTCTCCAATACCTTTCATTTTTAAACAGGTACGGGTAAACATTAAACATGGAATAGCCAACAACCTTACTGCACTTAATATACGGCCATGCAATGCAGTTACGCGATGTAAATTATTACAGTGACGTGCTGATATCTATGCACAGAGCCATTCTAAAAGGGCATTGGAGGGAGGGGGGGAGGGGCAGAATAAAGTGTATTCTAATTAATTACCACATAGCATAAACAAAGGTGTGCCCAGCCAGGTGGGTGGGCCATATACCTGGTGGGGAGGGCATCCCAGCTATATGATCCACGAGGTGGGTGGGTCATATAGCTGGTGAGGACACACCACAGGCTTAGAACAGCTTAATGGAGGACATGGTATATAAATAGTCCAATTATTTCGCTGCACAACGTGATGTGCACAAAAAGGGTACTAGACTGCTCGATGACTTTTCCATATGTCTTAATGGTGGATGTTTGGTCTTTTGTGCCCTGCTGCTTCGTATGCTACTTTGAGCAAGAGAAACATGGAGGAAATTCATTTGCTATGTAGCCATTCAACATGACACTATGACAGCTACAACAATAGCAGCCTCACTTTTAGCACATAGATTAATTTGTTAAGTAAAACACATCTTTTTGTATTCCTTCCACTTTTGTAAACATCAAAATACTCCGCAGACCTCAATGGAACCGGGCAAAATAAACCTGGATTCGCCCCTGTATATGGTTTTTGACCTGAGACCTGAAATTGAAACACATGTAAACCATTAATGAACCCATACAAATAGTTTAAACAGCACTTGACATACTTATACATGAAGAGGGTACAGTTTGAGGTGCATCACGTCACATCAACCATATTAAGCCGCAATAAATCATACAAGTGATTGCATCTGTTAGAACTACCACTGATCCTATCATGCAATGTAAGCCCATATGCGCTTGGGGCTCTGCTATCCCACATTATGCCTGATGGAGTGGAGAGACCAGTGGCATATGCTTCCCGAACATTAACAACAGTGGAACGTAGCTATGCCCAAATAGACACAGAAGAACTGGTGGTGGCATGGGGAGTGAAGTACTTCCACCAATACCTGTATGGCATTCATTATACGTGAGCTTGTGACTGACCACCATCTTTCAGGATATTCCTACAATACTGCGTGCTCACATATTCCATTTATCATTTTATGTACCGTATTTTAGTTGTATGTGATGGGTGGGTACTGATGCAATATAGTAACGGCTGCCAGTTTTCTACACGCCTGAATTTGATCTGCTACCCAAAGGAGGTGATTCAGTCGCAAGGCGGGCATAAAACTTGTTTCGGATACCATTGGAAATTATGCCCGCCTTGCGACTGAATCACCTGCTTTGTTTAGCGCGGATCTGATTCAGACGAGTAGAAAACTGGCCGTGTATTGACATCACGTGTCTGAACACAACATTCACCACAATGTCCCTCACCTCATCAGTGGCATCAATCCGTGTACCCTTGTCTAGAAGTGTAATGACGTCTTCCAGATTGCCATCGCGTGCTGCATCTATTAACTGTTTCTCCGGTTCATACAGCTATAGAACAAGCATATGGTTCGCCCACGTAAGCTTGGACAATATTTCAACGCCCCGTTGTACCGCAGTGGCGTAGCGAGGGGGGGGGGGGCAGGGGGGGACATATGTCCCCGGGCGCAGGGCGCCGAAATAGACGAGAGATAATTAATAATCGCGTCAACGAGAACTCACAAACGCATGGGCAGATACCGGGGGCAGTTGTAAACCCGTTCATATAATATAAGGCTCCTCCCTTTCCCTCTTTTCCGCTAGGTACCCCCCCCCCCCCCCCCCCCCCCCCCCCCGCGGGCGCCAGTAGTGCATTATGTCCCCGGGCGCACAACACTAAGGCTACGCCACTGGTTGTACCGTAACTTCGATCATAACCCGTATCATGTGTATGTTTGATAGTTACAGGCTACATTACCTTGAAGAACGACGCCATATTTGTGATTAGGGCAAATTCGAGTGGGAGTTGTCGACCAAAACTTGGTACGTGTAACCAGAGTAGATATTATCTCTGGTGTAACTGTGAATAATTAGTAGGCTATATTTGGAAAGATGACGTCCAGTGGCGACACACACACACACACACACACACACACACACACACACACACACACACACACACACACACACACACACACACACACACACACACACACACACACACACACACACACACACACAGCACTGTGACAAATCTAGCTACACATGTAGGCCTATCAGTTGTCTCAAACTCTCTCTAATCTGATGTAGGCCTACTACGTCTAACAAGTCTTCGCCTCCATCCTTTTCTATCTGCGTATTCCATTTTAACCCTATGTTCAACCGTGGACCCCGAATATATATAACAGATTGGATCTGCTACGGCAATCGATTGGTACAACTTTGCAATACTTTATATCGATCACCCAGCACATTGTATGAAACAAAAAAAGAGTGCCCTTCACGCTTCACTCACTCCTCTGGAGTGAAGCGAGCGAAGAGTGAAGGGCACTCATTGCGAGCTTCACTCTTTAAAGAGAGTAAAGCACTGAAGCTCAATCTCTGAAGAGTGGCGTTCATTCTGTGGACAAACTATTGGTTGAATTTAGGGGTGCCTGACGCTATATAGTGTCGCAGAAGTGACGATTACTTATCGTGATTGAACCTCGCTGAAGTTAGCCTAAATTCCACAGCCTCGCGGCTGAGTGCATTCATAAGTTATATGACGTCTCCGCTGAGCTTATCTTGTACTGTACTGCAATTTTTAATGGTTTGATGATTAGCGGTCTGCCTGGCAGGCACAGAATTGGCACAATTGGAGTAACGGAACTAGTAAAGTATTATACTGCACTTGCACTTGCTGTATTGCTACGTGTTTGCATGTTGTATGTATTGATTATACTTGTAATAACATAATAATGCATGTATTTGAGCAAGCTGGTCCAGCCAGCCAACCAACATGGTTATTTATAAACACTATACATTATGATTTATCATGTAAACAGAAAACAGTTGGTAGTGTGTGATTAAGGAAGTGTTTTATTGCTTTCTTTCTCTCAAGGTTAAATGTGTCCATCAGTAGAGCTACGACAATCTGGAAATGTATAGAATTTACACATTGTGATTTACGTTCTATTTTCTACCATTGATACATTAACTCACCTCTGGCCAAACTACACACTTGTTTAATAAAGACAACGACAGTGCAGTCTGTTTTTTTTTTTTTACATCACAGTCAAGTTCTTGAAGAATGTAAAACACTTCTAATACCTGTAAATGGGAGGAATGTTCCTAATGTCAAATTGATGATATGGGTGAGAATTGTGTACCTTGTCAGAACCTTCTAGAAGAGGCCAGTACAAATCTTCTTTATGCAGCTGTTTAATTTCATTGAAGTAGATTTGAAGATCTGATAGCCAGTACTGTATCTTTACTCAAGATGGCCCGGAGGGTCGGCTAAAGGATATGAATAAATTTTTATTTGCATCAATACTTATTACAGTTTAAACCTCAAGATCATTCACAACGTTTCGTGTTGTGTGTCTTGGAAATGGATAATGCTTTCTTGAAAATTAGTACTGGACATTTAGTAAAGTTCAAATCACTATATCCAGAAATGCGCGGTCAAAGGGAATTGACAATTGTTGCGGTTTGTACATTCGCGTATACTTCCGGCCATAACTCCTATAGAAAATGAACGGCTGTTTATAAACTTGATTGTTACTTAATAACGTAATAGGGTACAACTTTTGTGTCTATCAACGTACGATCTTGATTTAGCTGAACAAAAAACAACTACTTTGTATGGAAAATTGTTGTAGTTTTTGTGAAAACAGCACTTTCCATAGAGATGTATGGAAAATCAACTTTTGCACACCTAATTGATGTATTCTGCAGCTCATAATTCTTACACCAGTTTAGATTCAGATTTTGTGGGCCCCCAGAATAAGAGATCATGCAGTTGTATTATTTTTAGAGGTATTTTAAAACATTTACCTAGTATAGATTTTGGCCATTTGAATTTTAAATTGTTGTGTACTAGGATTCAATTAGCGCCATGTTGTTGAGTATTTTTAATGTGGCTTCCATGGATACGGATATATGGCGACATGCAACACAATTAATTAACTGGTACGCTAGCTTATCTGAACCTGCGTCAGCAGGTTCAATATAGGATTGATTGAGGAATGATGAATGTCATTAAAAATTTTAAATCGCGTCGGGAGGGACAACGGAGAAACGGATCACTTATCTCTTTGCAGCAATCGAACGACAACATCAAGATCTACGTTTTGATGCTAGTTTCATTTCATAAAACTATGCGCTTCTAGACAAACAAAGAACCTGTTTCTCGTGCCCATGCCCAAAAAAATTGTTGGTCGTCGTCGTCGTCGTCGTCTTCCTTAGGAAGGTATAACTTGAGCTACGAAGGGTTTTAAAGAACGGCAATAGTACCAATCTCTTCAGAATTTACCGGCACGGTGCCCCTTAAGGTCATATCACATCTACCAAAAGTAGCAAGCATAATATAGGAATTAATTTTAAATAATGATGTATTTAATAATGTTATACAGTATAAATGCTCCAACCTGCACTAAATTTATTTGGTGTTCCTATCGCAGTTTAGTACTTACTTTTGTTAGTGAAGTTGTTTTTTTTTTTAATGCCTTCGCGTAATCGAAAGAAGAGATGTAAGCAACGAGCGGAATACCTCCAAAAACGAGAAGATATTTTATCACAAGAGAACAAGGCTAAAGCCCGAGAGCGCTACAAGGCCGACCCTGAAAAGAAGAAGGCCTCTGTACGCGACACCTACAACGCAAATGCTGTATCTAAGCGTGCTGCTAAAAGGCAGCGATATCAAGAGGACGTCGAGGAGAACCGTGCTGCTAAAAGGCAGCGATATCAAGAGGGCGTCGAGGAGAACCGTGCTGCTAAAAGGCAGCGATATCAAGAGGGCGTCGAGGAGAACCGTGCTGCTAAAAGGCAGCGATATCGAGAGGGCCTCGAGGAGAACCGTGCTGCTAAAAGGCGGATATACAGGGGCAATTCAGCTACCATTAAGGCAGCTAGAAGGAGTCGGTATTGGAAGGGAACTACCACTACCACCCAAAGGTATGTTATAGCATGCTGTATGTAGCATTTAAAATCTAAGGGCTGCTTTGCACATGGCTCATGGCTTCCCTGTCATGCACATTTCTTGTATGCCTGCATACCGTATTATCAGATGTACAGTAAGGCTTCCCAGTTTCCTTGTACATGTAAAGGTCACTGTTTGTACAAAAGGTATTTGTGCATGCATCTGTGTCTGTACATTAGTTATCTGATGTTGAAGAAAGGACTAGACACGTGTTTATAGTACAAGTCTGTCATGCGCATCCACCCTTTGCTGCAGCTGTGTTTAATTGTTATCAGATGTACAGTAAGGCTTCCCACAAGTAAAAGTTCCCCCATGTACATGTAAAGGGTTAGGTCAATCTTTGTACATGTCACGTTGTTTTAAAGGTCCACTACACGTGTGTACAGAAGTGTTACCCAAAATTGAGTTGTATGAAAATGAAATAATTCATGTAATGCGCAATTGGTGAAATGTTTTGATGCATGTATAAGGCATAATGTGTGGTAAAATAAAAGTACTGCAACCCTATCTTCTCCCATATAGTTACTCCCTGTTTGAGCCCAACTCTCGCACACTAGCAGAGTATGGAGTGAGTCTTGAAAAAGCAATTCTTAGGGATAGTGAGCTTCTCAGTGAAGTAAACAATGCTTTTTGCAATAGCCATCCATTGCTAGCTCAAAAGGTTGTTACAAGATCTGCCCGTGCAGCAGTAAGTAAGATTAGTGCAGATGCATTACTTGCTAAAGCAATAAGTGTACGAAGATCACAGGCAGGGTCACTGCTAAAAACTATCCGTAAGGTTAATGCAAAGAAGTTGCAAGAGAGTGATATTTTAGTCGGGCATAGGTTTCATGCTGCTGGGGCTGAACCTTACTTATTTGATAATTCATACACTCACACAAAACAGCATGGAGCCATTCCAGTAGACCTCAATGGTAGGTGTGTAGTGGCAGAGGAGATAAAGGACAGGGATAAGGTTACCATGCGCCCTTTGAAATGGAAATGTACAAATGAGTGTCGCAAGCTCACTAGTGAAGAAGTAGCAATAGTGTTAAAAACAAATTCATTGTTCCAAAAGTCCATTGTGCACAACTTATACTCTCATGTTTGCAACAATTATAGCATGGTATATATACATCACAATGGCAGATCTTGAGTAACTGCTGTCATTTACAAAAATAAATTTCCATAGGTGATAGGCCTAGTGGCAGAAGCTAGATAGTTAACAGCACAATATATCAGATGTGCTAATTTCAACACCACTGCACCTGCATGCACCTCAGGTCATGTGATTGGATGAAATTCTACCAATAGAATTTTAGCACACCTACACACACACACACACACTCCACCCCTCCCCCTCAGTATGTGATGGCATGCATGAAAAAGCGACCAATCAGTGAATAGACGGATGAAATTAGACCAATAGAATTATAGCACAGCTAGAAAACGTGGCTGTGCATGTATACCGGTATAAACCAACGACCCGTAGAATAGCACATTTCTCTCTTGAAAAAAATACAAAGGTAAATACTAAATTTTTTACAAGTTGTTTCAATACTCTGTCATGTAGATGGCTGAAGAAGTCGGGAAAGAATTTTTTGATGACTCTGAAGGAGAGGAGGAGGTCGAGGAAGCACATGCATCCTCCTTCATCACAACTTCTGCCCCCGCCAGCGCTAGCCCCACCACCAGCAGCAGCGCTGCCCCCGCCAGCGCTAGCCCCACCACCAGCAGCAACGCTAGCCCCACCATCAGCAGCAGCGCTGCCCCCGCCAGCGCTAGCCTCACCGCTGCCCCCACCAGCGCTAGCCCCACCACCATGGCCAGCAGCAGCGCTGCCCCCCCCCCCCCCCCCCCCCCCTCAGAGCTAGTCCCACCACCACCACCAGCAGCGCCCCTCCCACCGCCAGTACCAGTTCTGCCCCCGCCACTGCTCCCCCCAATGCTGCCCCCGCCTTTTTTTCCTGCCCCCACCACCCGCATGGCCATACCCAAGGGGGGAGGGGGGGGGGGGGGGGGGGAGAAGAGGAAGAGGAGGGAGAAGAGGCCGAGGAGGCGGCAAAATAATTAATTATATTAAAAACAATTATACGTACCATTTTTAATAAATTATGTGTTCGTTAATTTATTACTTTTCATTATTAAAGTCGTATTGTAAAAACAAAGCGTTTAGAAATTCTTTGACACGGAGAAAAAAAAACTTATGAAACAAGTAAATAAAAACATTCTCTAACGAGAAAGTTGGTGGGCATATAGGATTGACAATGTTGGTGTAAAAAGCACGGAAACAAGTGTGACAGAAATGTTACTGGAAAATTGAAATAGGCCTATATTTAGCCCATTTTCTGAGGCGTGCGCTCCCTAAATGTGACTGGGCTAAATATAGGCCTATTTCAATTTTCCAGTAACATTTCTGTCACACTTGTTTCCGTGCTTTTTACACCAACATTGTCAATCCTATATGCCCACCAACTTTCTCGTTAGAGAATGTTTTTATTTACTTGTATAGTATGGGTTACTTAGCTAGCTTAGCGTATATATATGCATACGCTATAGTTAAGTTGCTGAGTAGTACTAGCTAGAGCTCTAGTATAACTGGCTCGAGCTCGAGTCCAGGACATCTATTCGATATTCGCTGGCTGTACCAAGGACTACTAATTACTAGCATTAGTTAGGTACGTTACAATTCTGCAAATAATTGGCCGCCATCTTGTTCGTAAAATTTGCGTCCAAGTTTTCAACACTCTTCGCGTATGCATGATATAGGGTACCTCCTGTTGGTTCACGGCGTAGCATTTATGGCAGTTGCTTAGTTACTGACAAAGTAGACAGATTCCTCTTCGGTAATCTGTATTGACTTCAAAAAATAAACTCTCGTCTTAACAGTATTACCGTTACTAAAAATGACACATCTTTAACGTATCAGAACACCCAGATTCGAGATTCAGACCACTTAGAAAAGTATCTGGACTCGTAATACTGTTTATTATCTTGTGTTTGACAAAATTTCGAGACAATCTGACGATTCCAAAAGAAGTTGTAACGCCCGACGTTTGGTATATGTTCACCTCTATTATTACAATATTATCTATCTTGGTTAGTTGTTACGCTCGTATAATTGTATATTGTTTGACTAACTTTTTGTTCTCTATTTCAGTAGAGGACCATCCCAGGGCATGAGGCATTGGTGACATCACAAAAGAACGGATGGTATAGAACTAGAAGACAATAAGTAGCTTTGCGAAGCGCAGCCAGCACGCAGAACGGCTTTATTGTTCCGAGCAATGGTGCATTGTTAAACGTATGCATTTATTCTGTGTATTATTTTGAAGGAGTAGATACTACACTAAAAAAATTGAGAGAGCCACCATTAGATGAAGAACAGTTTAGGGATATGATGAAAGCATGCCTGGAAGGAATAATTGGAAAGGCAATATAAGAAGTACTTTGAGTGTGAAATTACAGAGCAGTTAAGAAAAGAGACAGAGTCAGCAAGGTCCCATAATATTGATGCTGAAGAAATTATGGGAATGTTTAGTGCAACCAAGAAAAAATCACCAAATGCTACTCTATGTTATACTTCCTGCAAAATGAGGGCACTAAAAAACAGGACTTTAAAGTACTTAGATAACTTGGAAAAAGATACTAGAGATAATGTCCTGAAGAAAGCTGTGCTACTTGGACGAGAACAAAGGAAATCAAGAAAGGAGTTGTTGCGGAGACAATTGGAGAAGCAACAGGCAAAAGATACATCTACAAGAAAGAAATTGGAGCGCAGACTGAAGAACATTGATATAGATAAAATTAGAGATGAATTCCATGATCTGGAGGACAATTTTAAAAATTAGAAAATCTTACTGCCATAATGCATTGGTTACAATATCTGTCATGCTTGGTTTGACGATGGACAAAGTGTATTGTATAATGGGGAAATCGAAAAGGTAAAGATGAAGACAAAACAATATGTTATTGCCTATTGGTCAAAACGAAACATACGAAGATGCAGAAGACTTTATTATGTCCATCTATGATCTTGCAGCAGATCTTATCTTAGATGACTTAACAATAGAATAAACTATATCAGGCCTGTAACGTGTTTGATGTTTTTGTATGTATTTTTTGTTCTTCAAACTCGCCGAGAAAGGGGAGTGATTATTGCATGATTTTTATCCTTGAATAAAGATATTCAATACAAGAACCCATTTCCTATTGTGACAGAAAGATAAACAGTATAATTTCATCAATACGTTGCGAATTTCATGCGATTTCTTAATACGCAGAATGGGTCGCACGGTTCTCATTGACGTCCGTGACGATAATTTTTGCTCTTTAAAAGGCGATAACTTTTTAAATATTAAACATCTGCACTGTGCTGGAAAGTGCTAACGAATCATTTTTTTCCCCTGGGTGTAAGCGTATCAGTGCACATTTCTGGATATGCTGTAAAGTGCTTACTCTAAGGTTTTTCTTTTGAAGTTCTCCATGTAAAAAGACTTTCCCCTTCTCAGTGCAAATATGTCGTTTGGATCAGGTGCATTCCTCCTAAAATCAGGCACTAGAAAATATTGGGGAACACCAGCATTGAGATACCATCAGTGTCACTGTTGCAATCAGTGTCATTTTCAGCTTCAGCATAACTGTCATCCTCATCATCAGCTGCATCAATATCAGATTCCAAACTTTCAGCATGGGACTCTGAGGTGAAGAGTGACATGGCAGCACAGGTTGAAAAGTCTCACCTTGATTTAGCTTTGCACAAATTGTGTGTAGGCAATTTCACTTCTTCATTATGATCCTGTGTACATAGGAGGCATACTTGAGATTAAACACATGCATTACATGTATGCTGCTGCTTTTCTCCACTATGTGTGTAGGTCTTCAATAAAGCTGTCCTGGTTTATCCATAGCACCACAGTGACAACGCAGGTTTGGAATGTACAATATCCATATGCTTAAAAATAACAGGAGTATTTACATTTTTTGAGCCAATGTCCCTAAAATGCAAAACAGCAGCACTTATTTAAACTCGACAAACCACGTGCCATTGCATGAACCCAAGAAGGATTCATTCTGTCACTGCAAGCAAGGAGATCCCACTGTGCCTTTGATATGCAAAATAGCCCATGCTTCTCAAGATTCTTTGTAAATTCACTGCCAACAGGTGTATAATTTGAATCAGTCAGACATTCTGTTGTTTGTTGCAACACAAAACATAATTAATTTCTAAACATGAAAGAAATACACTTGGCTGCTAAAATCACTGCTAGGTGATGGCCTCAACAATATATCTGAGATGAATAATTTAATGCATAGATTATACAGTGCATACACAGGAGCATGCATGCAGATATTCAAGACATCAACTGGACTATTAAATGGCACAGAATATTTAAATGAATACATTATTAGAAAGCATGTAGAATTTAATCTTCATTTGTGCATAACAATAGTAAGTATGAGATACTTAATCCTGTTTTATAGCGATGCAATATTTGTATTTGCATAGAGGGCAAGCAATTTGACATTTTTTTGCATTTATTTTTTCCATCCCAAGCTACAAGTGATTGTACCTCTTGTTGTAATGTGTGACCACGGACAATTCCATGTGATGAATCATGCTTGTAGATGAGCAGCAGTATACACCTCTGACCTTCGTTGTAAAATGGAGTAGCAATGTGATGTTCAGTACAAAGTTGGCATTTGTAAACCTCCATTCTATTACTTTCCTCTTCAGATACTCCAACACAACAGCCATGATACCATTCCCCACAGAAGTCACATCCGATCATGAACATAGTTTAAGATTATCATATGACTTTCTTAATAAAGGCACTATAATTCAATTACTTTGCTGAATCTAAAGGTTTTCGGCATATTCAATGCACCAGAACTTGAGACTCATCCTTCACTGGGACAGATCTGCTTTCATTGTACAAAATGTATTTATAATAAATATACATTATTATTATATACGTGTGCACATGTTATGGCATATGCAAATCTAACCTTGCATCCTCTGCACAGACGTGATACTGGTCAAGTAATTCAACCTCACACAATATAATGTTCTACTATGAATCAGACTTCATAACTGCTTACCGTGTCTTCCACTTGTATCTCCCCCATCCCATCCTTCACCTCCTCACTAGTAACCTCATCCTCCAACTTCTGACTGTCCTCCACCTCCTCACTAGTCATCATGTCCTCCACCCTCTCACTAACCATCGTCCTCTCACTAGCCATTGTGTCCTCCTCCTCCTTGACAGTAGCCAGTTCATCCTCTACCTGCTCATTACACACCACAAGCTCATTAGACATCACGTGCTCCACCTGCTCATTAAACGTCAGACGTTTGTGCTCACCTACAAGTCAACCACAACCATGTTTTCTATACCTCCTCCTACTCCCCCTACCTCTTCCTCCTCTTCCTCCTCTTCCTCCTCCTCCTTCTCTTCTCCTCTCCCCCTTCCTCCTCCCTCTCCTCTTCCTCCATCTCCTCCTCTCCCTCCTCCTCCTCCTCTTACCTACCATCCTTCTTCCTCCTTCAACCTTCCTTCCCATTGCATCCACCCCTCCCCCTCCTCATCCCCTCCCTCCCATCCTCCCTTCCTCCTCACCCCTAAAAAGAAGTATCATGCACAAGCAGCAGTGTTACCTACTAAGGAGGGTCAGCCAGGACAATCAGAGAAAGCACAACCAAGTGATCAAGATATCTCTTAGACTTTAGCTAGTCCATGTGGATGGTGCTACTGAACCAGGGAAAAGAAAAAGAAGGAAGAAATCCGAGCTGACTTTGTCCTTTGTATGCACAATGTGTGATAAGAAATATGATACCAGTTCTGCTCTGCACACGCATCAACGTAAAATTGATGAATGAATGATAAGAGACATGTGTCCAAAGAAAAATTCAGCTTTAACTATTGGTATTGCAAGTCATGCAGTGTACTGTAAATTTGCAAGCACTATGAATCATTTTGGTACTTCAGCATAGACATGCAATGTATGATGGGTGGGGGAGATGTAGCAATATAACCTATGTTTGGTTAAAAAGGTGACAATGCAACAAACTAGGGCACTGCCAACAATTAGGCAGGGACATCAGATGTTACACCCCCACACCTCCTCCTGTTTCCCCCTCTCCTTATTTGCAGTGTACTTTCCTTAGTGCTATGACATGCATACATGCAGTTCAAAACTACTTTTTCCAACCTCCATGAAGAACATGTACAACGTACCTGTGATTCTGTGTCCCTGTAGCGTTACCATCATTTGGCTTGCTTGTCTATGTAAACCATTGACCACCTACTTTCTGTACTGATAAGGGTTTTTAATAATATTCAGAAAAGCTTACACTACCTCTTGTAGAGTTCAATCTCAACAAAATTCTAGTGCAAGCTCTGTATCTCTTGTAGTAGCCTTTTCTGACTGCATGTAGCCTGCAAATCCCAAAAATACATTCCACTGCCTGATATATATATATTGGGGATGGAACACTTCCTTTGAAACCATAGTTATAGTGGTAAATAATACAAACCATCCCTTACCAAGGGGTGGATGTACACTGTAATGGGAAGGAAGGTAGGAGGAGGAGGGGAGGAGGAGGAGGTGAGGATGGGAGGGAGGGGAGGAGGAGGGGGAGGAGGGGGATGCAATGGGAAGGAAGGTTGAAGGAAGAGGAGGAAGAGAGAGGGTGGAGGTGAAGGGGGAGGGTGGATGCAATGGGATGGTAGGTAAGAGGAGGAGGAGGAGAAGGGAGAGGAGGAGATGGAGGAAGAGGAGAGGGTAGAGGAAAAGAGAAGGAGGAGGAGGAAGAGGAGGAGGAGGTAGGGGGAGTAGGAGGAGGTATAGAAAACCTGGTTGTGGTTGAGAGGAGGAAGAGGAGGAAGAGGGGTGAGGAGGAAGGGAGGATGGGAGGGAGGGGAGGAGAAGGGGGAGGAGGGGGATGCAATGGGAAGGAAGGTTGAAGGAAGAGGAGGAAGAGAGAGGGTGGAGGTGAAGGGGGAGGGTGGATGCAATGGGATGGTAGGTAAGAGGAGGAGGAGGAGAAGGGAGAGGAGGAGATGGAGGAAGAAAAGAGGGTAGAGGAAAAGAGAAGGAGGAGGAGGAAGAGGAGGAGGAGGTAGGGGGAGTAGGAGGAGGTATAGAAAACCTGGTTGTGGTTGACTTGTAGGTGAGCACGAACGTCTTGTGCAAGCGATAGTGTGGCAACTGCATGGCCATCCTAGCAGAGGGATGGAAGGGGGGAGGGGGAGTGAATGTACCACGTGCTAACATACATGTACCAGATATGTGAGAATGTATATCCATCGATGCACCTTCCACACATATAATCCATGTACCACATACATGTACATGTACAGTGTAAATTAATGCACAAACAGCTCAGCTTAAGATTAATGGCACATATTTCTAGACACACTGACAACAGCTTATCAAGTCATAATGGACACACGCTCCTACTCACCACTATGTCAATGTCATAGAACTCCATGTTCATCATTGGGGGCAACATGACCAAGTGGTGGGGAATGCCATAGATATGAACGTCAAGCACCAGTGTCTCCTCCCATCTGGGTGTGACAGGTGCTCTTGCATTCCAGCAATAGGATGCAATAAGAAACTGGGAGTGGTGGATGGACAGGAGGATCTCTGAAGTGGAGAGGACCGATCTTGTGCATGTGCACTGAAGTAGAGAGGGCTGATCTTGTGTGCACTGAAGTAGAGAGGGTTGATCTTGTGTGACTGATGGGAGAATACTTTTAACGATACTCAAAGCTTCCCCGCACTTCGACGTATTTTGTCATCGACGCCCCCTTTATTCCCTGGCGGTTAATCGAACCCCCATTTCCAAAATCCTACGCACGGGCCTGGCAGGAGCTATAGTTCAAAGCGGGCCCGCCGGGTTCATACGTATACGTAAATTTTGGGGAAAAGCGTCCATTACATAATCGCATCGGTGTAGTGGGTTGCTAACGTGAGTGGCGAGAAATGAAGAGTTACTTTGAAAATCTATATCTCCGTAACGGATAAGAAAAAACTTAACGATCTGCAGAAATCAATAGCTACAGGACTCTTCTATGTACACTTCGATTTTGACGCGTTATCATCACTCGTGTCTGGAGAAGTGTGGAATTCTAACCCATTGAGTTAAAGACCTTTGCAACCATGGCATGGTAAATATTTAGAGCACCAAAATAGGTTTGCACAGAGAGAAATGATGTGTGAACAAGTACGAAATTTGAAAGTAAAAAATCAAACCGTTGTGAAGATATGCTACGTTGAGTAACGTACAATTTTTATAGTGATAAAATTAAAACTCCAGAAGGGTGATTTTGCTGGACACCGTCCCATATATTATAGATTGCGCGAGTCTATAAGCTCGCAGACAATTTTCTAACTACATGTGATGTGCATACCTATGCCAGGGAGTAGTATGGTTTGTGTGTCTTTCCGCCATGTCGATGCTACCGTGACCTTAATCGGTACTATTGTTTGTCCGCTCGATTTTTGTTGCCGTTTTAAACGTTTTATTGCGGGTATGGTAATACCCGCATTTTTGCCAGATATGTCGACAGATACTTTCACGAGAAGGTTGAGGATTTGAGCGAGTCTCGTCAAATAAATCGAAACTTCGAAGCAAGACCAGTAATGGAATAGGCTTTTCAAATAACTACAAAGCCACACCCACATCCGCGTTGTTGTGCATGGCGAATATAGTACTCCTAGAGGTGTAGCACTCCTAGACAGTGGCGGCGCGAGGGTCTCTGGCGCCCGGGGGCAGATTATGATATGGCGCCGCCCCCCCCCCCCCCCCCCCCCCCCCCCTCCCCCCCCGCATCCGTGCAGTCTTAATTGCTATCCTTGTGGAGGTCCTGACAGTGGAGATAACCTATAGCGGTATTTGCGGTATTAACACTTTGAAGTCGAGGCTTGGCTATCATATGATCATTAGGCCTAGGCCTAAATTTCTTTTGTTTTGTTTTAGTATTTTCAAATCTTAGATAAACGCAGAATTTTGACAAAATTAAGGCAATATTACGGTCTAGTGCAGCTCTAGATTATAGTTATATTAACAGTATTCTTCATATCAGTGCAAGTAAACTAATTTAGTCTATGGTCATACATGTACATGTAAAATGATTTATTTTTAGATTAGTCATTAATTTAAAAGCTGGCATTTCTACTTTTTTTCAGCGAATTGGTCGATAATCTGATCAAAGTCAACACTGTTGAATACTTCTTTCTCTATTGAAAGAATTGCAAGATTGCCCAATCGTTCTTGTGCCATAGTAGACCTCAGATAGGTTTTGATTAGCTTCAGCTTACTGAAGGATCTCTCACAGCTTGCCACCGACACTGGCATAGTCAGCAAGATTTGCAATGCAGTCTGCAGGTTGGGGAAGACATCTTTTCCATACTGTATGGTGGTCTTCAGCAGTTCCTCTGGTGTTGATGGCAATGTCTGGCGGTTTGCAAACAGCATCTGGCAGTCAGTGATTTCTTGATACAGAGCTGTACCATTGACGTCCCCTTCATAAACCACACCGAAGTCAGAACACTGCAGTGATTTGGATAAGGTTTGGCTTTTGACCAGACATAAAGTCAACACATGACAATTTTGATCAGACATTTATAGATTTTGACCAGACATGTAATTTAATGAGTACAATCAAGAAAAATAGTTGCATACACTAAACGCAAAAACTACTCTGCTAAAAAGCTATCCCAGTCAGGTTGAAGTTTCTGGTGCTAGTTAGCTGGTCTTCAAACTGTATGCACACTTAGCACTTCAGAGCAGACACGTGGTTATCGATCAAGGCGATCATAGGTAAGCCACAATGTCGTGGTCAGCTCCTTTTCATTGTCCTTCACCCACTTTTTTACAGTTTTGTATAGTAAGACCACGCTTTTTACCATCATTATCAACCGCACTAATGCACCTATCAATGGTAGGTGCGACCCCCCCTCATCCGGGACATATGGGAGATTAATGGAGGATTTGACCGCTAATTGGATTATTGCTGGGTTATTGCTACCAGCACGGGGGATTTGACATTGGGTGCGGTCTACTGCAAATGGCGTTGCGAATGACCAAAAGGTTTCTTGTCTTATTGCCTCCGTATCGACGGATCCTTGACAAAAGCGAGGATACTGAAATGGAATCAGCAGTTAGGGCTTTATTCAATGATGTTCTCGAAACGGGTGAAAGAATTATAATTCAAGTTGAGGAAAAATTGGGTGACAGCACATACTTTGTAGATATCCAGGACCGCGAGTTAAGTGGAAATAGCGTTTTGCAGGTTGTACGGTTGCAACAGGTAAGCGTGCTGTATACTGTGGAGTCATATTTTTTATATACTTTTATATATGTATAGGAAGAGTCTCAGCGTGCTGACCTTACACCTACACTCCAGGTAGGCATCGCAAATATAAGACATTTACTAGTCTGCATGCGCGAGCTGCTAGCTTTGTCGATGCATAAGACACGTGCATGATGTGCTTTTATTAAATGACAATGTTTATAAGCGACAAATTGGTATAGAGAGGATGCACTGTCATCCCTGGAAGGTTACCTCTTGCATTGGCACACTCATCAATTGTACTAAGCTTATGCATTGTATGATTATTAATTTTGGACACCAAAAACCATGGCGGCGAGTGAACATGTGAACCTTCCTGGTATGACACTGCATCCTCTCTATACTTTTATGGTTGAATTGGATACTGATAAAAGCTTGTGTTAAGCATACCTGCATTAGCATTTTGTGGACATGCATTGTAACAAACATATCTTCCAAATTGTCTCCTCAATTTGTGAGGCACAGGATGATTCATTACTATATTTGGTAACTAACTAAACGTTTCCGATTATTATGTATGTGCAAATTGTATCATGGCCATTTTATATCATCAATTTCAGAGAGAAACTAGTCAGAGCTCAAGTAATAGTTTATTAGCTGGAACTAGTCAAAGCTCAAGTACAAGCTTGTTTGCTGAAAAATGCAAAGTGTTCAAAAAGGAATCTATCACAAAGTACAAGCAGCTAATCAATGAGGCAGCATTTGAATTGTCCATAGAAACTCCTACCTTGTTGTGGGATCGGAAAGCGCTACTAACTAGTGCACGAAAGAGAGTGCATGATAATGGGTATGAGTACAAAAAAGGTAAATCACGTTCTGTTCAACTTGATCATAGAAATGCAAATAAACGCCAAAAGATTGATGCATCTACTCGCACTAAACAACTGTCTGATCTAGAGCAGAGGCTTAACAATATCAATCTGTCTATAAAATGAAGCAGAATAGGTGTCAGGAGAGTGAGAAGGATAAGAACTACAAACTGTGTGATGAGCTAATGAGTGATATATCAGCTTTACTAGTTGAACAGCAACTAATTGAATCTGAGCTTTCTACACTGAAAAGAAAAGAAAAAAATCGTACTGGTATCACCGTAGACGATCTAGTTCCACTTCTGATTTGGATCTGTCTGGTTCATCATATTCAGGTACTTTGTCTGATATGTTTAGTCCAATGTCAGAACAAGCAGACAACTCTTTTCAGCCTGACCCTTTTCATCAGGGCCTCCCTCCAACATAACTGCTACTGTGTCAGGCAGAGGGAGGCCAAGTACAATCACACAATATATTGCAGAATGTATTAATCACCCTGGAATGTATACTGTTGTATCTAATAATATATATGTGACTCCTGTAACTGATGTAACCTTGCGTGATTACATCCAAGCTCGTGCTACGTACTGTGAGCTACAGCACTGCAAAAAGCCCTGTATTTGTAAACCAATGATACAAGCTGCTCTTATAATAATAGAAAAAGGTATTCATTCTGTCTCATCTCTGTATAGAACAATATTTCCAGACCAGGTTTATCAATCTCAACATGCAAAACGAAAACTTTTGCAAATGCCACTGGTAATAATTCGTTGTGGTTCCTCAGATAGTGGCAAATGTGAACTTTTTGTAATGGAACACATAGCTGGTATAGACTATGTACAAATTGCTAAGTTTCTAGAATCTACTAAACAGCAGGCTTCTACTTCTATATTGTTGAACAAACCAGAGTTTACTCAACTGCTTGGTGTAGCACAGACTGAACGAGAACGCCAATGCATATCTTATTGCATATATAAGTCACTTGGGCTTTCATTCAAATCTGCAAGACGTCACTTTGGATTTAATCGTATGGCACAACGCATAGCTAGAATGGACAAGTGTATCAATGAAATTCAGACCATTCATGAATGTGCTGATCGAATCATAGTGATCAAGGAAGCATCATGTTTAAGGTCATTGGGTTGCACTGGAAATAGTGACAGCACAGGTGATGGAGGACACGGTGGAAGTAATGGAGTCATGGATGCACCGCTTTTAAGGTCATTGGGTTGCACTGGAAATAGTGACAGCGCAGGTGATGGTGGACACAGTGGAAGTAATGAAGTCATGGATGCTAGCACTGGAAATAGTGACAACACAACTGATGGACAACACGGTGGAAGAATTGGAGTCATGGATGCACCGCTTTTAAGGTCATTGGGTTGCACTGGAAATAGTGACAGCGCAGGTGATGGTGGACACAGTGGAAGTAATGAAGTCATGGATGCTAGCACTGGAAATAGTGACAACACAACTGATGGGCAACACGGTGGAAGAATTGGAGTCATGGATGCACCGCTTTTAAGGTCATTGGGTTGCACTGGAAATAGTGACAGCGCAGGTGATGGTGGACACAGTGGAAGTAATGAAGTCATGGATGCTAGCACTGGAAATAGTGACAACACAACTGATGGGCAACACGGTGGAAGTAATGGAGTCATGGATGCACCGCTTTTAAGGTCATTGGGTTGCACTGGAAATAGTGACAGCGCAGGTGATGGAGGACACGGTGGAAGTAATGAAGTCATGGATGCTAGCACTGGAAATAGTGACAACACAACTGATGGGCAACACGGTGGAAGTAATGGAGTCATGGATGCACCGCTTTTAAGGTCATTGGGTTGCACTGAAAATAGTGACAGCGCAGGTGATGGTGGACACAGTGGAAGTAATGAAGTCATGGATGCTAGCACTGGAAATAGTGACAACACAACTGATGGGCAACACGATGGAAGTAATAGAGTCATGGATGCACCGCTTTTAAGGTCATTGGGTTGCACTGGAAATAGTGACAGCGCAGGTGATGGAGGACACGGTGGAGGTAATGAAGTCATGGATGCCCCGCTTTTAAAGTCATTGGGTGATGGATACAGTACAAGTGATGGTCACCATACAGATGATGGTCATAGTCAAGGTAATAAAGCTAAAGCATTGGTAATAAAACGTCATGCCAATTACATAAAACGTAAGTATGCAAGGCACACTTCATACAGGAAAGAGAGGGCATATACAAGCAAAATCATGACTGATTGCAAGGGTATAGGAAAAGTCATTGAAGAGTATGTACAAAGTAGAATTGTTGGTGCAGATGCATGGCGTAGGACAGGTGTGCTTACATTTGACGGAAACAGAAAAGTTAAAGAAAAAGCAACGTATACAGGGATACAATCCCATCTTGAAAATGTGTAAGCGCAAAATTGGATTTGGAACAGTTGTTCAATTGTGTGTGGCAAGAAATAAGCGTAGACTGTCTTCTAAGCGTTACCAAGGGGCTGCAAAAGTTACATCAAGACGTGCAAGGAAAGGGTTCCAATTGAAGTACAACCCAGATACACACTGGAGTGCTGCATTATACAGAGGATTAAGTCATGTTCAGTATGCAGATGGCTCAAACATAGTTAATATAAACAGAGATGATGCAGCTGGATTTAGACTGGACACCATGACAACACACAGACTCCATAAGACACCTATGGTACAAGGACAGAATACACTAACAACTTACACAGATTATGTTAATAAGTACCCATCCACTTTGCAAACAACATCATACAATTTCACTGGAATGCATACTATGCCAGAACTGTGTGCTGGTGTTGTAAAAGCTACAGGTATATACCCTAAAAATCCTGCCCAACATTCAGCTGATATCAAAATGTTGGAAAGTGTTTCTGAATTGTCGCAAGCCTTTCTAAATCCTAGGACAAGTAGCCCTAAAGAAATCGAATGCATTCGAGTAGATGGAGCCACTGATGAAGGTCCCTCCCATGAGGAAGTACAGTTCTGGTGGACAGAGCGACATTTCAAATGACCAACCATAGCAACAATTATTAGTGCAAGAAACAGTGGAAGCAGTCATTTAAACAGAGTTGAGTTGCAAAATGGTTGCCTTTCACTAGGTCATTCAAACCTTTTTATCCCATCTACTATCGTGGATCATGCACAGATTTGAATTCTACCAGTGAAAATATTGATGCTATAAAATTGGCACATAATATGGATTTGGCAACCAATGTGTACATTAGTAGAGTCAATGGAAGTCCATGTGGTGAGACTACTATACAATTATATAAAGGAGCTGATTCATCAAAGGAACAGGAAAGGCGAACACACCTTCTTGTATATCTGAAAGGTTCCCGTCACCAAAAACATCTACTGAGCATCTCGCATCCTTCGTACTATGAGGAATTCAAAACAATATGTGAGCTTCAATCTCGTCACAAAATCAAGGACTTGCCAAACCAGTGTTTGTTTGCTGTAGTTTGCTGTTTGAAGCAAGACTGTATTCATCCCATGTGCCGTTCTGGGGCATATCAGCTCCCAATATGGTACAATGGGGTCCAAGCATTAGGTACTTACCACTACCCATTCCAGACCCTGAGCGTCCATATGGTGGAAACTGCAGTGAGTGTAAAAATGGTGAGTGCTATGGGCACTTCATGAAACCAGATAGAGCAATTAATGCAAATGTCGCTCCAATGTGCAAGCCTCCATCTGCTATCCTTAAAGAAATTTTTAACAAATATAGTGGCAATCCCTTCCATGGCAATATCATTCAGGAAGCAGCTAAACAGGTTCTATTACCACCTTGTGAGGTTGAAATGTGGTTTAAACATCTTGTGACAGTTGCAGAAATGAGGAAAAAGGGATCCAAGAAAGCTGCAGAGACCCGGCAAAAGAACAAAAAGGCTGCTGGTGAGATTCACAAGGGAACTAACGAAGCAGAAACTTTTTGTGGTGCATGTAAGTCTCCATACACTACTGTGATAGAGGACTGGATTTGTTGTGACAAATGTGGTTCATGGTTTCATTATCGCTGTGTTGGAATAGAATTTGTGCCTGAAAGGTTTCTTTGTGGTTTTTGTAAATGATTTTTTCTACGTTTGGTGTATTATCTGTGTTGGAATAGAATGTGTGGTTTTGAACGAGAAATACGGCCATCCAGTTCTGATCTGATTGTGGTAGAATACATAGTTACTCTCTTTTCTAGGTGCGTACACCTCTAAGTCAAACTGAGCGTGCTTAAAAAAGAAAGTAATGTACAATACAAACACGTACAGTACAAACATACGTTCACTTTTAATATAAATAAATAAATGAATACGTCAGTTTCTTCGAGCTCCACATGCGACTCAGGACATCGTAGCAGATCGATACCTGAAATGAGACAACACTTTAAACACGAACGGAACATCAACACGAACAAGCTTGCACTTTAAATAGAATACAAAACTACTACTGTACAAAAAAAAAACATGTCAAAAATATAGCATATAGTATCACGGTTTATACTCCAATAAAGCCAAACGCACGTTCTTTCATTTTTTTTGAGTAGTAGAACAATATGCACCCCGTTGGCCGTTTAATATTATTTTTAAAACAGGGCAGGGTCGAGGAGGGTCATTTGACCAGTTATTAACCCCCAACCTTGCGAGTTGAGCTGGGGCATTTGATTCAATAAATGTCAAATCCCCCATATGTCCCGGATGGGGGGGGGGGGGGGGGGGGGGGGGGGGGGGTCGCACTTACCACTGATAGGCGCATAACCGCTTCGTCTGCTACTCGCGCTCGTTCTCAGACACTTGTCCGCGCATGCGCAATTCTACCCGTCAATTGTCTAAATTGGTCGGATAATGTCCGATGACCGGACGTTATCCAAATCACTGACACTGATGCACAAGATCTGACTCCACATCCCCATTGATTAGAGACTGCACATTCAACAGGAAGCCAAACTTGGAGTTCAGTTCCTGTAGCCGTATGCTTCTCTCTTGCAGTTCCTGGCAGAGGGTGTCTAGGGAAAGCTTCATCACTCTGCTGGCCTCGTCTTGCACACTGAGGCCTGCATCAGGTTCACTCTCCCCTGGCATGAGCCGTTTTCTTCTCATACGCCTTTCAGTGGCAATCTCCCATTTGTCTGCCAACTGAAGTCCTTGCTGCAGAGATCTTGCACACAGATTGTCACGGTCGTCTGTGAAGTTCTTCCAAAGTGAATCCAAATCTGTAGCAGCCTCATGAAGGTTCATGTTTGGTGACTGCAGGCGCTTCTGGACCACATTAATCTTATGGAGGACTTTGTTCCAGAAATACAAATACACCACATAGTTAAATGTGAGAAGACTTTTCAGCAAGATTCCAGCTTTAGCTCTGGTGTCAGTTGACTCGTGCTGGTCCTCATTGAGTGACTGAAGAAGCCCAACCAACTTCCCATATGACACAGCAATAGCTCGTACGGCTGCTTCTCTGGCACTCCATCGAGTGTCTGATTCTTTCTTCACAGTCAGATCCAACATTTCTGACATTTTCTTCCAACGTGTAGTTGATCCAGAAAAGAAACTGTAAACTTTCTGAACAGTTCCAAAGAAAGTGATGATTGTGGGATCCACCGAGGCAGCATGAACACCTGCCAAATTCAGTGAATGGTTGTCACAATTGATGAAGACTGCTTTGGGGTTCCTTTCACGAAGTCTTGTCTGCACACCACTGATGGACCCAGACATCACAGCTGCATTGTCATACATTTGCGCATGGCAGTCAAGGAAATTCAAGCCATCATCCTGCAGTGATTTGAGGATAATTGCTTCATATCCAGCAGCATCTTTTTTGTCTAGCTCAACAAATTTGATGAAGGTTTCTTTCACTCTAACATTCCCTGTTTCAAAATCAGACTGCACATAGTGTATCACTTGTGATAGCTGTTCTGTGTGCGACACATCTGGTGTAGAATCGTACAAAATCCCAAAGTATTTTGCTTCTTTGATTTCCTTGATTATTTTGTCACGAACTGCACCAGCCAACAGTGATAAAAATTCATTTTGGATGTCATGGGAGAGATATGATACACTGTGAGGATTTTCTCTCACATTCTTTAAGTGATTTTCCAGCAGTGTGTCATAAAATGACAAAAACTTCAAGGTTGCCAAGAAGTTGCCTGGGTTATCACTATCCAGCTGTTCAACATGACCACGCAGTGCGAGGTTCTGTGATGCAAGAAGCTTAATGACATCAATAATTCTCTTCAGAATTTCTCTCCATCTTTTTTTCTCATCCTGAATCTGTTTTTCGAGGATTTCGTCCACACCACCTTTTAACCTCAGAGCTCTCTCCATTTCTTTCCATTCAAGGAACGACTTTCTGTGAGATTGACATTCCTCATGATTCTTGAGCTTTTCAGACTTCTTTCAAATGGTAAATCCATCTGGAGACTCAAGGGCTGACCTCATGTTGGATGGACTATGAGGAAAAAGAAGACAACAGAAACAATATGCTGCACTTTTATGTGGAGAATACAACAGCCAAGTGCGAGGGACCTGCTGCCCATTTGGTAGAGATTTGTGAAACCAGTTTTTGGTCATTCCTCTTGCCACAGCCTTAGTACTAGACAGTGTTCTAGGCAGAGTTGCATCTTCATTTCGAAATGCATCAGGGCCAGTTTTTACCAGGAGTTCCTTTGTAGCATCATCAATGCATGGTCTTGCAGCTGCTGTGAAACTCATGAATCCAATATCCCCGAAAGTAATTATGGGATTATTATGGTAAATCTGTTGAGACGGGCCTGGTTTTGGATCTTCTTGCTCTGCCACTACCTCACTCTCATCACTGGTTTCATCACTATCATTAATATTGTCACTGGTGACTTCACTTTCCATTCTCTTTGCCTCACTTTCCTCATTAGCACTTTTTGAACCAAGATCATCGTGCTCTGCTTCTTTGTCAACCTTTAAAAATGCAGCTAATAACTTGCTAGACTTGCGTGCTTCTTCAGCTGCCTTTGCTTTTCGTTTTCGGCGCTGCGCTCCACTCAGTTTTCCTGTGCTGCTCATCTTGCGGAGAGTTTTTTACAACAACTTGTAAACAACTGTGTTAGGGCCTAATTAGGGTCAGCGGTTGGCGTGGCGTGGTTAGAAGAAGTGACGTCATGCATACTTGCCACGTGCGTCACGTTCTCCAATATGACGTCACTTAGGTTTGCGCTTATAGTAGCCTACAGGCATACTTAGGCTTACATGTAGGTCTACCTGTCATGATCAAGCTTAAGTTAAACTTGTATGGAATCATTGTTTTCCCTTTGTTTAGTAGGCCTAGCCTTTTTTTATTGGCCTTAGCAGGCGCCCCCCTTGTCCTGGCGCCCGGGGGCAATTGCCCCCCCCTGCCCCCCCCCCCTCCCGCCGCCACTGCTCCTAGAGGTGTAGCACTCCTAGAGGTGTAGCACTCCTAGAGGTGTAGCACTCCTAGAGGTGTAGCACTCCTAGAGGTGTAGCACTCCTAGAGGTGTAGCACTCCTAGAGGTGTAGCACTCCTAGAGGTGTAGCACTCCTAGAGGTGTAGCACTCCTAGAGGTGTAGCACTCCTAGAGGTGTAGCACTCCTAGAGGTGTAGCACTCCTAGAGGTGTAGCACTCCTAGAGGTGTGGCACTCCTAGAGGTGTAGCACTCCTAGAGGTGTAGCACTCCTAGAGGTGTAGTACTCCTAGAGGTGTAGCACTCCTGGAGGTGTAGCACTCCTAGAGGTGTTGAACTCCTAGAGGTGTTGAACTCCTAGAGGTGTAGCACTCCTAGAGGTGTAGCTATCATAGCACTCATAGCACTCCTAGAGGTGTAGCACTCATAGCACTCCTAGAGGTGTAGCACTCTTAGCACTCCTAGAGGTGTAGCACTCCTAGAGGTGTTTCACTCCTAGAGGTGTAGCACTCCTAGAGGTGTAGTACTCCTAGAGGTGTAGCACTCCTAGAGGTGTAGCACTCCTAGAGGTGTAGCACTCCTAGAGGTGTAGTACTCCTAGAGGTGTAGCACTCCTGGAGGTGTAGCACTCCTAGAGGTGTTGAACTCCTAGAGGTGTTGAACTCCTAGAGGTGTTGAACTCCTAGAGGTGTAGCACTCCTAGAGGTGTAGCACTCATAGCACTCATAGCACTCGTAGAGGTGTAGCACTCCTAGAGGTGTAGCACTCCTAGAGGTGTAGCACTCCTAGAGGTGTAGCACTCCTAGAGGTGTTTCACTCCTAGAGGTGTAGCACTCCTAGAGGTGTAGTACTCCTAGAGGTGTAGCACTCCCAGAGGTGTGGCACTCCTAGAGGTGTAGCACTCCCACAGGTGTAGCACTCCTAGAGGTGTAGCACTCCTACAGGTGTAGCACTCCTACAGGTGTAGCACTCCTACAGGTGTAGCACTCCTACAGGTGTAGTACTCTTAGAGGGACACATGCAGGGTCAAAAACATCCCGAGTGGTGACAGAGTCATGATGGATGGACTGCCACAAACAAATCCATGCAATGTTGTAGCTAGCAATCGTTATGCACAAAATGAGCTAGATTTTGCTATATCACAGGTTATGAGTGATTTCCAAACCTGCTGAATAAAATTCTTATGTATACAGCGACAATTTTTGTTGTGGAGATTGTGTGTGTGTTCATGTGTGTGTGCACGTATGTCAATTTTATTCAGCAGGTTTGGAAATCACTCATAACCTGTGATATAGCAAAATCTAGCTCATTTTGTGTGTGCAAGTGTGTGTATGTGTGTGTGTGTGTGCGTGTGTGTATGTGTGTGTGTGTGTAGTGCCAGTTAGCTGGTGTTAACCAAGCACATGACCTGCATGCACACTAGAAAGATCTAGATATACCTTTGCATATATATATTATATACCTGTGTGTTTGTGGTATGAGACATTCTGGTTACTGACTGTTGCTGGGACTAGTGCGGACGCGCTACATTTGCACATATGTGGAGAACAATCCTCATTCTAGTCCAATGGTGGCCTGTTCATCATGCAGGCTCGGTGTGGAGCTGGATTATGACTCCAAACATTAATATGGGAAGTGTTGTGATGTAAAGCAAGTATCCCTGCAGTATACATCTTCAGTATACGTACTAAATTAACACATACCCTGATAGATGCAATGCTATAAATCATTCAGATCCACAAGGTCAGTCAATTACGAACAAAAAGTGTTTCAAATGTCCATCCACAGCTCCACGTATAAAGAATGGGATTAGAACATTTATGTAAGGTGAAGTGGCAATTGCTGATTCAAGTAACATATACTAACAATTTTTTTGCAACAGCTTTGTACACATACCTAGCTCCATTATATGTTTCAAAGTTTAAACAACGTGATTGCAGTAAAATTAATTTAATTATGCAAAGTCAAGTGGAGTTCGCATAAATATAATGACTCAATAATAGTCTTTTTAATTACCTAATCAAACACGTTTTGCTACAATAGCAAGGGCTCTATAGAGCAGACTTTTAATAGTTCATCATTTATATTATTCAATTTATGATACCGAACAGGCTTACTCTAAATTTTCATATCAAAGTTAATTAACTCGAGTTATTTCAGTTAAATGGACCATTACATCTCAGTGTCTTGATTTAATATACTTCACCTTAAAATTTACTTAAACTATTTTTTTAGACTACAGAGCTTATTTGGTCAACAACACAGAATGAGATTGATAGGTTTCTTCTCGAGCAGTAAGGTCCAGATATATTAAGTTACGATTGTAATTTAATATTCCCCAGCAGTCAGTTGGATCAAAGATTGAAGTATGTATAGCTAGACTGACCAATCAGACTCCTTCCCCTCCTTTTCTTAAGTCAACAGTTATCTGATAAACTTATACCTACCTCCTTGCGCATCAGAGGCACCCGATAACCATGGAAACACTCACCACCCGTGTGGCATATGTGTACATGAGAACTACTAGACCCATTATGTAATGGGCTGAAGATATTAAATTGACACCTTTATGTAAATACGTGTAATGACTAATGATAGCGAGTGCAGTGACATCTCAAACTGTGTGTCCGGTGAAAAACGAAAAGAACAAAAACAAAACCAAAACAAAACATTCTGTAATGTGACATTATTTTTACACCAACTCCACTACCATACAAACCACATTTGTCATATCGGACTAACTCAACGCCCATCCTCTCCAGGACCACCGATCCTACATGGTCCTGGAATTTCCTGAGGCATTGTAGACATTACTTGTGCGTAAGTGCACATAAAATCATACCACAACAAATTTATTATTTATTAGCAGCAAGGTGAAACATTGAAGGATGATGGGCAATATCGTTTAGGGCTATATATGTATATGTATTGCATGAACAGCTACGACCATCCCGCAACCAATTCCGTTGAAATCACACACAGGTCTGTTAGCTCAGTCGGCAGAGCGTCGTGCTAATAACGCGAATGTCATGAGTTCGATCCTCATACAGACCAACTTTTTTTTTTTTACATCGGTTTTTGTTTACGTAGGGCAAATGTAAAGGATCCAAAGATCAGGGGGTGGGTTCAGGTCAATAAGATTTCTTTTGAGAGAGGGCAGGTTATTGATCCAAAGTTGGTCTGTAAATATGTCACTCTTAAACTGGTTGTGTGACTATGAGCCTTAATTATTGCAATGGGGTTGATACATTCAAGACTCACTCAAATGTGTGGCCCACTGGCCGTGCGACTTTGTAGAAGATGAGATCTAAAGTAGTGTGCGGATTGGACAAGGAATTACAAACCTCTGTCTGAGGGGCTCTCACACCAAATGGAGGAATGCAATAGGAATGGACGATGGAGCAGGGTTGCCCAGTGTCTCCTAATTCTGTCTTAAATCATTATTGTTGTGTATTTATCTAGAAATTTATACGTCTCTTATATTATTATAGCATGGATACACATAATATATATGCATTATTAATTTCCTTGTTTGCATTGGTTTAAGGCTCATAGTCACAAAACCAGTTGTGTGGATGGCCAATCCCTTACAATGAGGCTCATAAAGTCCCACAATTGCAATTATATTGTTCAGTTTTTTAACATCTTACATGTGTGCAGATGTGTCCCACCAAGTCTGTGGGACACACTCACAGCATCCTGCAACGTCACATTTGGGAAAAGCATGCCACACGATCTCTTACACTTACAATGTTTTATGATGTCTGTTTTGAAGTAATGTACATGTCAATAAATTAGGCATGAATTGATAAGTATCAGTACCTCCGAAATCCATTAATTTTACCAGATGTGTCCCCCCCCCTTTCTTTCACCCCTGGGAATTATTTGGCATATCCTGAGCAATGTATAGATATATGCATGCATGGTGCTATCTGCCACACTTGTAACTAATAGATTACGTGCTGTCTCGTAAGCTGCACCACATACAATTGAATTTTTCGTAGCACTGTACAAGTCAGCTATCACTGAACGCTGAGTCGACAAGGGATTGACCTGAATCATTTTTGGGAACACACCAACAGCTCCTTTAATGCTGTCGAATATGTGGTCTGTTAGCTCAGTCGGCAGAGCGTCGTGCTAATAACGCGAATGTCATGAGTTCGATCCTCATACAGACCAGTTTTTTTCCTACGAGTTCGATACCAGTTTTTTTTTAACCTATGAGTTCGATCCTCATACACACCATTTTTTGAGAAGGTCAGGGGGTGAGTTCTTTTTCTCAAATAAAATTTCTATCTCGTTTTGACCATCGTCATTCTTCACCTTGACGAACTCTGGCATACTGTCTCGACAACCCCAAATATGGAGAATTGGGATTGGCCTGGTTGCATACCTATGGCTGCCATAGCTAAATGACCGAACCAACTGGTGCCGGCGCTTGGGTTCTGTACCATGTTCGAGACCACCCTAACCGTATGGTCTGTTAGCTCAGTCGGCAGAGCGTCGTGCTAATAACGCGAATGTCATGAGTTCGATCCTCATACAGACCAATTTTTTTTGTTTTACAGACCAGTTTTTATTTTGTTTTCTTTTCTCAGAGAAAATAGCAGCAATACAGAGATGGTCCTGCATTGTTATGCTTCGTTTAAATACATTTTAATTTGTGTTCGTACAGCACCTAGCGTATCTAGCTTTTGAATGATATACTCAACTGTCCAGTGCCAATAATTCACAAGTGGTTGAAGGTAGATCCATGGTTATCTTTTTGTGTGTCACTTGGTGTCAGTGTGAATAGCCACCTTGTACTGCCGGGCAACCTTAACTGCCCACTCAGGGACATGCTGAGGAGTCGAGGGTGGAAATGGTGAAGGTGTGCATCCACCCTCTCCTGCACCTCCGTCGCCACTTCTGTCTTCACCAGGGAATGGTGACGGGGAAGCGAGATAGACGTCCCCTTCATCCGCCTCCTCAACTGTCACCTGCATGCGGGGGGAAATGCTGCTGCTAACCAGAGCACACCAGTGATGCTGTTTTTCAGTTACCAGTGGCTTTGGCTTGACTCCCGCATCTGGAAAAATGAAATCTTGTGAACTCCAAAACTGTGGTATTGAATTTGCCCTCTTTCTGTTGGTTGAATTTCGAGCTACATGGGATGCAAATGGCAGTAAATGTTAAACTTCATCTTTTCTTTGATAAAAATACTTTCGATTGGTGACTCTATTTCAGTATGCAAATCAGCTACATCCACTCGAGAACTGTAATGAGCACAGATAATTTGCAGTGTTATTATGATATAGACGTTGAGCATGAAAAATATGGTAGTTCTGTGCAGTAGCCATGCATACCTGACAGTGTGGCGTCTGAATCTTTCGTATTGACGTTGCTTCTTTGTTGCAGATCGCTTTTTGTCGTGTCCAAAATAAGTTGTAATTATTGTACAGGTATCAAACGTCCACACATACACTTTTATCATCGTCCGAAGTATGTTCCGTTGCTTTTTCCGATTTAACTTTTGAGGGTGCAGGGGCCACGAACTGCTTTCGGAGCTCTTGAATCTGTCCATCACCATGAAATGCAGTAGAGCATTGCCAATTCTTGACAGCTACTTACCTCATCCTGGTTAATTATGGTTACATTCTGCAGCTCCGATCGCCAATTACCATGGTCAAAACGCTTTTTGTATTTCTAGAAATTATATAAGTTTTTATCATTGTTTGCACATGCAATGTTGAAGACTCCATACTTTTCTATAGTTGAAAGGAAAAAAAAAAACAACAACAAACACTTCAATTTTATTCTGGCAAATAAATTAATTCAAAATGAGCTTACATATTTGTTATTGCCATTGAAGCTCTCCTTATATTCAAGGCATCGTCATACTGATGTAGAAGGCATGCAGAGTCAAAGACAATGACCCCGCCCTTCTCAATTCACAGACATTACCTCACACGAGTGCGATTCACCACTGTTCACTGCTAGCAACAAAAACAAAATAATTTCATGTACACGTGTGAGAGAGAAAGAATTACCATCCTGGCTTATGCTTTCATCCATTGACACAGGCTGAAGAAAAAATAAATAAATAAGGTGAGGTGACAAAATAATGGCCACACCTTTTCTTCCAACTGCTCTGGTAATTCTGCAGAGCCAGGAAATGTGAGCCTGCTGGCAGAAGTCACCTTGTTCCTCCACCTCTCCCTCATCCTCCTCAGTTGCAACTGAGTGTGGGACAAGGCCACATGTCCTGGGTAGTCATTGGGACCAGGTGCCTGAGTTGTGTTAGGACTGGGCACTTGGGATGCATTAGGTCTGGGAACTTGGGACTTGTTAGGACTAGGCACTTGGTTAGGCCTGGGCACTTGGGACATATTAGGTCTGGGCATGAGGCCAGCCTCCCTCTTCATCACCAAATGCTCCTTGTTTGTGACAACACGCTGTAAGAAAAGGGGAAGTTTTTTTTAAGCAACGAACTGCTCTCTTGATCTGGATTAAAGCTCCCATCATACATCAGTTGAGTGGAGGAGGGTATTGCGTGATATTTGCTTGCGTTGTGCACACATGCATAATTCTGGCGTGCAACTCACTTTAACATCTATAGTGGTGGAACTGCGAACAGTGGAGTTGAGTGTGCCTGCTGGTGTTGGTAGTGTAGGCTGCAAAAAGACGCTGTTTGTAATTTTCCAATACTGGAAATGCTACGACTCACATTGCTTTCCACTTCGTGTAATTGGAGCTCAACGGAAGGACTCTGTGCCGCTACACGATTTTCCATGCCTTCATCCGCCAAACACTTGCACAAAAACAAAACAAAACAGTACTCTGAATGTAAGCAGCTACATTATGGTGGAGGGTGCAGTTGTAATGTGTTAGACAGCTAACATTCATGCCAAATCTGGGCCTCACAAATATGGACTGCAATACAACAATTCTTTTCAAAAAAAAAAAACAACCTCTTTTTCGTAACATACCCTGATACTTGCAAACATATTTCTGGCCACGTTGCACAACTGCGCCAACACTTTTTTTGCCGCCAACACAATGCCTTTGGTAAGAGTCTGGTTCTCACTGGTGGTCAGAACAGCGTCCATTGTGGTGAGGCTCTGGGTATTCTCATCTTCAGTGAACCTGTTGAAGGCCGCAATGCCTATAGCCATCACAAGACTGTCGGGCATGATTTGGGGTTAATATGCAATAAAACAGAAGTCCACCAGACTAGGTGGGCCACTCACTTCATTATAATCATGTCTAGAATGAGTATAGCGCTCACAAAATAAATCGCACTGCCATAGTTGCCTGTTGTTTCTATGACCTGTACGATATGGTGCGTTAATTAGAACTGGCGTAGACAGCACCCAGGCCCACCTGGACCATGATGTTACTCCAGTTATTGTTGACGACCACTTGTACCAGGGAGTAGTAGGAACACTTGAGGGTCCTGAACCCAACCCCACATGCCATCTGGTGGTAATTGGAGCAGGTGGTCGTGCTTAGATGGTGGAAGGCCTCCACTCCAATCACAGCAAAGAAGTACCTGTACACCAAGGAAACATCAGCCATGCGGACAGGAAGTAAAAGTGCCCACCGGAAAAAAAAAAACTAACTCAAGGGGATTTTAATGATCCATATGTGACTGGATAAATAAATTGCGCATGGGATTACGATGGGGAGAATGAATACCCACTAGTTAACATTTAGTGACCATTTAGAGACTACTTAACCAGTGGACACTTGTACAGTCTCTGGCTACAGATGACACGCCCACTTACATTGCCACCGCGAACAGGAATATCAAGTCGAACATCACAGGAAGAAGGCTAAAGATGGCAGCTATTGATTGCCGAGTCTGCAATAAAGTTTATGCAGAATTGTTAAAAAAAAGTTACCCAAACAGAGCATTGCATAGACCAACCGAAGGTGACTTTAAGCCCAATCTGAAAAAAATGGCAAGACTTGATATGGTGATATAAAATCCCCTCTGCACGTAGATCATGGATTTAGCGTCACCTCCAGCTTGCAGGGTCCCGTACCATGCAACATTTGACGCACAAGATACCACAAGCTACGGAGGAGGACAAACATGATCACAATAGCAGCATCATAGCCACTGCACCCTGTCTAACTACACAAATGCGGGCTTTAAATGGAGCATTAGAAAATGACTTTGTTTGCCCAACACGGTGTGGATACTTTCCAGCACAGCCTTCCCCCATGCAACTCACCAGCACAGCCTTCCCCCATGCAACTCACCAGCACAGCATCCAGTATTCCCCATCGATTGGTGAGGAAAGCTTTCTTCTGCGAGCAGAGCACCACACCCTCATGAACCTGTTGTGCAGAATGAAGATCAATGACTCTGGCCACCACAGCCACCATCGACCCAATGTAGTTTATCCAACTTGGCTTACCAGAAGCAGCAGCAGAATAGAGGTCCTCAGGGCTGTAGGAGGGATGGTAAAGGTCATTATGTAGAATACACTTTTGGGGACCTCCATCGAACGCCATCTGGCTGGCTCACCTTGTATGATGATGGCAGCCACTGATGTCATCCCAGTCCACTTTATCGCAAACAGAATGCTGTTCAAATGGCAACATGCAAGAAGAGAGAATGAATACATGAACATACTAAGGCTACACCTACACCTACACATTCACACCTACACATGCACACCTACACATGCACACCTACACATGCACACCCACACATCCATACCTACACATGCACATCTACACATGCACACCTACACATGCACACTTACACATACACACCCACACATGCACACCTCCCATTAAATGATGGCAAATAAGTAATTTAGGCACTCATAGCCTTACTTGTACAAAACCATGAGCCAAAACACAATATTTTCATAATTTTTAAGCTGTCAAAAAAAAGGAACACTTTAAATTTTGGAGAGGAAGAGTATAACGAGTGAGAGACTTGCCGCTGCATTAACAATGATCTGATGCTGATGAGGCTGGTGTGGTGGAGGAAAAGGGAGAGAAAAGGAGGGAAACGGGAGGGAAAAGGGAGGAAAAGGAGAGAAAAGGGAGGGAAAAGGGAGGGAAAAGGGAGGGAAAAGAGTGAGAAATAGGAGGGAGTAGGGAGGGAGGAGGCAGGGAAAGAGAGGGAAAGGGAAGGAAAAGAGAGAGAAATAGGAGGGAGTAGGGAGGGAGTAGGGAGGGAGGAGGGAGGGAAAAGAGAGGGAAAAGGAAGAAAAGGGAGGGAGGAGGGAGAGAGAAGAGGGAGAGAGAAGGGAAAGAAAGAACCAAACAAAGGAAAAAAGGTACATGCTGGCTAGCAATGTACACATTTATATCCACCTCCTCTTCATCTGTTTTCTGCAACTTTAATACCTGTAATTAAAAACGAGTGTGCATTATTCAGGCGCAGTAGTGTGACTGGAGAGCATCCCTCACAGTGCACAGCTGTGTCACCCATCTGACCCAGTGGATAGAGCTGGCATCTTCTGTACTCAGAGCTTCAATGAGCTCATAGTTCTCCTCTTCTGTGTTCTAAGGGAAAACAGAAGCAAAGACAATAAAGACGAAACTTTTGAACTATAACACGAGACCTTGGGTTTGAGAATTTTGAACAGTCGGACTAACACTGGATTGTCCACTGAAAGGCTCTCTGTGTGCGTGAGGGGGAAGGTGTGGTCAGCTGAGGCTGCTACAAGGATGCACACGCAAGGACGCACACCTTGCGTTGTGGTGTCCAACAGCAGCCATGCCTTGACCAGCCACTCCCTCTGCCTCTTTCTCTCCTTCTTCACCACCATCTTGTGGTAATTCCTACATTTGTTGTCCAATCGATCAATGCATGTGACACAAGACAAAGAAGAGCAGTTGAAACTTTCATTATAAGTATGAAATACATCTCTGCCCTATCCTCCATCTGTCCCTCCAAAAATCAACATAATTATCGTAACTATTCTTTTGTTCATAAATTATGCATAGCAGTGTACAGTGTGCATATAATTAAGTACAGTATAATCAAGCATTACAGTGTACAGTATAATCCAAGCATGTACAGTGTACAGTATAACCAAGGGGCTACCAAGCATGCAGTGTACAGTTATAATCAAGCATGCAGTGTACAGTATAAACCAAGCATGCAGTGTACAGTATAACCAAGCATGCAGTGTACAGTATAATCAAGCATGTAGTGTACAGTATAATCAAGCATGCAGTGTACAGTATAAACCAAGCATGCAGTGTACAGTATAATCAAGCATGTAGTGTACAGTATAACCAGCATGCAGAGTACAGTATAATCAAGCATGCAGTGTACAGTATAACAAGCATGCAGTGTACAGTATAACCAAGCATGCAGTGTACAGTATAACCAAGCATGCAGTGTACAGTAATAATCAAGCATGCAGTGTACGTATAACCAAGCATGCAGTGTACAGTATAACCAAGCATGCAGTGTACAGTATAACCAAGCATGCAGTGTACAGTATAACCAAGCATACAGTGTACAGTATAATCAAGCATGCAGTGTACAGTATAACCAAGCATGCAGTGTACAGTATAATCAAGCATACAGTGTACAGTATAATCAAGCATACAGTGTACAGTAACCAAGCATGTAGTGTACAGTATAACCAAGCATACAGTGTACAGTATAACCAAGCATACAGTGTACAGTATAATCAAGCATGCAGTGTACAGTATAACCAAGCATGCAGTGTACAGTATAACCAAGCATACAGTGTACAGTATAATCAAGCATACAGTGTACAGTATAACCAAGCATGCAGTGTACAGTATAATCAAGCATACAGTGTACAGTAACCAAGCATGCAGTGTACAGTATAACCAAGCATACAGTGTACAGTATAATCAAGCATGCAGTGTACAGTATAACCAAGCATGCAGTGTACAGTATAATCAAGCATACAGTGTACAGTATAATCAAGCATACAGTGTACAGTAACCAAGCATGTAGTGTACAGTATAACCAAGCATGTAGTGTACAGTATAACCAAGCATGCAGTGTACAGTATAACCAAGCATGTAGTGTACAGTATAACCAAGCATGTAGTGTACAGTATAACCAAGCATACAGTGTACAGTATAATCAAGCACAGTGTACAGTATAACCAAGCATGCAGTGTACAGCATAACCAAGCATGCAGTGTACAGTATAACCAAGCATACAGTGTACAGTATAACCAAGCATGCAGTGTACAGTATAATCAAGCATGCAGTGTACAGTATAATCAAGCATGCAGTGTACAGTATAACCAAGCATGCAGTGTACAGTATAACCAAGCATACAGTGTACAGTATAACCAAGCATGCAGTGTACAGTATAACCAAGCATGCAGTGTACAGTATAACCAAGCATGTAGTGTACAGTATAATCAAGCATACAGTGTACAGTATAACCAAGCATGCAGTGTACAGTATAATCAAGCATGTAGTGTACAGTATAATCAAGCATGCAGTGTACAGTATAATCAAGCATGCAGTGTACAGTATAATCAAGCATGCAGTGTACAGTATAACCAAGCATGCAGTGTACAGTATAATCAAGCATGCAGTGTACAGTATAACCAAGCATGCAGTGTACAGTATAACCAAGCATGCAGTGTACAGTATAACCAAGCATGCAGTGTACAGTATAATCAAGCATGCAGTGTACAGTATAATCAAGCATACAGTGTACAGTATAATCAAGCATACAGTGTACAGTAACCAAGCATGTAGTGTACAGTATAACCAAGCATACAGTGTACAGTATAACCAAGCATACAGTGTACAGTATAACCAAGCATACAGTGTACAGTATAACCAAGCATGCAGTGTACAGTATAATCAAGCATGCAGTGTACAGTATAACCAAGCATGCAGTGTACAGTATAACCAAGCATACAGTGTACAGTATAATCAAGCATGCAGTGTACAGTATAACCAAGCATACAGTGTACAGTATAATCAAGCATACAGTGTACAGTATAACCAAGCATGTAGTGTACAGTATAACCAAGCATGCAGTGTACAGTATAATCAAGCATGTAGTGTACAGTATAACCAAGCATGTAGTGTACAGTATAACCAAGCATACAGTGTACAGTATAATCAAGCATACAGTGTACAGTATAATCAAGCATGCAGTGTACAGTATAACCAAGCATGTAGTGTACAGTATAATCAAGCATACAGTGTACAGTATAACCAAGCATGCAGTGTACAGTATAATCAAGCATGTAGTGTACAGTATAATCAAGCATGCAGTGTACAGTATAACCAAGCATGCAGTGTACAGTATAACCAAGCATGCAGTGTACAGTATAACCAAGCATGTAGTGTACAGTATAATCAAGCATACAGTGTACAGTATAACCAAGCATGCAGTGTACAGTATAACCAAGCATACAGTGTACAGTATAATCAAGCATGCAGTGTACAGCATAATCCCCCTTGTCATGCTTTTTCAAAATTCCAGGGCATACAAAGGAAGAAGAGCAATGCTTGTAATAAACAACTCAGTGCCCTATAACTCCACAATTTGTGATGCGTGAAAATCATTTGATAGAGAAATTTTCCAGTTCACAGAAAATCAAAAACTTTCAAACTTGAAGAACTACCCACAAAGATGATTATACTGGACACTGTCCCATACAATCATAATTGTAATATAATAATTATTATTTTGCATGTATAATTATAAATACTAACAATATGGACATTGCCTGACAAAATTGTTACTTCATGCAAGACAAGTGGCGGCACTTGCGTTTAAATTTATGGCTAGTTACAAATGCAGGGCCTCATAACTCCATGATAGACTGTCCATGTTTCAAAGTGTAAGAATGTGTAGAGGACAATGCTGACTCTCAAAAATACTTAAAGATTGTGACGAAAATTGAAAAATGAAGCAGAAGCTCAGTTTAGCCGGACCATTCACATATGCAAGCCGGACCATTTACATATGCATGTACATGTAGCAAGTTTACCAATAATGATTTGCAATAATGGCTAGCAGATACGGCGTGAAAAGTAGGAGTCCAAGAAACAGGTAAGTCCCTGAGGTGAGATCAATCAGAAAGGGATGAGAGTATTTTTCAATTTCCAATTCAAACAACAGCGACTTGCTCACCATAGTACAACGAGTACAACTCAGACTTCACCAGTGCTGGGTACACCACATTCTAAGGAAACATTAATACGTGTGCTTAAACCTTCAACAAGGATACTACAGGATACTACAGTATACTACAGTATACTACAGTATACTACAGAATACTAGGCATACATCAGCGTCATCCCCTTACTGGGTAATTGTCTGTTTGTAGCAGTGCAAAGAGGTGCACAGAACCCTTTCCAATGTTGTTGTACATCCTACATCATTGGAATTAGGTGTTGTCGTCGTCATGGTAATAGTGCTAACGACAAAGGTCTAACCCTTCATAGGCCACATCGAGGAGTGCCGTGCAAGTGCCATTGACGGCTGAATTATTGGCCATCCTTTTCAAGCATATACCGTCATTCAGATAGCATGGGGAGGAGAGTGGAGGAGAGATAGAGGGTCATACTGCAGACATACACCTGTTATGTGGACTACATTTGTGCGTTAGTGGCTGCAATGTTCTCGTAGGGAGGGGCCATGAGGTGCACCCCAATGCAGCTGTACATGAAGATGAACACGCACAGCGTGAGAGCCATCCCTCCCAGCTTGACTGTGACAGTCTGCGCAACCTTCAGGGCAAAATCCAAAGTAAGTGTAAAGAGGGGAGGGGAGGGGAGGAGGGAGATAGATAGGGAAGAGAGAAGACACAGAGGGAGTGAGGTGGAGGGGAGAGGGATAAGAGAGGGAGGAAGGCAGAGGGGAGTGAGAAAAAAAAGAGAGAGGAAGGGAGGTGGAGGGGAGAGGGATAAGAAAGGGAGGAAGGCAGAGGGAGAGGGTAAAGAAAGAGAGAGGGATCGAAAGGGAGGGAGAAGAAAAAGAGGGAGAAGAAAAAGAGGGAGAAGAGAGGGAGGGAGGTGGAGAGGGACAAGAACAAAGCAAAAAGCAGAACATGCATACATAATAGACGTGGCCTATATTTTTTGACTTGCAGATAATCATTGCTGGTCGAAGTCCTCTAAACGGCTGGACAATCTAGAGAGATATAGTGGTATTAACACGTGCACATGCGTTTGAACACAAAAACACATACACACATACAATACAATACACAGACAGTACACACACAGTATGCACACAATTCACATCAACACTAAGTGCACAAAAGAAAACGTACCCTTGGGGTAATGTGAGCACTTGAGAAATGAACAGTATCCAGTCAATTGTGAACAGAATGATAAGAAATGCTTCTCTCCTGTTATTGCAGAGTCAGCAAGAGTTAGACCTTTACACGAGCACGTTATACCTGCTCCAGTAATTATCCTCATGTCGAAAGAAAGCCTTCCAAGATAGAAAACTGATGCACAGCATGACATCAGTGACATAGATGAGAAGACATAGTCCATTCAGGCAGACAGAAACGTAAGCATAAGTGCTTCGTCTATGAAAGGAAGGAAGCAAGCAAACAGGAACCCAAAATGGGAGAGAAAATAAAATAAAATAAAATAAATAACAGAGGGAAAAAAAAGAATATGTGAAAGACTTTTATTAAATGCGCTCTACTATTAGATTTATGCTACTGCTTGAACAAACGAAATCGTAAGCACTCTGCCTGCATTTTACTTCCCGTTAAATAAATAAAATTTAATTTACTCGGTGATTGACGGTGTTCTTTTATGTGCCGTATTTAGCTCTATACATTACTGTAATAAAAATGAAATTATAAAAGTAAAAATCCTTGGCAACCATTCCAACCAAACATCTATAGCTCTAGCTAAATGGAGCGCAGCTTACACATCGCTACTTGGGGGCTCAAAGAATGCCAAAAAGCTGTGCAGCAGTATATTGCAGTAGATGAACCTCTGGAACCAAGGGTTCGTTATGACGCAAAAACATCTGTCGAATAAGACGGACACATGTTGCAGAATGGATCATTAGCGTTCGTACGACAGCTCACATTCGCGCGTATCTTCGTTTGTAAAAGGCGTTGGCTTGTCCGTATATTCCCCTGTAAATGAAGTACTGTGACAAACACGCGCAATACTTTGCATGCAATGGTTGATATGTGCAACTCAATCCACTACTGCTGTTTAAGTAGCTATATATGGCGAACCTTCCGTCTCGGGCATCTTTAATGTACGCTGCAGCTAGCTGGAGATTCTCTTCAGGCTTTGAGACGACGCAAGATGCATTCCACCGTGAAGTGACTACTGACGAAAAAATTTTTTTGGGATGCGTACCACTTTTACTTTACCGCTTGGCTCCATCGTCTCGTCGCTGTTCGGTCTCTGGTCGGATGGATTCACACCTATCCGGCGGATGTTAATAGCACTTCCCGTCACTTCGAATTCCATATTTTTCCACTTAATTAATACCATTTGCAGTTCGATTATCATATGCTTTTTTTTCTGTCCTTCTTTACGGCTCGATCCTTTTGTAGTCTACTGTTGAAGTAGCTCTTCGCAAATAAAAATATTTTTAATTTGTCATCTGTTCGATGTCCTGGGAACGAGAGGTAGCATGGTCGACGAGGTTGAGAAGGATTGTACGAAAGAGACGGAATGCCTTCGCGTCAAAGCGGAGGAACACTTGGGCGTCGAAGGTGAGTGGCTGCTCCAACTAGGGGTTAGGCGGCATTCCCCCCCTCCCAAATAATACACCGCATCCCTTAGATAGCGGGAGTGCCAAGGTATTGGAACGTTATCTGCAATCTCTTCGGAAGCTGTCCCAGAACATCTCTCTGCTCGAATCGATGCAGCACACTGCAGCAGAGGTAAAAAGAGCCAAATAACTTTATGCGTAAAAATAACAACATATGGCTTAAAAAATCATGGCGTCCCAACGCACACGGCCCGGTTGTATCTTTTAAGACAGAAACCAGGCGGGTGCAGCGAAACATTGTACCTCATGTGCTCCTCGTACTGCCCGCTCACCTGGGGAAGCACTACTGGACTTCGGCACGGAGCAGAGAGGAGGCGAAAGGTCTCCTAGCTAGCTAGCCAGCTGCTGACGCTTAAGTACTTGACCGCGCTCTCGTTTCTCGTTCATTCACGCAGGTCTTCTAAAGCAAGTGTTGCGTATGTGTGGATGTAGGTCGCCACTCGAACTTCTGGCAGGCGAATCTGTGCCTTCTGCGGACAAGACTTCTCCGTATCTACCTATGGAAGTGGGTACGGAGGAAGAAGGTGTGGTTTTATAGGATCGTTATACCGGATGTGTGTGTGTGTGTGTGTGTGCGTGTATGTGTGCATGTGCATGTGTGTGTGTGCATGAGTGTGTGTGCATTTGTGTGGTAAGTGTGCATGTGTGTGGTATGTGTGATGGACAAGTGTCCATGTATGCATACATGCGTTGTGTATCTCTGAGGTGTGTCCGGTGTAGGTGTGTCCAGTGTAGGTGTATCTGGTGTAGGTGTGTCCAGTGTAGGTGTGTCCGGTGTAGGTGTATCCAGTGTAGGTGTATTTTGTGCTTATGTGTATATACGCGTGTTGGAATGATGGGTAGTGCATACATGCATACCATAAGAACAGAAATTCGCGTGCATAGGTCACGAATGTACGAGGTTAAGTGTTTTGTGGGTCATATTTATGGTGCATCCACGAAAATTTTCGTACGTGCGAGAGTTTTAGTCAATGAACCCTTGAGGATAATTTAATTGAGAGCACATGATTAATATAGCAGTAGCCTCAGCAGTGATCATAGATGGCTGAAGAGTACTCAGATTGGGTGCAACGTCACTCAGTTTCTGTAGCGCAAAGCCATTGCTACTGTGCTCCTACCTTCTTCATATGTGTAGGCAGTTCAAAATTTCTCTGCTCTAATTTTTATGGTCTAATTTTCACAAGTCATTGTTGGCTGGATTAAAAAAAAAAATTTTGTCCACGACATTTCTATTTATACAGCGTAGACCTTATTCCCAAAATGATGAATTATGTTATGCTGGCCTTGAACTGGAGTAGTGGTATCCTCCAATAGCAAAGCCGTTCATGCCTTCAATACACATAGGTACTGGAGGAATTGACGTACCGTTAGTCCAATTCAAGGCAAATAAATGTAATTTGTTGATTTGTGAATACGGTACACTGTATATTGTGTACGTACACACAGAATCTCTAATAGTGGCATCGTCACTTTACGGTTCATCTCCACTTCGCAGAGAGGACCATTGATGAGCGTAATTTGGATGGTGGGGATGGGGAGTGCCCAGGCTCTACCCAGCAACCCAACAACACAGACCAGTCCCCAGACCATTATCAGCAGTCCAACGCAGTGTTATTTCCATCCGGTTTCATCAAACCGCTCCTCTCTCTCGTCAAGACCAAACTGAGCAAACATAGCTTAAAGTCGTGGCCAACAGACAAGCATTCATTGGTTTGGTGTCTAAGGCAACTTACTGTGAGCTTCAGGTCCCTCCTCCCCTTCTCACCCTCTTCCTCCCTCCTCATCCCCCTCCCTTTCACCTACATGCACTTCATAATCCAACACACACACACACACACCTAGACATATACAGACATTTACACATCCACATTCAACACAAGTGCACACGCCAGCATGCAACACACATGCTCTACACACACATACACAGACACGCATTCACACACATACTCTACACACTTACACACACCTACTGTACACACACATACACACGCATACACACTACACACATCCGCACATACATACACAAATGCGCCTACTTGACTACCTGCAGCACAAAAATTAGCTTCACTTCCTCACTGTCCTCTCCTTCTGTTAGCACCCTCATGTGGCCCCATTGCTGGACTCACTGCTGCCTCCACTGCTGATGTTGCTAGACGACCACGAGGTGGGGGGGGGGGGGGGCTTAGTCAACTTGTATCTACGATGTAATCGGTCCTATCTTCTGTTCTCAGACAGAACACAAGGCTCTTGGCTTGCGTGCAGTGACCCATCTCGTCAAGAACATTGTTAAGTTCTTGGCTAGCACGCCGTTTTCTCAGGCATCTAAAGCTTACCAAAACGCACCTCTCTCCCCTCTTTGTCTTTCCATCACAATCCTTGTGACCACCGAAGGATCCCACTGAACTGAGGTGGTATGGCAGAGCTGAGGTCATATACCAGGTACACCTTACATCATTCATCTTCATCTCATGTGCTCCTCCTATCTACATGCCTGAATCTGATCCGCTACCCGAAGCAGGTGATTCAGTCGTGAGACACATAATATCCAATGGTATCCAATGGTATCTCAATGGTGTTTGGAACAAGGACTGTAAATTGTGAGAAGTTAAGTCGACTTCACGGCTGGATCACCTCCTTTGGGTAGCGGATCTGTTTCAGGCACGGCCATGTACACTCTGGTATGCAAACATCCATTATTGTTGCGCCTCCTCCTCTCTACATTGCCACTTATACCATTATTTCTCAAACCACATCCGATGGCATCACATCCTTACACCACACCATCAACCTCTTCTTATGCTACGCCCTCCCTCCCCCTCCCCTCCCCACCAAGGCAATCAAGAACTTCCTGTACATCAGGGAGGGTGACATCATCGCTGCACTCCACCCCTGTCTCCTCCACTTGCTGCCTGTATTGGAGGGTCCCCAGCCCAGAACTATCCAAGGCCCAATGAAGGTACTGTACTGATGTGTGCTTGTGTTGTGTTATCCATTTCCTTTCACTTTCATCATGTGAGCAGCATACTAAGACAGATGAGGTGTTGACAATACTTCTCAACTCATTGCACTTGGAATCCAAGATAGAGATTCGTAAGGTTCAGTTGATTAGTTTTTCCTAGTGACAACGCAGTGGGGAAATGTACTACCACTTTGCTCTGTAGTAGTAAATCTCCTGTCCCTCCCCACCCCTCCCTCCCCACCCCTCCCTCCCTCCCCACCCCTCCCACCCCCTCCCTCCCTACCCCTCCCTCCCTCCCTCCCTCCCTACCCCTCCCCTCCCTCCCTCCCTCCCTACCCCTCCCTCCCTCCCTCCCTCCCTACCCCTCCCTCCCTCCCTCCCCACCCCTCCCTCCTCACTCCCTTAACCCTTTGCTGCACCCTTCCCTCGTCCCATTGCCCCTCCCCCTTGATCTTTTTGCTGCCTTCTTTGTCCTCAGACTATCCTCCCTCATAACCGACCCCTCCCTCATGACCCCACCCCTCCCTCATGACCACCCCTCCCTCATGACCCCACCCCTCCCTTATGACCCCACCCCTCCCTCGTGACCCCACCCCTCCCTCATGACCCACCCCTCCCTCATGAACCACCCCTCCCTCATGACCCCACCCCTCCCTCATGACCCCACCCCACGTACCCCTTTCGTTGCACCCCCACCAATTTTGTCCTCTGTCCCTCTCCCATGTACGCAGGCCTACTCCTTCCATATAAGGAGCTACATTGAGCTACTCAACATCTTTGTGGTGCGGCATATGAAGGTGAGAGCGAGGGGGGAGTGGCGTGTGGAGCCATATGGTTTTTAAGGCACACATACATACACACATGCATTCATTCATACATACATACATACATGCATACATACATACATACATACATACATACATACATACATGCATACATACACACACATATGCATGCATACATACATACACACACATACACACACACACACACACACACACACACTCACTGCAGCTATTACTGGACGCCCTGCTCTCGTGCATGGAGTTACCTGACTACAGCGGAGAAGAGACAAGACTCAATGCCCTGACAGCGCTGGCATCGCTCATCTCCTATGCCTGGCCCAGGTTAGTCTCCTTGCCCTTGAAGGGGGTCTCTGCTCTCAGGAGGAGATGGGTAGCAGGGCTGCTTCAAAGGGTGCACACGTCTGTGATAGGAGCTACTCTTTGGATGGGGGACCTTGACCCTTTGATGGGAGAACCTTGACCCTTTGATGGGAGGACCTTGACCCTTTGATGGGAGGACCTTGACCCTTTGATGGAGACCTTGACCCTTTGATGGGAGAACCTTGACCCTTTGATGGGAGGACCTTGATACGAGGGTACTCTGGACCTTGATACGAGGGTACTCTTTGATGGAAGGACCTTGATATGAGGGTACTCTTTGATGGGAGGGCCTTGATACGAGGGTACTCTTTGATGGAAGAACCTTGATACGAGGGTACTCTTTGATGGGAGGGGCCTTGATACGAGGGTACTCTTTGATGGGAGGACCTTGATACGAGGGTACTCTTTGATGGGAGGGCCTTGATACGAGGGTACTCTTTGATGGGAGGGACCTTGATACGAGGGTACTCTTTGATGGGAGGACCTTGATACGAGGGTACTCTTTGATGGGAGGACCTTGATACGAGGGTACTCTTTGATGGGAGGACCTTGATACGAGGGTACTCTTTGATGGGAGGACCTTGATACGAGGGTACTCTTTGATGGGAGGGCCTTGATACGAGGGTACTCTTTGATGGGAGGACCTTGATACGAGGGTACTCTTTGATGGGAGGACCTTGATACGAGGGTACTCTTTGATGGGAGGGCCTTGATACGAGGGTACTCTTTGATGGAAGAACCTTGATACGAGGGTACTCTTTGATGGGAGGGCCTTGATACGAGGGTACTCTTTGATGGGAGGACCTTGATACGAGGGTACTCTTTGATGGGAGGGCCTTGATACGAGGGTACTCTTTGATGGGAGGACCTTGATACGAGGGTACTCTTTGATGGGAGGACCTTGATACGAGGGTACTCTTTGATGGGAGGGCCTTAATACGAGGGTACTCTTTGATGGGAGGACCTTGATACGAGGGTACTCTTTGATGGGAGGGCCTTGATACGAGAGTACTCTTTGATGGGAGGACCTTGATACGAGGGTACTCTTTGATGGGAGGGGCCTTGATATGAGGGTACTCTTTGATGGGAGGACCTTGATACGAGGGTACTCTTGATGGGAGGGCCTTGATACGAGGGTACTCTTTGATGGGAGGGCCTTGATACGAGGGTACTCTTTGATGGGAGGACCTTGATACAAGGGTACTCTTTGATGGGAGGACCTTGATACGAGGGTACTCTTTGATGGGAGGACCTTGATATGAGGGTACTCTTTGATGGGAGGACCTTGATACGAGGGTACTCTTTGATGGGAGGGCCTTGATACAAGGGTACTCTTTGATGGGAGGGCCTTGATATGAGGGTACTCTTTGATGGGAGGGCCTTGATACGAGGGTACTCTTTGATGGGAGGACCTTGATATGAGGGTACTCTTTGATGGGAGGGCCTTGATACGAGGGTACTCTTTGATGGGAGGGCCTTGATACGAGGGTACTCTTTGATGGAAGGACCTTGATACGAGGGTACTCTTTGATGGGAGGGCCTTGATACGAGGGTACTCTTTGATGGGAGGGCCTTGATACGAGGGTACTCTTTGATGGGAGGGCCTTGATACGAGGGTACTCTTTGATGGGAGGACCTTGATACGAGGGTACTCTTTGATGGGAGGGCCTTGATACGAGGGTACTCTTTGATGGGAGGGCCTTGATATGAGGGTACTCTTTGATGGGAGGGCCTTGATACAAGGGTACTCTTTGATGGGAGGGCCTTGATACAAGGGTACTCTTTGATGGGAGGACCTTGATACGAGGGTACTCTTTGATGGGAGGGCCTTGATACGAGGGTACTCTTTGATGGGAGGGCCTTGATACGAGGGTACTCTTTGATGGGAGGGCCTTGATACGAGGGTACTCTTTGATGGGAGGGCCTTGATACGAGGGTACTCTTTGATGGGAGGGCCTTGATACGAGGGTACTCTTTGATGGGAGGGCCTTGATACGAGGGTACTCTTTGATGGGAGGACCTTGATACGAGGGTACTCTTTGATGGGAGGACCTTGATACGAGGGTACTCTTTGATGGGAGGGCCTTGATACGAGGGTACTCTTTGATGGGAGGGCCTTGATACAAGGGTACTCTTTGATGGGAGGACCTTGATACGAGGGTACTCTTTGATGGGAGGACCTTGATATGAGGGTACTCTTTGATGGGAGGGCCTTGATACAAGGGTACTCTTTGATGGGAGGGCCTTGATACAAGGGTACTCTTTGATGGGAGGACCTTGATATGAGGGTACTCTTTGATGGGAGGGCCTTGATACGAGGGTACTCTTTGATGGGAGGGCCTTGATACGAGGGTACTCTTTGATGGGAGGGCCTTGATACGAGGGTACTCTTTGATGGGAGGACCTTGATACGAGGGTACTCTTTGATGGGAGGGCCTTGATACGAGGGTACTCTTTGATGGGAGGGCCTTGATACGAGGGTACTCTTTGATGGGAGGGCCTTGATACGAGGGTACTCTTTGATGGGAGGACCTTGATACGAGGGTACTCTTTGATGGGAGGACCTTGATACGAGGGTACTCTTTGATGGGAGGACCTTGATACGAGCGTACTGTACAGTCTAACCTGCTTAAAGTGGTTGCCCAAGGGTCCGTCATATTGTGGAGGTGTCTGCAATACAGATGGCAGTGTAAAATGCATACAGAATGGAGTAGCATAAATCTGAGGACCCAAGAACTGACCGCAACATGGAGGAGGTGACCACTTAGTCTGTTGATGTGATTATAGATAGTCTTGATACGAGGATCATAATTATGATGGTCTTGATTATCAGGTAGTCTTGATTATGAGGGTCTTGTTTAGGATTGCAAGCAGATGTAGAAGTTTTTTTTGGAGTGTATTGGTAAGATATGGTCATAAAGACATGCCTGCCTGGGGGATTAGAGGAAAGGGGGGTCATTCCATGCTTAGTCATGAGGCTTTGGACCCAACCATTTCTGATAAAGATGCAATGTAACCCTATTTTGTAGGCACAGTGCTAATAAGGTAGGGAAAAATCCAAATTATTAAGTCTGTTAGTTGTATGGTTCTCCAATTATGGATCTTTACTTTTAGAGCTCATTTAGCAACCATGAGCCATGTCTTTTAGCTGTAACTTTTCCTAGTGCTGTACAAATATCTTGTATATCTTTTTTTTTTAACACTTTGGTAGCTCTCTATAGTAATAATAGTCCTAGCCAAGGAGGGGTCTGGGCTTAAGTCCACACTGCTCTGCAACTTATTTGGGTTAGAACTGTATTTGCTACTGCACCTATGTTCTTGAATGGTCATCACCCAAGGGATACTTCGAGCACTTACAACAGTTTAGTTCCACCTGGGGAAGGTTTGCTGCCCTCACATTTTGGTGAAAAGAATACGACCCAACGAATACTGTCACAAAAACTTGAAGATACTGAGCTTGCAATCCTACTGCTTGAGAGTTCTGTAGTGGACAGGGCATTTCACATGCTGCAGATATATCCAAAGGCCCTGATTTGATAGCGCAGCACGACAGCCATAGAAAGATTATTAATAACAGTTGCAAGCAAGTATTGCTTAATCCCAAACTTGAAGCAGGTCGTGGACTTGGGCATGATCATAACCACCCTGCTGATATTCTCATTGACAACTGGGGACCGGGTGGTAAGGCTGGGGACTGGGTGGTAAGGCTGGGGACTGGGTGGTAAGGCTGGGGACTGGGTGGTAAGGCTGGGGACTGGGTGGTAAAGCTGGGGACTGGGTGGTAAGGCTGGGGACTGGGTGGTAAGGCTGGGGACTGGGTGGTAAAGCTGCAGCTCTCTTGATGCATCAGTTAAGTCTGAAATAGTTTTAGAATAACTGCTGGTGCTGTTGCCACTGAGAATAGGGAGCTTGTTAATATAGTTTAAGGTACTTAAACTGAGTTAACCGGCTGCTGCTCCATATAGCCGCATGATGGAATGGTTGGATGTAATGCGCATGGCTTGGGCGCGCGCATTAGTAGCGTTCAGCTGCAGGTTAGTAGTGTTCAGCTGCCTGTGAGATTTTCTTTTTTTGTTAAAACTCCATCGCTCCTATGGACGATGTGAATTCTGGGCGGGATATGGCACGGTGCAAGTGGGTGGTGCCATATCACCACACCCCCAAACACCATGCCGCGCATGCGTGCTAGGTACGCCTCCCTCCCCCCCAGACCTTGGCCAATGGGTTTAGTCCGGACATGCAGTGAAAGAGGTTAACGATCTGAGAATAGGGAGCTATTGTACGATGGTCATACATGTGAGGCTTTGGGATGGGAGTGTCGAACTATTATAGTAGGCTCCTTTGGTGCCTGGGGTCACAGGGCAACCAATACCTTTTCCAGATTGGCATCTAGGGTTGGCTGCACAAACCAGATTGTGCAAGGCCACTGCATGGCAAGTTGAGCTGTTCTTTTGTTCGCTTAAAGGCAATGAACTTAACTTGCATGAGTATAGAGAGCTACCAAAGGGTTAACTTGCATGCGTATAGAGAGCTACCAAAGGGTTAACTTGCATGAGTATAGAGAGTTACCAAAGGGTTTTTTAGTACAGTATAACTGGAGAACCATACAACTAACTATTGAATTTCTCCATAGGGTCATCATTCCAAGTCAAATCATCACGCTTTTGCCACCGTGTCCTCCGATTTGGCTCAATTTTTTTTAAATGAGTTTGTTTGACTATGAAACTAATTTAGACAAATAGTTAAGAATTTTAGAGGGATGTAGTTACCAATTATGAGGTGTTGAAGTTTCTGCATTTTTTATTCACTTTGTATGTTAGTTCATTTATATTACCTGCCCTGTTAGTCCCAGGGTAACAAAATTAAGCATGAACATAGAATTGATTATGGGCTGTCCGCACATAATTATTATGGGCTGTCCGCACATAATTATTAGGTTGAAAGTGAACAGATATTGTGCAAAATGATGCAACAAATGTGTTACTCAAAAACTCCATTTTTAAAAATTCCTGTTTTTTGCCAGTTGCAAGAGTATGGTGTGGTTAGTTTATGGCCCAAAAATCAGAGTAGCAACTCTTATGGTTTTATTTTTAACACAAAATCTCTCTCCTAAACTATTGACAACGTATTTAGCATCTATTCATTTAGAAGGCTTATCCAAACTTGCACTTAGCTAGTTTAGGAGAGAGATTTTGTGTTAAAAATAAAACCATAAGAGTTGCTACTCTGATTTTTGGGCCATAAACTAACCACACCATACTCTTGCAACTGGCAAAAAACAGGAATTTTTAAAAATGGAGTTTTTGAGTAAGTGAATAAAAAATGCAGAAACTTCAACAACTCATAACTGGTAACAACATCATAAAATTCTAAACTATTTGTCTAAATTAGTTTTATAGTTAAATGAACAAATTGAGCTAAATCGGAGGACATTGTGGCAAAAGCGTGATGCATTGACTTGGAATGACCCCATACCTTATCAGTACCTACGAAATAGGATGCATTGACTTGGAATGACCCATACCTTATCAGTAAGATGCATGACTTGGAATGACCCCATACCTTATCAGTACCTACGAAATAGGATGCATTGACTTGGAATGACCCCATACCTTATCAGTACCTACGAAATAGGATGCATTGACTTGGAATGACCCCATACCTTATCAGTACCTACGAAATAGGATGCATTGACTTGGAATGACCCCATACCTTATCAGTACCTACGAAATAGGATGCATTGACTTGGAATGACCCCATACCTTATCAGTACCTACGAAATAGGATGCATTGACTTGGAATGACCCCATACCTTATCAGTACCTACGAAATAGGATGCATTGACTTGGAATGACCCCATACCTTATCAGTACCTACGAAATAGGATGCATTGACTTGGAATGACCCCATACCTTATCAGTACCTACGAAATAGGATGCATTGACTTGGAATGACCCCATACCTTATCAGTACCTACGAAATAGGATGCATTGCATCTTTATCAGCATTGGTTGCATGGAATGACCCAAGGGAGAAATGGAAGGGGACGAGCAGCAAAGATGATTGGTGGAAGTCAGACTTATCCCAGTATTGTCTAGTGATGTACATGGATGTACCAACACCAGGGTAAGACTTTTATTGCACCGAAAAATTTAATTAATGACTGTTTGTCATATGTCATTACCTGCACATCCTGTTTGCGGCTGGACACAATTCAGATAATTGGACATTATGGTACACCTTTGAATGATGTAAAAAAAAGAACTCATTATAAATCGTACTTTTTGCAACCCACATTTCATGCTTTTTTTAAGTCATCTCTTTGAGATCATTTGTTCTTTCATACACCCTACCCCCGCAGTTAATAAAATTATCTACGCGCATGACCTATATAATACTACTCTCATAGCCGCACATCCATTCTATACGTCCATGTGGTAGAGGCGGTATCTAAGAGGGGTACTTTGATCGTGCGTAGCAAAGATGGCGACAGTATTTTGAAGGTCAGCGAGTTATAAGCAGATAAAAAGGCATATTTACAACAATTAGAACAAGCCACAGTTTTATTTTAGCACGATACGCGATATGAGTATTTTGTGAATAATAGGTACAGTTTGAATGGAGCATCACCACATACATGTACATGTAAACAAAATTCAGGAGCGATGCAGGGTGTGTGATCGCTTGCTTGTGGCCTTGGGTAAAGGAATGGCATGTCGGATTTGGCCTCCTTGGAGAACAAGGGGCCGAATCAATTCATGCTCGTGTCCACATGCTACAAAGGACCTACCATTCCATGCCAGATAAGGTCCAGCAGTTGCTCTTAATTATGAAAGAACAACTTCTGTTCATTGCCCCACGTAACGTGGCGGCAATCCCACAGTAGGCTAGTAAACAAACACATAAACATCAGACGATACTCCCGCGCCGGCCAGTATAGTATACTAACTTTTAGTACGTTTGATCGCTGTCAAAAAAAAACTGGCGCTACAAACCAATTCTAATATCTATTAGTACCTTTAGTTCCCTTTACAAACAAACCTTTATGTCTGCTTTCTGATTGTCGCAGGCATGGAGAATCGCTTCTGTAACGAAGAGGTACGCAAAAACTAATCCGCTTTCAAGGCTCGTAGCTTGCCGTAGCAAATTGACTACACCTCCTGGTTTGCAACACAGATAGAAAAAAGGTGTTCCTTTCCTTGTAGGGTGTTAAAATGGCGATTAGCCCATCGCTGTTTTGGAGTGAGCTCACGTTCCAAAGGTCTTCGGTTGTCAAGGTCATAGTTAAGGGCATGACATCATCTTCAAATTAGTGTCCATGAAACATTGGGCCGCAAACAGCGTGTGCAAAGTTCTCAACCAAATAATTATTTCAAAATTCATCTTAAGGGGAGGTGCACATCTAAGGGATATTTGAGGTACATTAGTTGTATTTTACTTGGGCTAAAGTTTCAGCCTATATCGGGTTGATGGTCATTAGGGTGGCAATCATTAAGGTAATGGTCATTAGGGTGATGGTCATATCTTCTCTTGAACAGGATACCACTCTACAGGAGCAAGATCGATAGGGCACTGTTGAAGTTAGTTGCGGATCTGTGTCCATCCAACACTGAAGTGCCAGACAAAGCTGGTAAAGATAGCATGGTGTACATGTGCTTATAAGGGAGGGGGAGGGGGGTGTGTATGTACAGTGTATATGTGGTAAGTTTTGATAATTTTTGTTCATTCAGAAATCCGTGCTCAGTTACTCCAAGTGGTTCAATGCTTTGTGCTACTGGCAAGGTGCTGCCATGATCAGAAGGTATGTGGCTTAGTAATGAATCTGGTTGCATGTGTTTACCGTATGCACGTTTGGTTCACATGCTTGTGGTGAGACTATTTAAAATCATTTCTCTGGTCTCTATTCATTTTGTAGCTCGTTGGTTCCTTACAGTATTGTACTTCCTGTCTGTTCTTATGTTCATTTATCATTCCTTTTCTCTCACGACTTTGTCATCCACAATCCAACCATCTTTTATTGAAGTCCTTCTTATCCAATCATATTGTATTATTACACATTTTTCTTCGTAATGGATCGTAGTTCATGGAGTGAAGAATATAATTATATAACAATAGCAAAATCCAATACCTTCGTGCACTCCCCTAAAGAGGAGAGGGGAGGAGGAGGGCAGCAGGATGGAGGCAGTGTGATATTAATTAGTTGGTAGAAGAAGATTTTAGTATTGAGGTCTAGTGAGTTGTGGAAGATAAAGGAAGACATCAAATGATAGTTGTACGTGACAAGCAACCCTTTCAAAGCCTTGCTTGTACATTGGCCTGCGGGTCGTCTGGAATTCATCCTGTAGTTTTTTTAATTTTATCTGTGGTTGCATTGTACATGTATGTGGATAGTCAGTGAATGAGTTAATAATTAAAATTAACGTTCTGTCGCTATGGTACTAGTGCTTTACATAAAGCTGTTCCTTGAAAGTTGCAAGTAATCAATATCAAATCCTAGTGGCCATGTTGACCCTTTGTTTACACTACTGGCTGTGATCCAGGTGAAAATCCTTCCTGTTTCAGCGTAGCTTAATTCTTCCTACAACATGTTATGACTAGACTTGGAGTTATAACTCTTATTGGCAGTCGAAGGGATTGAAGATCCGAGGTCCTTCTAACTCTTTAGTGTACAAATAGAGTATACAGTGTTACATGGCTGCCAAAGTGTTGTGATTGGAAAACATAATTGGACAGTATTTTGAGCATATATGCAGTGGTGTTCAATCCTTGCATCCCAGCAGCCACAGAGGTTGCACAGTTGGGTTTTTGGGAAGAAGAGGACATGTCTTTTGAATCTGAGAGCTTTGTGTTTGATTTTAGCATTGTAGGTAGTGTGAATTTTGTACTTGTATTGTTGTTATGTGCTTGGTGTTGTACCGTAGGATATTTATGTCCAACTGTTGAATGGATGTGATCACTCTGGACTTGCTGATTGCCTTCAGCAGACCTTGAAGCAGCTAGAATGACAGAATAAAACTGTGCTGGCCAGATTGACCTTAGCTCACCACATACACACAACATTCACACAACACAACACAACACACATATGACATCATTGTAATGTGTACTTCAGAGGTATTGAGGGGGGTGAATTTTTTCATCAGTGTTACTGAAATTGAGGATGAATTTTTCATGCATGCAGAGCGACACGAGATTCCAAAGGTTCATTGAATGATATACTGTTGGTGCAGAGTTGCAGATTATCTATCGCTCATTAATGAAATCATGTACTATTAATGAGAGGAATTTCAGCCTTAATTAACTGGTCACCGCATTTTGGTTGTTGAGGATACGAGCCCGGATTTTATTTAATTTTACACAATATGCAAAAATGACAGCATGTATTGTACACCTGACACTCATACATGAAAGTGGTGAAAGGCACTTCAAAACCTGTGCAGAGGACCTGTTAATTGCTTCTGAGTACCCAACCAACCTCCAGCCCTACTCCGACCCACCTCCGAAGGTATGTCATGTCATGTCATTGAATTGTGAATGGCAGTAGTGCCCCAAAAAAGTGCTTGAGAAATTTTTAAGCTCAAAAACGAAAACGGGAAATTACAATCCACCCGCGTAATGTCGTGTCCGGGGACGATGGCGGCTAATATGAAGCCTGGACAATTGGATGCAGCTGTCAGTGTGGCCTTTGTTGAAGGCATATTATAAGTTTTGTCAGATTAAAAAAAAAGAGCGGGCTATTCTATTGCCGTATGCCGCGCGAGACCAACCCTAGCTGGTTAACACTTCTAAACGTGGATTTCATAGTTGCGCACCTACCCAAAACAAATCCGTGCAGTCAGACCGCGGCCAACTAAGCCCAACGTAGCTTTTAACAATCATTATCCGATACCTATATTGAACGGAGATGGTCTGCTAAGCATATTGATAGATAGTACCAAAAGAATAACTTTTAATAATCTATGTTATAACTAATTTAGAACCGAGACCCGATGGATGAGCAGGGGGAAGATGAGGAAAGGACCAGCAGGGGCACCCTTGCGCCGCAGGGTAGTGTCGAGGTGCCCTTAGCGGTCGGCCCCGTTTGTGAGGGGAACCAAGTGGAGACAGAGCGCAAGAAGACGCTGTCAGTGGGAGTTTGCGCCATGGATGTGAAGGTGAAGAATGATCGGTCATTTTAACGTCTGAGCTATACCGTAGGGCGTTCAGGCACGATAGCAGGTAGCAGCGGGTTTTGAGTAAAGTCTGTATGGAGGAAATGCTTGCTATAGACAAAAATGAGCACGTGGGACAAGCCTGCTCTCCACATGCAGTCATTGCATTCCTGGAGCGTTACGTGTCTATTATGGACATTTTATTCCTGTGTGTGGTGCTATGCGTGTATGAACGTTCATATGTGTGTGGTATGGTATGGTATGTGTGTGTGTGTGTGTGTGTGTGTGTGTGTGTGTGTGTGTGTGTGTGTGTGTGTGTGTGTATGTGTTTATGTGTGTATGTGTCGTGCGCGCGTGTGCATACATATACATTTTACGCGCATATATACTAGCGTCTACGAATCCACAACAGTTTACGCGTAGATGTACGGAAGGTTGCTAATCTCGACCCCCCCCCCCCCCCCCCCCCCCCCCCCTCCGATGTGGCGAATGCGGTACGTGTAGAGAGGCCAGTAGTATGAGGAGGCATGTTTGCCAGACGGATGAATGCCCAAACATTGAACCTGAAATAGAAAATTCATAACTGGCAATGGTCAACAGGGTTTGGTTATCTGGGATGTCATCAAGTAGGTATCAAGAAAAACAAGTGGGGAGGAGGGTGAGGAAGTTGATTACATGTGGCCAGTGGTGTGTGGACAATCTAAGACTGTGCAGGTCAAGCAAGGAAGAGTGTCACATAACAACCTGTCTGCTGTATGCGTACATGCACGTGTACGCATTTGCACGCTTGGGATCGACCTGGCAGTTTGTGTTGTCATTTCACCAGAGTCCCTTGCTCACCTCCTTATCCTCACTCCCTCCTCCCCTTCCCCACCCTTCCTCCCCTTCCCCACCCCCTCCTCCCCTTCCCCATCTCCTCCTCCCCATCCCAGGTATCCACGGCTGCCATGCAGAGCATTCTTAAGAGGATGCAGTTTCAGGACTACATCCAGATAGTGAGCTTTTCCGATTACATCATCCTAAACAAACCGATCGAGGAGTGGCCGCTGTGCGACTGCCTCATAGCCTTCTACTCCAAGGGGTTCCCCCTGGACAAGGCTATAGCCTACGTCAACCTGAGGCACCCGTTTGTCATCAATGACCTCGAGATGCAGTACAACCTTATGGACAGGTGAGCTGGCTGGTGGGTATGAGCGCCAGGGCATTTGGAGTCGAGAGATAGGGGCACGTGTTTGAAGTGCACGTAGTGTGTGCTTCTTGGCTGACTTACTGTTTATCTTTTGAGGCACACTGCTTCTTTCAGTTTGCTGTGTAACAAGATCTTAGAAATGTTGTTTAAGACAAATGGTGCGTTTCCTTTTGTGCGGTATGTGTGTATGTGTTTATTTTGTGTGTCCAGGTGTGTGTGCGTGTGTGTGTGTGTGTGTGTGTGTGTGTATGCGTGTGTGTGTGTGCGTGTATGCGTGTGTGTGTGTGTGTGTGTATGCGGGTGTGTGTGTGTGTGTGTGTGTGTGTGTGTGTGCACGTGCCATGGGTAATAAGTGATGAGAGTCATTCTGGTCTGGAAGCATCTGGTGTGGAAGCATCTGGTAGGACCACGTATTCACAGTTTTTGTGGTCATGTGTATTGATTTTCATACATGTGGCGCCTGGCTCTGGATGAATACTATTGTCACTACCTGATTGCTGGTGAAAACAGCAGCCAATTGGAAAGGGTATAGGAAAAGAACTCTTCAGCATGCCAAGTGACATGTGCTGTGTTGACCTTCTAGCGCCAAACTTTTTACCAATTAAATAAAAATAAAAATAAAATCACAAGTCCATGTTCTGCTGCATTTCCCACCACTCATAAGAGTGTACTTTTTGTTCGTTTGGATTGGCTATACCACTTCGCTGAAGGTGACACTCAGGGTCTTAGCAAATGGAGGTATCTATGTCATCTAGAGTGTTCTCTAGATGTGGTCACAGGGCACTAAAACTCTTGTTATCCCACATCTAGTACCTAAGTGAAACACACTCAAATGTGTGACGGTTCGATGAAAAGGTATTTCTTGTTTTCAAGAACACTTGGGGAAAGGAGTTTTTCAATAACATCCCATAGCTGGTAATCGATGGGTCTGCATGTCACAGTGCAACATAGCTGTCCTGTTCTTTTGGTCGTGGCAGAGAAACTACATTATATTGGACACTTCAAACTCCACCTAGAACTGCATGTACATGTAGGCCGATCGTGTGGGATATCGTTGACATACCCAACATTTCAGCAGCTAAGGTTTTGACATGCATCTTCGTGGTGGGGGAGAGAGAAATGGAGTACATGTGTGACGCACACAACCACTGCGTGCCCAATCTACCTATTTACGTACCTCACCAATCATCCTTCTGCTCTTGGTTGTTCTGCTATCTGTACTGTATCTAAAACTTCAGGTGTGGGTGCTAGTGTAAGTCGGGCAAGTAGTGTAGGTGTTGTGGTGGTGTAGGTGTGATGGTGTAGGTGTTGTGATGGTGTAGGTGTTGTGGTGGTGTAGGTGTTGTGGTGGTGTAGGTGTGTGAGGTGGAGTGATGTGGTGGTGGGG
>JABACO010000006.1:6224086-6264086 GCA_013339895.1 Ephydatia muelleri
CCCCCTCCCTCCCTCCTCCTCTCATGCCCTCCTACCCTCTTTTTTTATGGTTAGGTCTTGAAAGCATGCCTGTATTGGTGGGCGTGGTTCCGTTGATGCACGTGTGCTCGTTACCGTTTGAACGGCTGGACACATTCTTCACCAGACTTAGTCAGTAGTCCATCGTGCGGGCTAAAAAAGAAAAACAAACCGTGGCCAGATTGCTGATTCAACTTCAGATGGTGTTCTACTAAATGTACTTGTTTATGTGGATTGTGTCGAATGAACAAATTCATGTCGTGTCGTTATTTAACTATTTACGTCATTGGTAATATTTTTGCCCTCGCAGCGTCGCCATATCAACAGGGGAGGGCACACTAGAAGGCGTACACACTAAACGTGATAGTTAAAGCTAAAGCTATGAATGGTAGAAAAATACCGCGCGGTGGTACCAGTGCGAAAGGAAACCACTTCACGGTATCGACTCAAACAGAATCGGCACTGAAAGATGAGAGGCACATCACTATCGGTATCTGCGCCATGGAGAAAAAGGTACGCGTGTGTAGGCTATTTCGGGGAGCTACGGTGCGAATTATACATGCTTTGCCGTTACGGCGGGACTAATGACTGATTTCCGCACCTCATACCCCTCGCTCCGCCTCCCATCCATCCCCTTTCCCTCCGTCTGTGGCAGGTGTTGGCCTCTCCAATGGACAGTATTCTAAGCAGGTTGCAACTTCAAGACCATCAGCTGCAGGACCACATCAAGATTGTGTACTTTTCCGATGACGTCATCCTAAACAAACCGATCGAGGAGTGGCCGCTGTGCGACTGCCTCATATCCTTCTACTCCAAGGGGTTCCCCCTGGACAAGGCTATAGCCTACGTCAACCTGAGGCACCCGTTTGTCATCAATGACCTCGAGATGCAGTACAGCCTTATGGACAGGTGAGCTGGCTTGTGTCCTTAGAGCAGATATGTTCAATATCACTTAAAATGTGTGTGTGTATGTGTGTGTGTGTATGTGTGTGTATGTGTGTTTGTGTGTGTACGTGTGTGTATGTGTGTGTGTGTATGTGTGTGTGTATGTGTGTGTTTATGTGTGTGTGTGTGTCTTTCATTACTTATTCTGATAATTTAATTTGTCACCCTGCTACTTAGCTAATTGCTCCCCAATCAATGATTTTTACACTGCACATAAACATACTTACACACACACCCACCCACCCACCCACCCACACACACACACACACACACACACACACACACACACACATGTACACACACACACCCCACGCGCGCACACATACACACACACACACACACACACACACACACACACTTATTCCTCCCCCTCTCAAAGATGTAAGGTGTATGAAATTCTCGCCCAGCACGGTGTTGAGGTTCCAAGATACGCAGTTCTCAACCGTAAAGATAGCGAAGATAATTCAGGTACTTCAGACATGGTTCATCTAATGTAGGATGCCTTATGTGCAAATAACGAACCCCATCTAACAACTGTGTGCTAATTAGAGATGGGTCCATTGACTTGTGGGACACTTGCAGGTGTAAGTTTCAGTGAGGTGGATGACACTGTGGAGGTGAATGGAGTTGTGTTCCACAAGCCCTTCGTGGAGAAGCCTGTCTCTGCCGAAGACCACAACATATACATCTATTTCCCCTCGGACTACGGGGGAGGTTCACAGAGGCTGTTTAGGAAGGTATGTCCATTTTGGGGGAGTAGTGGGCGTGGTTGTGAGCAGAGTGGTGACCATGGTAACACCTCAGAGCATGGATCACAGCAGCCAGTACTCTCGTGAGAGCAACGTGAGGAGCACAGGGTCCTACATCTACGAGGAGTTCATGGCCACCGATGGGGCTGACGTCAAGGTCTACACTGTGGGCGTGGACTACGCCCACGCTGAAGCCAGGAAGTCTCCCGTGAGTGGGTGGGGCAGGATGTGGGCGGGCTGACAGCTGCCTTGGTATCTACATATTCCTTTTGAATATTCTAATTCAAGTGCATACATGTGTGTGTTTTGTGTGTGCGTGTGTATGCTTACGTATGTGTGTGGTGTGTGTATGTGCTTGTGTGTGGGCATGTGTAGGCATGTGTATGCATGTGTGTGTATGTAGGAATTCTTACACCTGTAAAAAGAGGGGGGGGGGGTGGGGGGAGGGGGAGGACGCAGCCCACAGATCATTAATGTATTCATTTTACCACATTTCATTATTAACAAATTCATGTTGCAAGTTGACCTCATTGTAAGCACTGACCAATGTAAATGAATATAGATGGTGAGGTTAACCTGTGAGACTATAAAAGACATTATATTGGAACCCCCATCCGTTGCCTGTAGAGAGATTTAATGTGGAAACATGATATGCTGTGCACACAGAGGGGGGGGGGGGGGGGGGGGGGGGGGGGGAGGGGTGAAGGGGTAGGAGTCTGAGTTTCTAGAAGGATATTTGCAGTCGGACACATGTGAGAACACTTCCATTTGTTCCTTTCACTCCAGGCCCTGGATGGTCGTGTGGAGAGAGATGACTTGGGCAAGGAGAAGAGATTTCCTGTCCTTCTGACGGCTGCTGAGAAGCTGATAGCAAGGAAGGTGGTCCTTGCATTCAAGGTGAGAGGAGAGGGATGGGGAGGGAGGTGGGGAGGAAGGAGATAGTGATGGGGAGAGTGCAGTGGGGTGTTTTTGTTTCAAGTCTGAAAGGGTCATGATGGATGGAGGTATTTATAGGTAGGAACAATTTCACTTTGAAGTGACGCCCTCTGAACTGTGGAAGATTTGATTAGGTCACATTCTTTTACCCTATTGCAGCAAACTGTGTGTGGGTTTGACCTGCTGAGGGCCAATGGAAAGAGCTATGTGTGTGATGTGAATGGATTCAGCTTTGTCAAGAACTCTCAAAAGTACTATGACGACTGTGCTCAAATCCTTCTGTGAGTGTTAAGATATTTTTGCAAGTATTTTGAGCATGCAAGTTGCTCTTTTTCGCTCATTCATACTGATTGTCCAGACTAAATTTTGGGGGAGGTGGGATGGAGGGCTTGGGGGGGGGGGGGGGAAATTAATTATCTGCAGGAGGGCTGGACACTTCAATGCAATATGTGCTGTGTACTATTGTAAGTTCCATCATCTGCACCCATTTCATGAGGCTCTTCTGTTCAGTGTGCATTTCGCAACAACCGTCTGCACCGTATTTTAAGGAATGCTTGTCCGATGTTTTTTACACATGTAGGCTTACATTTGGCGCAGCTCACAGCCTATAGGCTTTGTCTGACAATCCAACAGTTGAACATGTTGGGCCAATATGCCTCTACGACAGGAAGCATGATGTGTACTTTGTGTCACTTTTCCAATTGTAGTGCACAGCAATTGGAGATGCTGATGGAATGGGGAGGGGAGGAGGGGTGGGGGAAATGAGTGCCTCTTTTGAGTTGATCTCTGTTTTCCCTTAGGGAGGTGATCACGGCCAAGCTGGCTCCGGAATACATACCACGGCTTCCCTCCTCGGCTCCCAACATGGCTGTCAACACACCTGCCCCACTGTTGAAAAGTGGTGGGAGCATGTATGTGTATGGGTTGGGGAGGAGGGAGGGGAGGGGAGGGTGCATGTGAAGGAAGGAAGGTGTGTATAGTATCATGTGGTCGTGTATGATAGAACCCATTAGTGGCAGTTGACCCTAAAGTGACCCTCCCTCGCAGGCAAGAGTTACGTTGTGTGATTGGAATTATTCGCCATGGAGACAGAACTCCCAAGCAGAAGATGAAAATGGTGGTCACACATCGAAAATTTTTCAAGCTGTTTGAAGAGCTCAATGGATTCAAAAATGGTCGTCTCAAACTGAAGAAACCGAAACTTCTCCAAGTGAGCTCTGATGCAGATCACAGTATGTATTAGACATACCTTATTTTGTACTGTACTGCACTGTATATCAAACGCAGCATACTGGTAATTAACTTCTAGATAAGATACTGGAAAATGTGTGTTGGTTTATGTACATGTACAGTGGGTTGTACATGATTGGTACATGTACATGTACAGTGGGTGTACATGATTGGTACATGTACATGTACAGTGGGTGTACATGATTGGTACATGTACATGTACAGTGGGTGTACATGATTGGTACATGTACATGTACAGTGGGTGTACATGATTGGTACATGTACATGTACAGTGGGTGTACATGATTGGTACATGTACATGTACAGTGGGTGTACATGATTGGTACATGTACATGTACAGTGGGTGTACATGATTGGTACATGTACATGTACAGTGGGTGTACATGATTGGTACACCACGAATAGTTTTACCTTGCTTCCACTAACATATTCGCATATGGCAAATACTATATTGCCTGGCAGTTCTTGCTATCTATGTATGTGACTCACTGTACGATGCAGAGACACACTGTACGATGCAGAGACACACTGTACGATGATGCAGAGACACACTGTACGATGATGCATTTGCTCTCTAATTTCTAATTCACTGGACGGTGTAGGTGGTTTGTGGCATACTGCTGACAGCTTAATTAAAAGCATGGGCATTAATGTGTTCTACCTAGCGCATGGGCTGTAAAATGAGCATGGGTGGTAAATGTGATTGGTTATAAAGAACATTCTGGGAACTGGGAACTTGACAATCTGTTCCCTTATCCATTTTATGCATTGTTCACAAGAGTGATGAAACTACATTATGAGACACCCCCCCTCCCAGTGTACACTGATAATAAGTTGGTATCCACTTTTGATATTGTTCTCTTTTGAAACAGAAAGTGTTGGACATTGCCCGCTACCTGCTGGAAGAGGTGGAGAAGAACAGGAGGTTCCCTATTATAGAGGAAAAGGTCCACAAGCTTCAGCAGCTCAAGGCAGTGCTGGAGATGTAAGGACAAGGTTGTATCTTTTTGCTTCAAACTGTACCCATATAGAGGAGTATGGATAGTTCCATACACTGCTGGACAATGTGCCAAGTCAGAATGCATTTAGCTGTGTTGTGTGGTGTGAAATATTTAAAGCAAAGGGACTGTAGTGTTGACCACCACTGTCATTCTTTCCTGTCAGGTACGGCTACTTTTCAGGGATCAACAGGAAAGTTCAATTTCGACTTCTTCTAAGAAGACCTGGAGACCGGCGTACGTATGAGGAAAATGTTTTGTGATATGCGCCTGGCCTGCTGTCAGTGTGATATGTGCCTGGCCTGCTGTCAGTGTGATATGTGCCTGGGCTGCTGTCAGTGTGAAATGTGCCTGGCCTGCTGTCAGTGCGATATGTACCTGGCCTGCTGTCAGATTTAGTGCTTGATGCGTGTTCACATGCTAACAGTATCATAATGCTCAGAAATTGGCAATCAGAGGTGTAAAAAGCAAGAAGTAAGATAGTCATGACAGTAAAATGAATCCTGTTTAACGCATGGCAGCATCTTTTTTGTTCAGTTGATGCATAATTTAGTACTATTATGATTGATTCGTTTGTTTGCTTTAAAAAACATCACTGAGTGTGCAGACTCTCAGAGAGTATGCCTCGTGTGGGCTTGAGTTTTGTGACTCCTTCGTCCACCTACTTCCTTTCCACTTTCCTTCTTCCTCCTTATTATTCTCGCAGGTCCCCAGCTGCTGCTGATTCTCAAGTGGGGGGTGAGCTGACCTCTGTTGGACAGAGACAGGCCGAGGAGCTGGGGAGGGCCTTCAGGTGCATGTACCCCGGGGGTGAGGGGGAGTATGCCTCTCTGCCCGGGTCTGGGTTCCTCAGACTGCACAGCACCTACCGTCACGACCTGAAGGTGTACGCCTCTGATGAGGGCAGGGTGCAGATGACAGCTGCTGCATTCACCAAGGTACGCTTTTTTAGATTACTCCGTTGTTAGCTTGAATTAATATTAAGTGATTTGGCCAAACATATTAATGTCTATGTACCCACATTTCTTATACTCTGTCAGTAGTACTTTCATTCCCTGTAACTTGAATAATTGTGTGGAGTCACTCGTCTCTTAGCCGTAGTATGTGTGATTCCTAATCATGATTTATGAAGTGTATTTTAGGGAGCACACTGGCACATATCAATCACATGCAGCTCTCTATTTCTTAATTGTTAGAAATTAATAATGAAGTCATCGGACGATTTGGCTAGAGTGTTTTGTACAGTATCTTATTAATTGGTTTATTTAGTGCCGTGTGAGGTTATTGATGTGCATTTAAAAGTTCTTCAAAACTACGTTTTCAGTCGGGTTCCTGTTAAGAATTTAACGCTGTTACATGTGAATCTTATTTTAAAATAAAATTCTATAAATCTATTCTCTTCTAAAAAACCAAGGGATTTTTTTTTTAAATTAAGACAGTCAAAGCATTAACCTGTTAGTGCAGGCTGTTTCATGCGCTCAAGCATTTCAATTGAGTGCATGAAACACGAATCACAAAAAAACGTCTCTCTAATCAGAGGTAAAATGCTATATTATCTCTAGTTTAGATTGCGTCTTCATTCGTAGAAAAGCTCACAGCCGGTACAGGAAAGCTGGTTGCGCTGTGCGCCGATGTGACGCTTTCTTCCATCACTGTGACCATGCCTTCCTCGTTTTCGACGCTACGTAGTTGCCGCAGCTTGGCCCTTCTTTTTTCTCTCATCGCCAGAGAGATGTGCACGTGATTAGGGTAATGCCTATACCGATAGGCTCCACCCAGCGGGGCTCGAGCCGCTGGCCACGGTCAGCCCCACGCTGGCCGGCCCGTCGTAGACGCGATAGGCGAAAGGCAATGCGGAGAAGACGGAAAAGAGGACGGGGTACACCGCTAAAGGGAAGACCTGTCTGAGGGCCTTTCGAATTTGATCTTCATCGCCGACGCAAGTGACGCCAACGGAAGCGCCCTTTCCGTTATCGGCAACCCGGCTGCGTCCTTGGCTTCTGCGATACAATATGATCACCATAGTAATCATGGCTGCCATTTCCACCACAAGTATCAGCGTAGTGGATCCGAACCAGAGGACGTATTGTTCAATAGCTCCGACCAGCAGTGGGTCCTCGGGGCAGTTGTCTTTCCAACCCTGTATCCAACACCACGATCCGGACAGTCCGAACGTTTGCGTCGCGTGCGGCGCAATTATAATCATCCCGGGAATGCCGAGAGAGGCCGCAATGTAAACGACCTCGAATTTCTTCAGGTTTTTGTGGAAAACGGCGAAGCAGAAGAGGTGAATGGTCACACACAAAGCGAGAAGCACCTTTGTCCACGCTATGTACAGATCCAACGTGGCTGCGGTCTTGCACAGCGGCTTGAAGGTGTCTGGGTCATCGACCATGTCATCGTTCAGGGTGTAACGCTGCTAACTTTGATGTAATTCAATACACGGATACAACCAAGTCACCGTCACTAAGCAACGTCATACACACAGCTGCATACTATGACATATAAATATAATACATACACGTGGTCTAGTCTTACGTAATATGCATACGTAATAATACATGCAGTGGTGCTACATACGCCCTTTCTAAATTAAGCTTGTCTACAAGCATGACATAGATATGGCCCATAACGCTCAGGCAGGTTTCTTGTGCGTTGAGGGTATCGTCGTTCCTGGCTAGGGTTATCCGGAACTCCAATTTCATCAATGAAATGATCGATCTGTGGAGGAACCCAGGAATTGTGACCCTCACTGTCATCTGCAGGAGATGCATCATCACCGGGTTGTGGCTGCAATTGATGGCGAATTCTGTTAACATGAACAACCTTTGTTCTTACACCATCGGATATTTCAAGATTTACTTCACTCTTTATCGCCTTCACTATCCACATTCCTTCCCAGCGAGACTGTAATTTCCCTGCTGTAGGAATAGATAGCCACACTGCCTCACCAATCTTGAACTTCCTTCCTCGAGCCTTGTATGTTTTATCGTATGCTTCCTGCTGATGAAAGGCTTCATTCTTCAACTTTTCATGCACAAAATCTTGCAACTCGGAAAACTTGACCCGTAACTGATGGAAATATGTTCCAGTGTCGAACGCAATTGCCTTATCAATAACAGGTGGAATCTTTGGTGGTCGTCCAAACATGAGCATGAAAGGCGAAACTCCAGTTGAGGAATGAACGGCTGTTCTATAAGCAAATAAGGCCATCATATGCTCTCAGCAGTTGTAACAGAGACCTGTTAAACCTCTCCACCATTCCATCACACTGTGGATGATACGCTGTTGTACGACTTTTGTTGATGCAAAATGTATCCAGCATATTCTTCATTAGCATACTTTCGAACGCACGACCCTGATCAGAATGGATCACCTCCGGCAGTCCAAACACACTGCACAGCTTTACTAAAGCATTGGTAATCGTTGCAGCTGTCTGATCAACCATCGGAATAGCTTCTGCCCATTTTGTGAAGTAGTCTTGGACCACCAACAAGTAACGATTACTATTTGATGACAAGGGCACCTCAAGTACATCCACAGCAATCATCTGCCAAGTCCTTCCTATTGGTACATTCTGCATTGGTGCTCGAACAGGCATGAGTAGCTTGGTACGTTGGCAAACAACACAATTGCGACAATACTCTTCAACATCTCTCGCCATGTTTACCCAAAACACCTCCTGTCTTAACCTGGCTAAAGTCTTCTCTGCTCCTTGGTGACCTGCACTCGGTACATCGTGACAAGACTGAAGAGCTTGTTTATTAAGAGTCTCAGGAATCAACGGTACCTCAATGACATCATCACATGGCCCTGGGCTGTACCTTCTGCACGCTATACCATCAACTGCAGTAACCACCAACTGTTGCCACAATTGCGCATATCGTCGAAGTGGCTGTTCACTCCAACTACTGGGCTTGCTTCTAGAAGTCTTCAAAGCCTCAATGACCTTCCTGAGTACGGAATCTTGTTCTTGAGCCAAACGCAAAGCCGCTCGATCTTCCCAAACACCAACAACTGCTGTGGTTGCCGAAACGGTGCACGATGGTAAACGTGAGAGTGCGTCTGCATTGCTGTTCTGGGAACCTTTCCTGTACTGAACCACAAAATCGTACTCTTGCAGTGCAAGTGCCCACCGACATAAAAGCCCTTCCATCTTTTGAGCTGAAAGCCATTGTAACGGTGCGTGGTCAGTAAGAACTGTGAAAGATCATCCCAGAAGATAGTGTTTCGTGCCATAGACTATTGCTAAGCACTCTTTCTGTATGACACTGTAATTCTTCTCTGATTTCGAAAGAGCACGGCTAGCATAAGCTATCACATGGCCATCTTGTTGTAGTACAGCAGCGATTCCAACATCGCTGGCATCAGTCTCCAGAATGAAAGGAGTAGCTTCGGACCCGAATTGAGGATAGACTAGAATAGGTGCTTGCGTTAGCTTCTCTTTGAGTAAGTTGAAAGCATGGTCGCATTCTGACGTCCAACGAAAAGAAACATCCTTTTGCGTCAGCTCATGTAATGAGGCAGCGATTGTAGCAAAACTCTGAATGTAACGTCTGTAGTACGAGGCAAGGCCTAAAAATTGGCGTACCTCTGATGGATTCTTTGGAGTCGGCCATTCCTTAACAACTCGAACTTTTCCTTCATCGGGCCTCATACCTTGTTCGCTGAATACATGTCCAAGATAGTAGACTTTGTCATGTCCGATATGACACTTGCTTCCACGTAATGTGAGACCAGCGTTCTTCAAGCGACTAAAAACAACATTCAAATGCTTGATGTGTTCATCCTTTGTTTTCGAATGTACCAACACGTCGTCAAGGTAAGTTGTCACAAAATTCAGACCACGAAGAACCTTGTCCATCAACCTTTGAAATGATCCAGGTGCACCCGTAAATCCAAATGGCATGCGTTTAAAATGAAGCAATCCCAGACCAGGACCTGGACAAAATGCCGTCTTCTCCACATCAGATGGTGCAATTGGAACTTGCCAAGACCCTGACCTAAGATCAAGTGTGGAAAATATCGTACACCCGCATAGACGGTCTTGAACTTCGTCTGGAAGAGGTAAGGGATAGGCATCTTTAGTGGTTTGCTTGTTTAAAGCTCGATAGTCCACGCAGAGACGTATCTCCCCTGTTTTCTTCTTCACATATACTGCTGGAGCCATCCAGGGACTGTTGCTCTCCTCAATGATTCCCTCCTGTAACATTTCCTTCAACAAACCTTCAACTTCTGCTCTGTATTCAGCTGGAACTCTGCGTGGTGGTACCTTTAGTGGAGACCCTGTTGTAGGAATGAGGTGGTGTGCCAGCGTTGTCTTGCCCGGTGTAGATCCTTAAAACTTTGGAGGAGATCCACAAAGGAACCATCAGGGCAAGTCGGAAAATCAATCTTATCTGTGTTTCTGAAGCACGGCACGGCACACTCCTCTTGATCCTTTTCCCCCTGCAACACGTGACCACCATCAGAGTCCATACCCTGTTTGTTGTTCAGATTTACAGCAGATGTGCATGCGGAATCAGGTACAGACTGCACTGAACGTTGTGGAACAGAGCCTTGACGACACACTCGAACTGGACATTGACCAAAATCAAGCATCAGTTTTTGTGCATGCAGGAAATCAACACCCAGAATACAAGGAGACACTAGATCCTTAACTACCAAGAAATCATGTGTGACAGATGATGTAATCCCAGGAATGCACACAGCTGCTTTGACAAACCCTAAAACAGGAAGCTCCTCTCCTGACGCTGTAACTAAATGCACACTCTTCCCATTTGAACGTTGAACTAACCCGTTTTTCGCACCCCTTACCAAAGACACTGAAGAACCCGAATCAAGCATTACTTTAGTTGATACCCCACACCACTCACCAGAAATTGTTGCTAACCTATTGTTGACGCAAGCTACCAACGTTATTTCATCGGGGCCAGTTAATGACGAGGGGAGTACCTGTTGCCCCGACCGTTGGCAGGTACTCCGTTGAAGTTTTCCTGATGCAATTCGCAGTCCTTCGCTAAGTGTCCCAGCTTTTCACACCTGTAACACTTTCGTTGCTCTGGTTGTCGGCGTTTTGGGCAATTCCGTTGCAAATGTCCTGCTTCCTTGCAGTAAAAACATTTCTTCACCTCCGTTGGCCGCGCAAGGGCTGCGACTTGCTCGGAAAGGGTTTCAATTTGCGCTGCTCAAGCTCCTGAACCCCTTGACCACTCGACCCCCACAGCTACAACGGAGTGTTGCTCTTCAATGCTCAACAAAAGCCTAGCTCGCTGAACTGTGTCGTTGAAGTTCTTTATTTCTCCCGAAGCCCGCAACTGTTTAGTAATTGACGTGGGAAGTCCCGCCATTAACTGATGTAGAAGTAACTGGTCTTTTGCATTAGCTTCAATACCAGGCATAGCATGTGAGAGCAGTTTCTTCAAATCATGAACAAAGACCGACAGAGCTTCTCCCGGTAACAACCTTCGGTTGTGGAATTTGTCCAATGTTACAAACTCCGTTGGCATCAGAACGTCAACAATTTTCTGCTTTGCTCCTTTGTAGTCTTTCTGCTCATCTTCGTCCAATTCCAACCAAACAGCCAGTGCCTCGCCGTCCAGTAACATAGGCAATTTTGCAGCTTTTGCGGCGTCATTCCAACCATTGGCTGCGCTGCAAATGTCTGGAGTTATAGTTATTGGATATGAGTATGGCATTAGCATATTGGCATAGATTATTTAAATAATCTATGATATTGGATATGAGTATGGCATTAGCATATTCCACGTGGGAGTTAAAAAGAAACAGAGAAATAATTGGAACTCAGAATAGAAGTTCATACCCATATAAGGACATTGCTAATTGAGCTGCGTCCCCAAACATTAGCATAAGGGGGGTGGGGAGGAGGTGGCATCCTGGGTGTTTGCTCCCATGAATGTTTATACACGTCTTATACTAGTAAGCTTGTACGGCTGCTATTCTTGTACCCTTGCTACATTATATTCACCTCCTTGTACAAGAGTGTCTGCATTACTTTGTCCTTGTAGGACCAGTTTCATAGACAACAGGCCTTCTATACAATATGAAGGAAATCAAACCATACTCTTCATATTAACTAATGTGTACTTCAATATCCTGCATTCCAAATACTGAACTGTCACTCTTTTTTTTTATTTTTTACTTAACCCCCCCCCCCCCCCCCCCCCCCCCCCCCCCCCAGGGACTTCTGGAGCTAGAAGGGAACGTGGCCTCAGTTTTGGTTCACCTGGTGAAGAGGGACCAGCATGCCACGGCCATGTTGGACCACTCGGCTACTGACGCGGGCTCTGTTAAGAGTACAGTGAAGGAGCGTCTGGACAGGTATCTGATGACTCCAGGAGACATTACTGAGGATCTGGTGAAGGAGGTGTGTAGGGAACGAAACGTTTTGCTGTGTTACTTGCAATTGCTATGTTACTTGGGGACCAGGGGGGGAGGGGAGGGGGAGGGGGGAGGGGGGAGGGGGGGAGGGGGGGAGGGGGGGGAGGGGGGAGGGGGGAGGGGGAGGGGGGAGGGGGGGAGGGGGGAGGGGGGAGGGGGGAGGGGGGGGGGAGGGGGGAGGGGGGGAGGGGGGGAGTGCTCATTTTGGAAAGAATTATTTATGTATGTGATACTGTACATCCATACAGCTGGTCCCAACGTACAGTGTATCACAATTAAAGGCACTGAAATCTGTGAAGAATTTCCAGAGGGCTTATGAGATAGTGTACGACAAGATTGAGCTCCTCATGAATGAGCTCAGAGCGATGTCCACGTCTGGACTAAAGGTCACGCTGTACCACGAGGAGACTGTGGACATGATGATCAACAGATGGGGCAAACTGGAGAAGGTAGGGGTTGTCCCTCAATCCAGCATTGCAGTGCCAGTATTGTGCATCTGCAGCCCTCCTGTACATCTTCTGTGCCATCACCTCCCACTTCAAATTCTACTTTCTCCCTCACTGTTCACTGTGTTTTTTTTTTTTCTATGTTAATCAGGCTCGTCATGTGTTAATCAGGCTTGTCATGTACTTTTCTGAAAGCTCTTGGCAAGTTTATCATGTACACTGTTATTTTTTTCAGGATTTCAAAATGCCCGATGGTAAATTTGACATCAGCAAGATACCAGATATATATGACTGTGCCAAGTATGACCTCCTACATAACAGGTATGCATCTGACTTCCCAAGTGACACATTAATGCAAGGAGAGTATCGAAGCACCACATTGATTTTGTCCAATTAGAAATAGAAATGCTTTCTTTTCTTCCTGTCAGTCAACTTGGTCTGTGCAGCTTGACTGAAATCTATCGGAGTTCTATGTACCTAGCTGACATAGTTATCCCACAGGTGAGAGCAGTATCCATTCATGAGTAGCATGCTAATCTGCTTGTACAAGTTGTGTGTGTGTGTTTCGGAAGAGGAGGAGGGAACTCTGTGCACTGATTGGTAGACATACATCACTGCACTCACCATGGTTTGCTTGACGGGGACATTATTAGTTTGTCATCGGAAGGGGGCTTTTCCAGAACATCATATTTATTCCAAGTCTCTGAAAGAGGTCTGTTAAAATAGCAGTTTAACAGACTCCATTCACTAGCAATTTTACTAGCTAAACTTAGATCAGCAATGGATGACCTGCTCAGCTCTTTAACGTAACAAGTGAATTTCTTTGGAAAAGGAGACCAAGCAACTAGGCTAAGTCTACTAGAGTCGTGCTTGGTAATCGCTGTGCACCAGAATGATTGCTACCCCTCACGACTGCTTCCCTCGCGACTGCTGTGACTGTTCCCCTCGCGATGCTTGTGACTGCTTCCCCTCGCAACTGCTGTGACTGCTTCCCCTCGCAACTGCTGTGACTGCTTCCCCTCACGACTGCTGTGACTGCTTCCCTCACGACTGCTGTGACTGCTTCCCCTCACGACTGCTGTGACTGTCCCCTCACGACTGCTGTGTCTGCTTCCCTCACGACTGCTGTGTCTGTTCCCTCACGACTGCTGTGACTGCTTCCCCTCACGACTGCTGTGACTGCTTCCCCTCACGACTGCTGTGACTGCTTCCCTCACGACTGCTGTGTCTGCTTCCCCTCACGACTGCTGTGACTGCTTCCCCTCACGACTGCTGTGACTGCTTCCCCTCACGACTGCTGTGACTGCTTCCCCTCACGACTGCTGTGCTGCTTCCCTCACGACTGCTTCCCTCAGACTGCTGTGACTGCTTCCCTCACGACTGCTGTGACTGCTTCCCTCACGACTGCTGTGACTGCTTCCCCTCACGACTGCTGTGTCTGCTTCCCCTCACGACGCTGTGACTGCTTCCCCTCACGACTGCTGTGACTGCTTCCCCTCGCGCGACTGCTGTGACTGCCCCTCACGACTGCTGTGACTGCTTCCCCTCACGACTGCTTCCCCTCACGACTGCTGTGACTGCTTCCCCTCACGACTGCTGTGACTGCTTCCCCTCACGACTGCTGTGACTGCTTCCCTCACGACTGCTGTGACTGCTTCCCCTCACGACTGCTTCCCCTCACGACTGCTGTGACTGCTTCCCCTCACGACTGCTGTGTCTGCTTCCCCTCACGACTGCTGTGACTGCTTCCCTCATGACTGCTGTGACTGCTTCCCCTCACGATGCTGTGACTGCTTCCCCTCACGGATGCTGTGACGCTCCCTCACGACTGCTGTGACCTGCTTCCCCTCACGACTGCTGTGACTGCTTCCCCTCACGACCTGCTGTGACTGCTTCCCCTCACGACTGCTGTGACTGCTTCCCCTCACGACTGCGTGACTGCCTCCCCTCACGACTGCTGTGACTGCTTCCCTCACGACTGCTGTGACTGCTTCCCCTCACGACTGCTGTGACTGCTTCCCCTCACGAACTGCTGTGACTGCTTCCCCTCACGACTGCTGTGACTGCTTCCCCTCACGACTGCTGTGACTGCTTCCCCCTCACGACTGCTGTGACTGCTTCCCCTCACGGACTGCTTCCCCTCACGACTGCTGTGACTGCTTCCCCTCACGACTGCTGTGACTGCTTCCCCTCACGACTGCTGTGACTGCTTCCCCTCACGACTGCTGTGACTGCTTCCCCTCACGACTGGCTGTGACTGCTTCCCCTCACGACTGCTGTGACTTGCTTCCCCTCGCGACTGCTTCCCCTCACGACTGCTGTGACTGCTTCCCCTCACGACTGCTGTGTTGATTCCCTCACGATGCTTCCCCTCACAACTGCTGTGACTGCTTCCCTCACGACTGCTGTGTTGTTCCCCTCACGACTGCTTCCCCTCACGACTGCTGTGACTGCTTCCCCTCACGACTGCTGTGTGCTTCCCCTCACGACTGCTTCCCCTCACAACTGCTGTGACTGCTTCCCCTCGCGACTGCTGTGACTGCTTCCCCTCACGACTGCTGTGACTGCTTCCCCTCATGACTGCTGTGACTGCTTCCCCTCACGACTGCTGTGTATGCTTCCCCTCGCGACTGCTGTGTGATGCCCCTCGCGACTGCTGTGACTGCTTCCCCTCACGACTGCTGTGACTGCTTCCCCTCACAACTGCTGTGACTGCTTCCCCTCGCGACTGCTGTGATGCTTCCCCTCACGACTGCTGTGACTGCTTCCCTCATGACTGCTGTGACTGCTTCCCCTCACGACTGCTGTGACTGCTTCCCCTCACGACTGCTGTGACTGCTTCCCCTCACGACTGCTGTGACTGCTTCCCCTCACGACTGCTGTGACTGCTTCCCCTCACGACTGCTGTGACTGCTTCCCCTCACGATGCTGTGACTGCTTCCCCTCACGACTGCTTCCCCTCACGACTGCTGTGACTGCTTCCCCTCACGATGCTTGCTTCCCTCACGACTGCTGTGACTGCTTCCCCTCACGACTGCTGTGACTGCTTCCCCTCACGACTGCTGTGACTGGGCATTCTAGCCCATCTACAGACACTCGACGTCATGTCTTCCAAGCAAAGAAAGGCACTGGCTTTGACTTTAATAGCCATTTCTCACTGGTGTTGAAAATAGCAGCTGCATATCGTGACTATCTTCATGTGATTCTAAGTTCTAAGCTTGCTAGGGTCACAATACGGTGACCCTAGCAAACTTAGAACTTAGAATATGGTGACCTTAGCAAGCTTAGATATGGTGACCTTAGCAAGCTTAGAACTTAGAATATGGTGACCTTAGCAAGCTTAGAACTTAGAATATGGTGACCCTAGCATGCTTAGAACTTAGAATATGGTGACCTTAGCAAGCTTAGAACTTAGAATATGGTGACCTTAGCAAGCTTAGAACTTAGAATATGGTGACCTTAGCAAGCTTAGAACTTAGAATATGGTGACCTTAGCAAGCTTAGAACTTAGAATATGGTGACCCTAGCAAGCTTAGAACTTAGAATATGGTGACCTTAGCAAGCTTAGAACTTAGAATATGGTGACCTTAGCAAGCTTAGAACTTAGAATATGGTGACCCTAGCAAGCTTAGAACTTAGAATCACATGAAGATTGTCACAAAACTGTACGGCATTCTTTTTATTTTTAAAAAAGAATGCCATACAGGTTTGACTAAAACTGCTCTGAAATGAAATCAAAACTTTTAGAGCGTGGATGAAAGTATTTAAAAAGAAACTAATCCAAAATCCATGATGAAAGTCTGCTGCCAGTCATTCACTACAAACACAATGTTTAAATCCACATCTATCATCTATGGCACTCATTAGTGAACTATTTGCTTTTATGAATGTTTCCTGTACTCATCATCTTCCTGTTTGTTGTTGTCTGTACATGCAAGTTGCTAGTCATTTACACACTATGCCAGGTGTAAAGGCTCCGTGGATTGCATTTCATACTTCATTTCCCCGCCACTTCTTCCTCACCCCTTAATCCAATCCACCATCACCTCTACATGCATCCCATCACCTCTACACACATCCCCACCACTTCTCCTCACCCCTTAATCCAATCCACCGTCACCTCTACATGCATCCCATCACCTCTACACACACCCCACCACCAGGAGTATGGGATCACGGTGGATGAGAAGCTGCACATAGCCACAATGATATGTCAGCCTTTCCTCAAGAAGATTCAAGCCGACTTCAATCGTGTGGTCAGTAACGAAGTCTCGGACATCATCCATAGACTGGACCCACAGTATGTGAGGCACGTACTTCCCCTTCCTCACGCATAAGTGTGTAACTCACTAGGGTGCAGTGCAAACATGTGTGTGTGGATGTGTCTGTGTTTGTGTGCACATAAATGAGTGAGTGTCCAGTGCTAAGGCAATCCAAATGCCCTCCTCATAGTGGATCTATTTAAATCTACACGTAATTGTATTATAATTAACTGAAGCTATGCAAACTAACCTCAGTATTGACAATTCAAGAATAAAATCATTAAACATCTAACCTCAGACTATCAGCTGGTTAATGGGGTTTGTGGTCCCATGCTTGCCACTGCTCGTAACTGCATATTCCGTGCACTGGATAATGACATGTACATTATGACTTCTCTCATCAATTGCATGTGAGAAAGTCCCTCTTGCTCTAGTTGGTCACTGACCGGAGTATCCAAAAATGGCATACAATGTACCATTAAAAATAATTCCTTAAACATTCATTAGGAGTTTTCTCTCTCCAGCAAAACTGCTGTTAATAAGAAACAATTTCATTGTGTCTGTGTGGGTGAGAGGGAGGGGAGCTTGTATGTATGGCAAAAGCAAACATCAGTTCACTTATTAATGGGACTGCTTACGTACATTGTTTTGGGGAGCAGTTGTTTTGTGCACTCAAAACTGCTATGGTACACTGTATGCAGGTGGTAGTATGTGTGTGTGCGTGCGTGTGTGTGTGTGTGTGTGTGTGTGTGTGTGTGTGTGTGTGTGTGTGTGTGTGTGTGTGTTACACAATGTGCCATGCGCATTTGTGTCTGGAAGGCACATGTGTCAGGCATTTTGGTCTCCTCTTCCCAGGAGTTCAGAGGGAGTCACGTCTCCTGATCGCCACATCCGTACAAGGCTGTACTTCACCAGTGAGTCCCATGTCCACAGTGTGGTCAACATCCTCAAGTATGGAGGCCTATTTGAGGTGGGTACTTATAACTTTACATCATTCACAGGCAGTGGGGGTGCACAGATGCAAGCATGCTATGCCTGTCCTTTTGTCAATGCTGAATTAAAATGTGCGGCCACTTATAGCATCCATATTTATTCTCATTGGGTTAAGAGTCTTGCAATGTGGGTGAAGCCAGGCTGTTGGATTTTTAGATACAATTTGTGGAAGTTACATCGCACCCATTGAAACAATAGGACTAAAGCAAGTTTGGATTGGGAAGAGTTCTCTGTTGCCGAAATAGTGTTCTTGCTTGTGGGTTGTAAATTCCATATAGCAGCACACATGTGCTTAGGACCAACTACAGCATGCAGCATATGAACTGTACTTACTTTGACGACACTTTCAAAAGCTCACTATACTACAATGGACATGTATGTGCAGTTGTAGCTGTCGATGGAGGGGAAGTACTTTAGGTGCAGTTTTAACTGTGGGGGTGGGAGGGCAGCATACATACACCAAAACAATGCATACGTACTCCTGCCTTCAGGATCCGGAGGAGGCTATGGGGAAGGAGGGTGTACTCAAGATCAGTGCCACACCAGAGCTGAACTACATGACCCAGATCGTGTTCCTCTTGTACGAGGACACCCAGCAACCCCCGGACTCACCCCAGCGCTACACTGTCAGCATACGCTTCAGTCCCGGTGCAAAGTACCGGGAGAAGTTTTTGAGCGAAGGAAGCTCAACGAACGAGCACAGAGGTTCAAGTTTAGATGCGTATAGCAAAGCATCGATGGGTGCCTTTGGTAACAGCCACCACACTATATTGCCTCAGAGGTCAAACCTATCCCTGCTGCAGACATCCGTGGAGAAAAATCCGTTCAGAAAAGCTTCGCGTCCCATACAGCTGACTGACTTGCAGAAGGACTACGATCAAATGAAACCTTTACCTCACTACAAGAGGACACATGTTCGTAGGAGGTCCTTCACTATGGGCACAAAGCTGTCAGCCACCAGAGAGCTCAATGCTAGAAGATCTAAATCGGAGACCAGAGCCAAGTCTGAGTCTGACATAAGCTCGGAGGATGATGACACTCCCACCCCTCTGTTGCACTCGCCACAGCTGAGTCCGACCACATCCAGTTGCAGCTTGCATGAATTAGGTTAGTTGGATTTTGTGCTTGATTGTGTGTCTCATGTGGGTTTAGGTGCCTGTTGGATACGTGCACTTCAGTTTCAGTTTCATATGTGCATGTACTTTTATTTTTGCTTTGTCTCGACAGAACCGGAGGATACAAAATTAGAAGCTATTGAACCTTTGACAGAACTGTACTCTGTGTCTCTGAAGCAGATGAGCAGCCTGCTCACTAAAATGACTTCACTTGGTTCTGCAGACATGGATAAGTCCTCTAGCAACGGCGTGCATGCCCATTAAGGAGAAGCTCTCAGAGGGTTTTAACCACATTTTCCGTTTAAAAATCACTTGTCATTGTTATCTGTGACTGCAGCAATCACAGGGCAGGAGTATGTGTGTTTGTTATAATTCTAACAACCATTTATATATATTTTGAAAAATAGTCCAATGAAGATTTTGGATCAGGGGTTGGAGGAAGCCTTGGTGGGCGTATGAAGAGCGTTCTTTGCATGTTGGGTTGGTGGGTGTATGAAGAGTGTTCTTTGCATGTTGGGTTGGTGGGCGCGTTCTTTGCATGTTGGGTTGGTGGGTGTATGAAGAGTGTTCTTTGCATGTTGGGTTGGTGGGCGCGTTCTTTGCATGTTGGGTTGGTGGGCGCGTTCTTTGCATGTTGGGTTGGTGGGCGCGTTCTTTGCATGTTGGGTTGGTGGGCGCGTTCTTTGCATGTTGGGTTGGTGGGCGCGTTCTTTGCATGTTGGGTCAGATTGTGACAGTGAAGTGGAAAAGTAAGATGCAGGGTGGAGTAGGTCCACGTGACTGTCTCCAAATCTGTTGCCAAGTTAATTAGTTATTACAGTTATTGGACTACTGTACATATAACTTTATCATACTTACACATGGGATAGATTGAGGATATTTGTACTGGTGAAAATGTTACATTGCAATTTCGAAGGAGGGTAAGAATTTGGTTTAAAAAAACAGCGTAAGCAGTACTTAAAGTGAGAATTCTAGTTTTGATTTGTGCCTATGAGATTGTTGCCATGAAGAAAAAAATGGCCTAACCAAAAGAAACGTAACAGTGCTTTGAAATATATTGGCTAATGCAAAATTCTGTGCCATACAACTTTTTTGACAAATAGTACGATTCTAAATGTGTAAGAATCACTGTGGGACATTACAGGCTTCAAGAAAATCAGCAAAACGTACATTAGGTCTCTTTGCTGCAACCATACCATGTAATATATTACTGTACATGTACATTGCATCTTTATGAAAGCGAGACAGAAAAAATATAACTCCATGCAATCATTTCTGTTGCTAGTCACCAGTACAGTCAATATTTTTATTTACTGCATATTCTTAGCAAATAAGCCGCACATTCTCAGCAGTCATGTTGTACCCCACTTCCTGTTGGAGTGCAACCCTTTGTTCCAATTGCTCCACCACAGTTCTTACATACTTTTTCTGGTTTAAATATGGATTCCTCAACCTTGTGAACCACACTCATGATACCAGATGTCGCAATGGAGAGAGGAACCATCACTGTGTGGCACATGGGTTCGTTGGGATTACAAGAACATTTAGTACATTTTTTTAAACAAAGCTTTTTATGTGCCTTCAGTGCTATGTCAATGTTATTTTTAGTGGATTCATATGTGCTTTGAGAGGGAGAGAAATATAAATCAAATGCTTCTAAAGCATTTCCAGTAAGGCATACTTTAAGCCATTGTAGCTTTTCAGCTTCCTTCAATCTATTCCTTGAAGCTACTTTTTCAAACTGTGATAGCCACCATTCCCAATCATCACCATCATGATATTGACAATATTTCATTTCTTCTAAAGCAGTGATGGTAAGGATAGCTTCATTCACTGTAGAGAATGAAATGTTTTTATTCCATCAGGTATCATTAACTCCTTGATTTTTTCAAGTGTCATCTTCTCGGCTCTATCAACTGGGAATGCCTTTCCAGCATAATTTTGCAAACGTAAAATGAAGGATTGTACACTTTCATTTTCTGCTCTAACCCCAGCACAAAAAAAATTGTATTCATATGTTTTTCCATTGCTCCTTTAGCTTCAATATAAGATGTCACACATTCCTTGGGAATTTCGCAATCAAATAATGTTCCAGCACGCCCTATCAAAGAAGCATCAAACCATTTTAACCTTGCATCATCATCCAGTGAACAGGAATGCACTATTTGGTCAAACTTTGCAATCCATTTATCCCATTCACAAACATCACCTGAATATTTCATTTCAGCGGCGCTTGGATCAGACAAAATTTTATCAAGTACACATTTACCAAGTTGATCAGGGGGATAAATCTTCTCTCCAAGGTTTCTTAATTCATCAGTATATTTTCTCCATGTTTGTCCAAACTGCCTTTGTCGCTTTTCAAACTTGTTTCTGTATATTTCCACCCCTAATAGTTTCTTGACCTTGTCAAAGTCGTTTTGAATTTCGACAATTCCAGAGAACAGAGTTGAAGCTTTACCAGTGAGTCGAAGCTGAAGATATCTCAATTTTATATCATTGTCCGTTATTTTCTTTGTATGTAAAGACTTCTCAAATGTATGTATCCATTTCTCCCAGTTCCCATCTTCAGTGTACGGTGTTGGAACTGCTTCATATGCAGACACAGTGAGTATAGCATCATCTAATGATGTTGGTTCCTCAGAGAGTGTAATATATTGTCTAATTATGGAACAGAGCTGCTTTAAAACGATCTTATCTAAGTCAGAACTATTTGTGCTAGGGTAGCAGTCCTTAGCTAGGGAATATAGTTCAATTTGCAGAGTTTCCCATGTTTCATAATATTTCTTATTTCTATTCATAAATCGTGATATGTACAGATTCTTTTCAAGTTTGTCAATTGTGAAATCGTAATCTTTCTTGTCTTCTTCAGGTAAGGCATCAAAGACTTTCTTTGCTTCACCGCTCAGCAGGCATGACAACCAGAGTATTTTCCTTGTGTTGTTCAGGCCGTGCTCTGTTGCAGCATATTGAAACTTAACTTTCCATTGATTCCAATCATCTTGATCACAGTATACTGGGACCTCTTCATTGGCTAAAATAACGTCAACAGCTTCATTGAGACATGTCCAGTGTTCCAATACATAAGGTCTGCTGGCTTCTGACGCAATCCGTGCAAGCACGACTTGTTCTTGGTCCTTTGCAGACATCTCAGGATGAATCCTCTGTACCAGCAATAAGAGATTCATGGCGTACTTGTACAGTCCCTTCTGGGGGTCTCTCCGTGCAGAAACATATCTTTTTTCATATAGCTTTTTGCCTAGGCATGTTATGGCACAATCATAATCAGCTTTATCTTCTGCATGCATCTCGTCAAACACTGTTTTTGCACTTCTGATTAGTCTGCAAGATAGCCATTCTAATTTTTTTGTGTTGTCCAAAGAATGTTTATCCATGAATTCTTGAAATTTTTTTATCCATTCTTCCCACCATTCTCCCTCTTCATTGGCATAGGCTGGTATTTCTTCTTCTGACATTACAGTGATAGCCTCATTGAGAGAGGTCCATGGTTTTGACCTATTCTCTTCACTGACTTGTGAAAGTATGTGGTCTAAAACAATTTCTTCTTTATCCTCTCTTTCAGGATATGCTTTCTGCACAAGTGAAAGCAGCTCTGTTGCATATTTACTCCAAGTATGTGTCATGTTCCTTTTGCTGGATTTAAACTGTTCAATGCAGATAGTTTTTGTAAGATTGTCTATTATTTGGCTGTACTCATGAACATTTGATTGCAAATTATTAAAGGTTTTTTGGGCATTCCCAGTGAGTAGACTGCCAAGACAGATAATCTTTCTACTATCATTTAGCTTGTGATTCTGTGCTATGTGTTCAAATTTCTCCCTCCACTCTGCCCACCTTTCATTGCTTTCATTTGAGAAAGGTAGCATTTCTTCTGCAGCAGAAATGGTATCAACAGCTTCATCAAGTGAGCTCCAGTGTATTGAATTGAAAAATTCGCTGACCTGTGTCAATACATGTTCAAGTATTACATTTTCTACTTGTTCCAGCTGTATCCTTTTTGCTAATGAAATAAAATCTTGTACATAGCTATTCCATGTCTCTGATTTCCTCTTTTGCCTATGATGCAACCAATGATCGAACAATTTTTTGAGATAGTTTGCTATTAAAACCTCCAAATTGATGTTTCTGTCGTCAATCACACTGACAAAATATTTTGAGTGCTTCTCCATCTAGACGTGTTTGAATGCATCTTATCATTTCATCATATTTCAAATCTGTTGTGGAACAAATAAACCTCTCCACATTGTTAGTCCACTTTTCCCAACCAATTACTCCATGGAACACTTCAGGTATGCATCCCTGTGCAGCTAAAAAGGAAATTGCTTCACCAATCGTCCTTGGTGTGAGGTTAAACTCAATGCCTCTTGTTGCAAGAAAGCAATTCAGTGTCATCTTTTGCCTTTCGGATCCAAATACCTCTGGATATTCCTCAGCTGATAGCAGTGAAAGTTCTTTGCCTATATCTTTCAAGTTTCCTTCCATCAAGTTATATTTGGAATCAAGACTGTTTTTATACTGCTGTTTCCTGAAAGCATTCTTGGCACCTCTAGGCCCAAGGCACCCATAGCTTGCATCAGGATCATCTCCTGAGTTGTGCGGTTCAGTGCTAACATCAGCAGTACCGTCATTGCTATCATTAACGTCTTTCATCATTACCAAATTCGTCGTCTACAGATAAAAAAGAAATAGTATAATTGACTCATATGTATAACATCATTTAAATGCGTGGTTTGAAATGCTCATGTGACCACATGGTTACACATCTTGCGTTTGTGTACTAAGGTGTACAAATGAAGTCATGAATGACAGTGACCAACTAGTATGCTTATAAGGTGGATTGATTGAGCTTGCATGTTGTAATATCAATAACTTGCCAAAGTGGAGCAAATAACGATTGTGTTATTCTAGGTGCCTCAGACTGATAACTACACTACGAAATCTAATTACCATTTAGATTTCGCTCACAATAGTTTTACAATTAACGATTGTCTGCATTGTCAAATTGCACCAATGTCGGTCATCAGTAGCCAAACTCCATAGATTTTTCATCTGCACACCAAGGTGCAATGTAGCCACAACAATAGAAAGATGAACTCTAGTGTTTTCAGAAGCTAATTATTTGTCTTAATTGCCATGCCATTCTCACAGGGTTGTGTTTACGATGTGTAAGCCTACCCCTTTAAATTAATATTTTCTTCTGGCCCTGCTGCCTGTGTTACAGTAGCTAGTGATGCGTTTATAAGTTGTAGGCTGGGATATTATGCACGCATGTTATGGTAGTCTGTTTGCAGGCGTGCACAATCGATTCTAAACCAATTTTATGTCATTACTGCATGTAAAGAAGCCCCTCTGTTACTGGTAGGGATGGCACTGGATGGATCATGGACCTTGAGCCATGATTATTGCTGACCGATAGCACGGTACGTTGACAGACGTATAAAAGCATAATCATGCATGTGTATTATGGTAGCGTCGTGCTTGCTCACGGCCCACCCACTATCAGAAGATGGTTTGCTTTCCACAAAGGGGCCTTTAGAGGTACCCTTATTCTTCGGTATGGGTTGTCTTTCACCTCTTTTCCATCTCACTGTGTCTGTAGAAACCTTTTCACAGACAATGAGCGGCTGTCCAAAGTGGAGGTTTTCCTTCAATCGTCATAACAAAATACGAGAATAAAGATTCTTACACACACCCTAGCCACAATGTAACAAAGGGCCCAGCTCCCCTACAAAAAGAGCAAACTCTGAAGATGCATGGTGCAAGGCTTGACATTGCAGCTGACAACTTCTGGGAGAATAATACGCAACGTGCTTATTTTGACACACAGTACTTGTGGATTCATGCCACTTACATTTTTAGATTTAGCATCTATTTCTGAACAGAAATTGAATCCTACAGTATGCCACCAAACTTTCTCGAGCTAGTCTTTGGAGAAATTTGGGTCTCTTGGTTGGTTGTGAATTTTGCGGCTGATGAGGTATGTCCCTGGAGCATTTGATACCAGTAGACCCTTTCCCTTTAAGAACTCCGGACGTGACATCACTCATTAACGTATAATTCGTGACGTACGTTGATTAGTGATGTCACATCCGGAGTTCTTCTTAAAGGGAAGGGTCTATTAGGTGGGTGTGGGATTATGTTGCTGTGTCATAGCAGCAGGGACAGTCCAGTGCTTGACAGTGAGTCCCGTTAATACTTCATCTTAAAGTGACCAATTGAGATTTACGAGGAAATAAATTTCGCCTTTGTTTGAAATTTCGCGAAATACAAAGCCCGCGCAAAATATAAAGGCCCGGCCCTATACGGTGATATACTCCAGCTACGACTGTTGACTAGCCAAATAGACCCTTTTCGTCACTCGGATATTTCCGTAAAAGCTGTGCACCAACATGGCGCGGACGTGTATTAATTAATATTGTGTGATACTGACGTATTTCAGATTACAGAGCGGTCACATGACGCAGGGGAAAGGGTCCATAGCTGCAGTAATTCCCTATGGTATTGAAGATTAACAACGCGTGACTTGCAACCCCTCTGGGCCCTGTAGCTGTAATAATAAGAAACTCCCTATGGTATTGTACAAAACTTCAGGGGCCATAGTAGTCTCGTACCCAGACCCACATCACAGCAGCGGATGGATTACATCACCGCTACGTGGAAGTAGGGTCTGGAGAATCTCTCGGCAAAATCGTAATGTAATAATTAACATTAAGTCATACCACTGTCACGCGCTGCGGGTGATTACATGTACGAGGTCATCTGATAATCGTGGTGACCTTGTGGGTAATCAATTGTCACCTGCAGTGTTGGTAAGATGAGTTACTGATATCTGCCCTATGGCATCGCTCCTGCATACACTGCTGTAGCATCTCTCCTTGTTAGTGCTTCGATCTGGTCCTTCATTAACGCGCAAGGGACTAACAACGATGACTACTGACCCTCCCGCTCGTCTGTCGAACAGTTTAGGCAGGATCCAATAGCAGAAGGACTTCCCGCTTCCAGTTGGTAAAGAAACGTCACAACCACTGGCTTCAATTATTACTGCTCGCTGGTCAGACTGAATGCCAAGCTTGATTGCAGCGGAGGTGATCTCATGCTACGAACACTCGCGTGACTGTCACGCGAAAAATCCACTAATTGCGCATGCTTGCAATCCGATTGTACCGTTCAGAATCGAACGGCGGGAGCCACGATTTTGCCGAGAGATTCCTACTTCCACGTAGCGGTGATGTAATCCATCCGCTACTGTGGCGTGGGTCTGGGTACGAGACTAGGGCCATAGCTGATTGATTATAAGAAACCCTCGCTATAGTGTACTGGAAGCCGGCCGTCGATTGGTTCGGAGTGGGCTCAGTCCCTAGTTGGCCTGATGGGGGAGATCGTACCATGCCTCCATAACATTACCAGATTTATATGGGGCGTTACCGCGAAAAGTAATTTCCATGCTATGCTACTGAACAATAGAAACGTTGAAATGTATTAGTATTTAAAAATTCAATGTCTTACAACTCCGCGACAGATAATTTGATTCTCAGGGCGTAAGAATGAACATTTCGGACTTCCAAATATTAAACTTCCACATAAGTACTGAAACCGAGGGATTTACGTGATTTATGATACCCGAGCGCGCTACGAAGGACCCAAGGGTATTCTATTGACCAGTGTTTACCAACGCCAAGTCAATCAATAAACATAGGGCGGGTAGGGAGGCGTTACCGTAGACGTAGACTGAGTACCCGCCCTCTGCCACTTTGGGTACCTAGCCAGGTCACTATGTAAAATAAGGTACCAGCAATTGACCAAACTATTGCTAGTTGCGTACGGGCCCGGCCGCCCACTTCCCCTCAACCCGTTTCCAAAAACGCGCGTTAGTAAGAATGATACAGCCGTGCTAAAACAAGTAGACTGCTATTTATTCACTTGTCACTGAATAGCTTTTGATTAATCTATGTAAAGCAATTAAGTATTACGTATAATTCGCAAACCTTTTGACATAGGAGTCGTTCTTTTCAGTACAGTCACCAATTCCTTTATTAGTGTGCGGGCTGCAGCATGCAGGACTGGAATCTGAAGGACGCGGGTCGCGATCAGGAGAATATAGGAGAGACGAAATTTTTAAATCACGCTGTATGCTCAAGCTCTGCAATCTGACTCGGTCCGCCTCTTCACCGCCTTTTCGGTTTAAAATCTTCCTTCTGGGAACGAGACAACTTCGGTAATGTTTGGTCTGGGGCCGAGACTATAGTTTTGTAGACTAGCTGCTCTCTTATTATATATCTCTAGGCGTACAGTTTTATGTCCGTTTGGGGTGGGGTGGGATACTTCACTCTGATTAGTTCAAACCTTTTTTGGCACAAAATGACGTTGTGCAAGTGCACGATTAGTCTCGTCCCCCAAAATACGTCCTACAATTTTCTGCTTAAGCACGGCTGAGACTAAGTTAAGTACCTGCAATGCATAGTCGCGCAGCTTTCACGCTGTTTAGATACAGTTTTGCGAACAACTCGTTATACAAGGTCTGAATTATTAAATATTTGGGACAGTTTGCCCCACGGATATATTATAATTATTATGTTATAAAAATGCATCCCCAACGGTTAATGCTATCGACCTCTTGATTTCAACACTTCATACTACACCATTTCACAACAGGAAATCATATTTTGGGGCCTTGCACCAGTTCCTTGCTGATGCTACAAGGTTCGATACTTCATGGGGTTCAAAACCGCCGCATCTTCAGGTAGGAGCGTTCAAATTCAGTGTGTACGTACAGGTCCTGTTGCGATTGATGTGTTCAGTTCGTTAATTTTTACCCTATTCGTCACGGAGATACAGCTGTGCAAAGTTAATGCACATTTCCCACTCGATTGCACCATTATTGCATGCAACCCGTGTTCCATTCTCCCAATCCACAATAAATCTTGATAACTTCTTTGTTCCGCCCATTTCTCCCTTAGCCGTTCGCAACAGTTTTTGTCTCACTCAGGCAGTGAGTTTATGCGGGAAAATTAAAAGAAGAAGCTCACTTCGCCAGATGATCGTACCAAATTAACAGATCCAAGTGAATGTTGCAGTAGCTTGCGCCTCCCACATCGCCGGCAGTATTCAAAATGGCGCGCGTAAGGCTATTTACTACGCACTCGCATCATCCTCTAGTCGTGTAATAAAGCTTTTCAATTTGCCATCATCTTGCTAAAATCATCGTCTTTTATATCTGCCACGCCCACAGCTACATGCATGTACGATTGCAATGATTTCGGCCTCACATCACACATAGTACATGAACTCATGCTGGCTCACACTTGTGCACACACTTGCATTGTTGCGTGCATGGACCTGTACACTTTCGTATGGCGCATATTTGTTCCGCACGGATGTTCAATACGTAGCCCGTTGATTAACCGCCCAACCGGTTGATTAACCGGTTGGCCGGTTAATCAACCGGACATGCCATAATGCGCATGCTCGTAAAAATGTCGTGGAAATGGAGAAAGACTCGATCAAGGTGTCGTTTCAAGAATATATTGATTCCTCTTTTCCTGTTGGTGGAAAACGTACCAGATGCTGATGGCGCCTTTCATCACTTCGTCAAAAAGAGTGGCTTTGCGTTGGTGGACTTGCAATCGGTTGGAATAAGAGACGTCCTGGTTGTTTCTGTGAAAGAAAAGAATCAGGTACTAATTAATCCTTTCACGATGGTGTCTTCCACTTTTTTTCTTGCCCCCCCCCCCCCCCCCTCGGTTACTACACATATGTTATTGAGCAATAGTGTCAGTAAGTTGTACTCGTCTTATATAGAATGGCAACGACCGAACGATGTTGAAGGGGCATAGAAGAGTTGCGATTGCGGAGAAATTCTGGAACAGGTTCATAGCAAGGACTGTTTGCATGCAGGAACAAAGAAAACGTATGCAAGGGTATTTGCAAGCGGCGCTTTATATCTAGCTACTAACTAGCATTTTTGATTCAGAGTTTATATTCATATCTTCCAAGAAGTGTGGTTGAACACTATATGTGTCTCTTGCAGTCTCAGAATGCCTCAAAGAACAAAGCCAAATCTTCGGCCCATAATTGCAAATGGGTTGTTTTCTCGAGTACAGGTATATGTTATGTGATAATGCTGCATTACATAACACATATGCATGTATCACATATAGATTGATCTAATCGATATGAGGCATTTGCCTCGTGATGGATGCTACACATAGTTGACCATTGGTCAAAATTCAATTTTGCATTCCCCTTGGCACAAAAGTCAGCTAAGGAGGTGACCAGTGCCCTAGAAAAATGGGTGTTCCCATTTATCGGCTTACCTAGCATTATACAGAGTTACAACGGTAGAGAATTTGTTAACAAGTTGATTGAAGAGGTGGTGGCTTCTTGGCCTGGAAGTGTCCAACTTGTGAGTGGTCGACCATGTCATCCTCAATCTCAAGGCTTAGTAGAACAGGCTCACTATACCTTAGAGCGAATGTTAAATGCTAAAATTGCAGAATGTGGATCCAAGTCACCTCCTGGACAAGATGGCTGCCCCATGCACATTGTCTGTAAGTTGGAACATTTACCAAACAGTATGTTAATATAAATTTATGAGAATGTTTCTTCTATAGACACAGTCAATTCTCAAGTTCATGAATCCACAAAGCACACACCATAAGAGTTGGTGTTCGGGCAGCCTCTCAGGTCAGTGGTTTTACCGGATGTTTCATTCAGAGGAAAGATAGATGAGGAAGACCTTAAAGATGACACATGTGCCAAAGAGGAGAATAGCAGAGGGGAGTATAGTGAAGTTGTTGTGGATAGGGTAGTAAAGGAGAATGGCAATGTAGAAAAATATTGTGAAAAGGACTATGATGACCATGGCAACATGGGAGATGGCAGTAAGGACGAGGAGCATCAAGATGGCAGTAGCATGGAAGATGATGGCATGCATGCACTAAGGAGGAGGACCATGAAGATTTTGGTAGCATGGAAGATGATGGCACTAAGGAGGAGGACCATGAAGATGGTGGTAGCATTAATTGCTGATATAATGCAATCTCCATGCCCCAAAATTGAAGTACAGTACATTGATGTGCAAAAGTAGAGGACAAAGTGATTGTGGGTTGTTTGCTATTGGATTTGCCACCTCGCTTGCCCATCTTCAAGACCCTGCAAGCATAATCTATGATCAGGCTAAAATGAGAACAAATCTCATTCACCTGTAACTGCTTCGTCCCTTTCAGGACTTGTGCCTGCTATCATCTGTACACTGAATTCATGACTTTACTAGATATTCCAGCTCCATTCTCCTTGGATGCATTTGTGCGTATATGTTAACGACTTCATTGAGGTCAATATCACTATTATAGTGGATATGCCTAAGTGCCAAAGCTGTTATTCGTTCTTGGCCCATAGATGCACGCATGTAGTTAGGAAGACGTCTTAGTGTTCTGGCACTTCGCTCACACTCACATGAGGTTACTGGCAAGGTGCATGCCATCTGAAGTAAAGCAGTTACAGCCATTACAGAAAACTGGGCATTCAGGTTTGAGGAGATGTGATCCAGAAAAGGGATGCTACATTTCTGTTATAATAGTCAAATGGAGACTCAGCTGGTGCATTACTACGATGCTGCTGACGTTTTGCTATGCGAGGCATAACTCCTACCTGGTCATTCTCACAGCATGGTTGTAGTAGCCTTAAACCCTCCTTCCATGTTCTTTGGTATACAACCTTGATGGATGGATTTAATCATCCCATGAGCCTCACTTATATCAAGTGTAGAGCTTTGTAACTGAATAGTTATATATACCAGACAGGTGGGAGAGGTACTGGTAAGCCAGCAAGAAAACCATGCAGAATAACTCGAAAGTGGTGATGCTGGAGAGTATCTGCTGTGCTGCACTGCATGCGATTGACTGCATCCCAATCACTAAAGAGGCTGCTATGTTCCTCAACATGTTGGCCATGGCCAATCATTTTTAATGCCTCAACAATAAATGTGTAGGCCTGATAGAAATGTTGGTATGCGTTGTGACGTTCAGCCCAACGAGTCTTGCATAGCTGTAGAAGTGCTTTACGTTTTGTTGGATGGTCTATCGATTTGTTGTTGACAATGTGTTGAAGAAGATTGTTTCTTTTTCGGCTATGCTGAACGAATAGGCTGCAGTTCTTGGGCTTGTCAAGCATGTTACGCACTTGTTAGACGAGCGGTTCGACCGAAGCCACCGAGCCCCCCCCCCCCCCCCCCCCCCCCCCCCCCCCCCGGCTTGCATAGATAGTAGAGTATGATGAAAGTCCTTGTATGGATATTGAAAAAGTACCGGACACAGAAGGTAATGTGCGCAGAGTAAACAGCCATTTAATTATATACACGGGTTTGCAACTGATTCGTGCCGGACACGATGATTTACGAGCTCAGTATAATTGCATGCACCAAATCTGAATAAGGAGATGATGTAACAGACAACTGGTACGAAATCTCATTCCAGTGAAGTGCATAACTTGTGAGTGGCATGTGTGCATGGGCATGAATTCATGTACAGTGCTTCTCACAAAGAGAGGGAAAAATGAGCATTTCTGTTTTTTTTTTTTAATTTTTTTTAGCCATAACTCTGTAACCAAACATGATGTGGAAAATTTTTGAAATCAGCATGTATTGTTGTATCATCCTGGGAATTTATGCTGTGTCATGTGATGTGTTTTCGTTTCAGGACCACAACTAGTAACAAAGGGTTAAAACAACAGTTATTGTTTATAACTCTTGAACGCTTCAAATTTACAGCACTACTGCACCATCATAGTCTGCATGTCCATGAGTAGTTTGATCGTTGCATGCCCTCTAGTTATGGAGATTGGTTCAAGATTGTAAACAATTGAAGGTGGGTAGCGGTTAAGAAAAAAACTCCAGCAAAGTTCCGAGGTAAGATTTAATTCTTTGTTCGTTACATTGCAAAGTCCCTGTAGTTAATATATGGAACGTTTTACTCTTATTCTTCATTGTGATCGTAAGTTGCAATTTGCCAAAGTTAAAATTTCGATTTGTGCTAGTCTAGTAATGACATCGGTCACAGCTTACGTATAGGTAGGGATTCTCCCCTCCCCCTCACCCTCCTTATGGTAATGAGAGTTCTGAACTTGGAGGGTTGTTATAATATAGAGTAAAACCGATTACGAAATGCCGCAGCACGAGCTAACGCCACCCCTGAACAAAACTAGCCTCTGACCGAACACGAGGTTCTTGCGGCCTAACAACACAATGAAAGCTCACTGCGCCTCACAAACAGGAGAACACATCCCTATAATGCAGTTCGTTCATCAAATCTTTCCACAGATGAATGCCATAGTTAATGGATGCAGTGGATTTCGGAACGTCCGATCTTGGCCCCCCAAAACACAACAGTGGACACAATAAACAACATTGTTGCGTCACAGTGTTTTGTAGGACCAGAAAATGTATTCTTCAGTGCAAAAACTACTACTAATCAAGATGATGCCACTAGGTTTCCTGTTGAATACTTAAATAGTTTGACACCAGCTGGCCTTCCTCCACTTATCTTAAAGAAGAATATCATATAATAATACTTCTAAGGAATTTGAACGCAGAGAGGTACTTTGCAATGGCACAAGGTTAATTCTTCAGGATAGCTCTAATCCCCTCTTACATAGCACAATTGCTTCTGGAGAACATCAAAATAAAGATGCGCTGATACCACGTATCGAATTGTCATGCAATGATGGGGACTTTCCTTTCAGCTGGAAAAGAAGGCAATTCCCAGTAAGGCCAGCATATGCTATGACAATCGATAAAGCACAAGGGCAAACTTTGAAGCAAGTGGGTGTGTGGCTCAATGATGCTAGCTGTACACATGGCTAATTTATACGTTGCAGTATCGAGGGTTGGAGATCCTACACATCTTACAATTGATGTAAATAAAACCAACAAAGGGCCGACTCGGAATGTTGTTTTTAAAATATGTATTGTAACTTTTTTTTAACAATACAACTATGTAATGTAAGCCAAATGTACGAAAAATGCATGCAAAGCTGCAACGGGCATCTAGTAGAGTGCTATTAAGGCGAGTTTATCCAATCCAGTACATTTAAATAGCTTTAATTCCTTTTAACACCATCCCTTTCACAGCAATTCGGCCGTCCGATCGCGGGTCATTACAAATATCGGATTAAGTCACGCACGCGTGTACATAACGATACGTGCGCTTGTTACGCGCGATCGATGGATTTGCGCGATCCATCGATTGCGCTGCGCCATCGATGGATCTGTCACGCAAAAATTGATCCGGGTAAAAATTGATCCGGCCGGATCACTTTTAGTTGCAATAATTGATCCGGCCGGATCACTTTTGGCTGCAAAAAGTGATCCGCCTCTGCAAAAAGTGATCCGGGTACAAATTCTCGTCGATTCAAGTTTGTTTTGATAATTATATTATATATATACAAATCTTAGCAATATGCTGATCGACCGGGCTCCATTTCACCAGTTGTTGTTCACTTCTGTATAGGGACAAATCCATTGCGTATATCGATCCTGACGGATAACGGCACGCACGCATGCATGCATGCATGCATGAAAAAACATCCCTTTTCTGCCAAAACATGAACACAAGACAGCTAGGGCCCTGTACATTTTGTGCATGCGTGGCCCGCTACTGCCAAAACTGATCCAGACCTGGTAATTTACGTATGAACATATAAGGTACGCCCGGATCACTTTTTGCAGCCACAGCGGATCCGCGGGTAATATGCATGCATATGCAAAAGCTAAGCATAAAGTATGCCTGGATCAACAACATATTCAGGACAACTTCAGCAAAAACATACTTTTTAATCTGACTCGCAAATTATACAGAATTTTGCTTAATTAGGTTAGTTATCGCAACCACGTGGTTGTTTGACGTGAGAATGGATGAACTGAACAGCTCGGCAAGTGTGAATGAATCAAGTTTGATCGACGATACCTTTCTGTATCTAACTGAGCATAAGTATCCTAGTCAGTGTAGTGAAGTTCAAAAGCGAGTGATCAGAAATAAAGCTAGGAAGTTTTTTGTCCGTGATGGAGTGATGTATTTCAAGAAGATCGTGAAAGGAAAGGTCTGGTACATGTGCCTGCATGCGTATCCAATACATACTAGCAATTACATCGCTTGTGCGTTAACATATTGCATAGATTACTGAGGTGCAATGTGTCAGGACTCGCGCAGAACAACTACAAATTCTTGCAGCGTGCCATCTTGACCCTACTGCGGGACACATGGGGGAAAGGAGAACGATTAAACGAATCAGTGAACGTTACATGTGGCGTGGGATTGTTAAAGACGTCCAGGAAATGGTTATTACACGTACATGCATGGTAACTCATATCCAATTGCTATAATTCATTTTTATACTTTTAGATACATTCATGTGATTCTTGTCAACGGGTCAACCGAACATTAATAAAGGAAACACCACAGCTTAATCCTATACCAGTGAAGGCTCCTTGGTTTCATGTTGGTGTTGATTTTATAGGACCATTATGCCCTATTTCTAAAGAGGGTAATCGGTACATTTTAACACTTAGTGACTATTTTTCAAAGTTTGTTGAAGCTGTACCACTTCCGGATAAGTGTGCCAAAAGTGTATCAAGGATTCTATTCAAGGTCATATACACAGCAATTCAGGGCTTTGATTCCGGGCCCGTGACAGCACGCAATATCACCCGGAAGAGCGTGCTTCCGAATTTTGCGCGCAATGTGGTCTCGAAATCGTGAGTGGACCGATTTCATACGAATGATTTCTCGGTCCCGGAGGATTATTCGTATGCGCACGGGGTAATTCGAGAGCAACGTCGCGCGCGAACGTGCAATTTTGTACGTGACCGAGGAACCTACCGTGTACGCGCAATATAGAACTATCGTATGACGTAAGGAAAGTTAAATATACTAGTTAATACTATCATTATTTCTCAGGTTATTGATCACATTGTCAAAATATTTAATAATGTTTCAAGTTTACAAATATGAAACATAGAAAGTTGATAAGAGAACAAACCTGTTCGTAGAAAAGAAAGCATAACTGAAACAACACTTTTACCAAAAAATGGCCTTACCTCCCAGCAGTTGATGGTGACGTTGTAACATCTGACTTCCACAACACAGGTCTTTCTTTAGAATAGTTCACTGCTGTCAACCCGAATGCACGTAGAATACACAGCCATTTGAGCGAAAGCAAAAGGGTAACAATAACGAGGTGCTGTTACATCACGTACGTTTTAGCGCTCTTGTTCAGCCAGGATGTTTCAGGTAGATCAAGGAATCCAACATTTCTGCCATAATGCAGTAGAGAACACCATTATTCTGTTCCCGACGTTACGCCTTGGAAGCAAACAAAGTGCCACACAAAAACACGTAATTGGCAGCTTACCTCGCTGTGTAGCGTAGCCGGCCGTTCTTTCTAACCAACAACCTGCCTGAATTGCTTCGCAGAACGTTATCCCAATACACAATTTCCTGACAAGCAAAGCTTTCAATTCAAAACGAGCGTAGGCTAAAGGTAACTCACCTGGCTTTCGTTTGACGATTTTGGAATAAAATGCACCTCTCTGACTTACAGTGGAAGATGTAGTGTTCCACAGCGGTCATACATCCTATCAAAAAAAACATTCTGTGGACTTACCGACGCGAGACGAAAATAATCATCACGTGATTCACGTGGCTGCTATAAAATGCATACCGTCATGATGTTTTACTAATGACATGGCGATTGCAGACTTCGCCTGCTGAGAGCGTGAGGCATTCTGAAAGACATTTCCATAATGGGAGGTTGGAGTTGGAATCCTAAGCCTTTGTATAAATGATATGACAAGCGGCCGTTCATAAATTACGTCACCTATATGGACCCCCTTACTGATGTATGCTACATCGTCACAGGCTGCTACCACCCTGCATGCTGGGGACCCTTCGAAGTGACGTAATTTATGGATGGCACCAAAGAAGACACCGAGAGAACGAGGTACATTCTAGCGATAGATTGTTTGCGTGCCCCGCCTCTTTATACGATGCATATAATAAGTAACATCACGCAGCAGAACATATAATATAGTCTCCAGGGCAAGCTGAAGCATAAAACATCGTCCAAGAAATATATAAAAATGCATTTCTTCATAAAAAATAACCAAGGCATTGACTGACCGCTTTGGTCGCCTCAGCTAATGCTCGTACCATTCTGAGTCGTTCTTATACACCTTGTGCAGCAGGTGGATGAACTTTGTGTGTAATTGTGTGTGGTTATATACTTGTGTAGCACTGTACTCAGAACCAAGTCAACAATATGAAAAACTATTCATTAACATGACTCTGATAGGTGAAAAGATTCTCGATGCATTTCCAGTGAGTGCTGCATAGGTCATTAGAAGACAAGTCTCATACCAATGTGAAGCTTACTGGACAAACCTTGTGTCACATACAATGAAATGTAGTGATACTCACCTCAGTATGTATATCATTATTAGTGACAAACGACTCACCTGATAGCCACACCCTTCAGAATCACGTGACCCTCAGAAGACCATTGGGGTGATGTCTCATACCAATGTGAAGCTTACTGGACAAACCTTGTGTCACATACAATGAAATGTAGTGATACTCACGTCAGTATGTATATCATTATTAGTGCTCACCTGAGATAGCCACACCCTTCAGAATCACGTGACCCTCAGAAGACCATTTAGGTGATGTCTCATACCAATGTGAAGCTTACTGGACAAACCTTGCGTCACATACAATGAAATGTACCATAGATTATTTATATGAATGTGCTGAGTGATACACATTTCCGTGTTATTAGATCTAGAGATAAATCACTCACCGAAGATAGCCACACCCTTCCGAATCACATCACCCTAGGAAGACCACTGTGGTGAGGCCTCAGACCAATGTGAGTACATACAACTAGCTATAGTAGCCTTGTTCTGACCCCTGAGCGACAACGAGTGCACATTGTTTTCGGTTTCAGGCATTAGAAAACTAGCTTTTTTTGACCTCACATACCTTAATCAAAAATTCGTGGGACCTGTCCTCTACTGCAGCTGTAGCCTCGGCGTGTTGTAAACTTAAAAGAGGTATTCGAATTCAAATTCAATCATACGTGAGGAGAGGGTTAAATGGCCGTTTAATGATATTCCCGTACAGGATTGGGCGGTGAAATAATGGGACTACGTTAATCGTGAGTGCACGCTTTGTGAGATGCACGGATGCATGACTGAATACGTAGTTTGTAATCACCCGCGTGCGGACGGCCGAATTGCTGTGATAGTTATCCAAGTTTATAGGTAATGCTTGACCGTTTTTTTCTCAAATGTATACAGATATTTATGAGAATGGGAATTCCAAGAGTACTAACAACTGACAATGGGACAGAGTTCAAAAATCAGCTTGACACTCACTTGGCAGAAGCACTGGGAATTAAACGGATATTTACTACACCATATCATCCTCAGGTTTGTTACAATATGATAAATTCATGTATACCCCATATTGAAATCAAGTAGAATAACTTTTTATCCTCTAGCTAAGCTTTAATTGCACAACAAGCATAAGGAATATCATGTTTTTTTCCCCTCAGTAATTTATTAATGTATTGATTGTGTTATATGATTTTACAGGCAAATGGTCTTGACGAACGATTTAACCAGACCCTACAGAACATGATAGTGAAGTTTGTACAAGACAAAAAGGAAATATGGGATGAGTACTTAGACACTTGTGTATACGCATACAATACTTCTGTTCATGAGTCGACAAACTTTTCTCCATTTGAAGTGATGTTTGGTCGAAAAGCAATTCTTCCTATTGATATCAACATTGATGAAAAGGAACCAGATATGATGTTAATGAACCAAGAAGAGCCAGCAATTGCTGAAGTTGTTGATGTTATGAGTGAGCAGCGTCTAAAAATACTTGAGTCTGTGAAGCAAAGTATACAGCAAGCACAGATAAAGCAGAAGCACGCATATGATAAGAAGCATGCAAGTAAGCATTCATTTGAAGTTGGAGAAATGGTGATAAAGAAAGACTTCAGAAGAGGGCGAGCTGGAGGCAAGCTGGACACACCTTTTGTAGGCCCATACATTATTATCAAGTGTCATGGCAAGGGGATGTATTGTCTTCAATTAGCCAGCAATGCTGCTGAAATTGTTGAAAGGGTTAGTGGAGCATATTTGAAACCATACCAGAAACCAAAAGAAGACGGTATGGAGAAAAATATGGAAGAAGAAGAAAAAGCAGATGAACATAATGAGCAACCATTAAATGATGATTATGAAAATGTAGATTTTGAAGTGCTTAGCAAACAAATCAACTGCTCACACTTGCTTCGTTTGTGGCACTCAGGAGCCCGTGCATTGCACTACAAGGGAGATGAAGATGGTGACGAATTTGATGTAAGTGACTATTTTACTTATAAATCAATGCATATGTTAAGATTTTATTTTTCCATTCTGCAGGACAAATCCTTACATTTAGAGCAAAGAGAATATGCTCTAAGCAAAGATATTGATGTTGCTCTGTGGATAGACTACCGTTTGTACTATGGAGAAGCACCACTAAGAGAGGTGTATGGAGGAGATTTTGTTATAGTAACTGAAGACCTAAATGATGAGTTTGACGTTTTCAAAAGAAAAGTCTTCTCTTACCTGGATGATGCATTGAGAATGGTGAGATCAATAGATCTACTCAACATTTGGATCAGGGAAAGCAATGTCTCAGTGAAGTCACTTCAGGTACTTGAGAACACTTACTACCTTATGTCACCATTAAATCTGGATGACTATTGCCAGTGGGTCCTAGATGCAAGAAAATTCTTTACTGATAAGTCTGTCAATAAGAACACTCTACAATGTTTTAGAGAACAGCTTTTAGATCAAACCTCCACTGCTTCATGTTTGGAAATTTTGAAAGGGGAAGAAATGGAGAATATAAGCTACTTACCGGTATGTAGTGATTGGCAAGAGGAGAGATGTCATACGTTAGGAATCAAATTAGTTGTTGGCAAACATTCTCATCATAGTGATCCATCGTCTATGAAGGTCTCTCAAGCTCCAGCAGTAACTGAAAGGGTCAAGGGTGATGGAAATTGTTTTTTTTCGGTCAATTGCCCTGGCTGTAACAGGATCCCAACAGGACCACCAAGAATTCCGCCTCCTTATTACATCCTACATGATACATAATGCATCTTCTCCCAAGCTGGCCTGCTTTTTGGCTCGAAACGAGTCAGTAGAGCAATACATGAAACGTACAAATATGCAATCACTCGGCACATGGGCCACAGAATTTGAAATAATTGCAGCAGCATCTTTGCTCAGAACAGCAATATATGTTTTTGCACTATCAGGAGCAACCTACAAATGGCGAAAGCATTCACCTATAGAGGTTACTACTAATGACAGACATCAGAACGAGTCCATTTATATTACCAATATCAGCAACCACTTTGAAACTGTTAAGAAGCTATGATTTTCATGCATAATTGTTGCGGTTTCAATAAATGTATCACATGTAGGTCCATTATTGACTGAGATATTATTTGACAGCAAATTCTAAAATAAGTATTTATGATTATATATGCACACACTTCTGAAGGGCATACATGCATAATTATAAGGTGTAATCAGTGCCTTTTGCGGTTATAATGATCAATAACCACAAAAGATGTGTATAATAATTAAGGCTGGAGGAAATATAAAAATATAATGATAAGTGTGTATATGAACCAAAATATTATGCTTTGGTAGCATTATTATAGTATGCTTAAATTTAATTATCCACTATATATATATATATATGGGTCAGTTTCCGAGAAAATGAGCCTTCGCTATATATATATAAA
>JABACO010000006.1:6269086-6271586 GCA_013339895.1 Ephydatia muelleri
GTACGTGCTTTGTGAAAACAGTGACAGTGTGAGAAATAATAACACAAATTCACTACAAGTGACACACATCTACTCCGTCTAGCACTCTGAACAAGTATTTTTGTCTATAGAGCTGGATAATGAATATTGTTACTAACTTCCTTCTGTCAGTTCTGTGTAAACATACCACAGGCCCTGACCTACCACAATCTCTACTGATAGCTTAGGTGCAATAAAATTCATCACCATGAAGGCCTTTTCTTTAGCATGTCAGGACTACAATTGTATCTATGTGTGTGTGTGTGTGTACGTGTGTGTGTGTGTGCATGTGTGTGCATGTGTGTGTGTGTGTGCGTGTGTGTGTGTGTGCGTGCGTGTCTGTGTGTGTGCCATCATCATTAGTGAGTGATATATTTTACAGTGTGTGTGTGTGTGTGTGTGTGTGTGTCCGTGAGGGCATGTACATGTACTCTGTGTGAGCTAAAAACTTTGAGAAAAGTCATGCAAGTGGAACAAAGCTGAGCATAGCGAACAAAATGAAGTTTAGTAAGGGTTGTGCCCAATAAGACAGTTTTATTTCACATCTCCGAGAACGATGATGTGAGTGTCTATGTACAGAGAACCAGCCATAAGGGAGCTCCACACGCAAGGAGCAAAGGGACAGGGTGTAGAAATCAAATACATGCATAAAGCAGTTAAATGGAATATATTGCATGTGCAGGTGCAGAGAACAAGTTTAGAATAGACCTTACGTGCAATGTACATGTGTGTGTGTGAGCGTGTGTAGACATGCTTAATGTTGTTCATTAGTATGCGTGCGTACAAGTGTACTGTACAAGAGTGTACGTATGTGTTGTGCACAAGATTCCATTTCTGTAACAATGCAAGTGTACTGTATGTGTATGTGCTGTATGTGTGACAAAAAAATGGTGTCAGGCTGTGTACATAACAATGTGTGTGCACAAGTGTGAACATTCATGTACATGTACACTTTGTGAAAACAGTGTGAAAATGAGAACCCAAAGTCTCAGCAAGTGGTACAAGCCCAGTCTGTGTGTGTGTGTGTGTGTGGGGGGGGGGTGTACAGGCTATTTACATAACAATGCAAGGTGTATTGTTACACATGTACGTGCTTTGTGAATAAAGTGTGAGAAATAAGAGCCATAAGTCACTGCAAGCCCAGTCTGTGTGTGTGTGTGTGTGTGTGTGTGTGTGTGCTACATTCGTGCACATGAACGATTTGTGAAAACAGTGAGAGATATAAGAACCCCAAGTATCTGCAAGTGGTACAAGCCCAGTCTGTGTGTGTGCATCACAGTGGTTTAAGAGCAGGACATTGGGTATGGGTATGATGCATATTTTTTTTTGCATAAACATTGTTGTAACTGATTGAAGTGTTACATTTTATTAGTAAAATAAGAAATAGAATGTTTTTTTTAAAGCTGTGCACATCGAAAGTGAATTTGATGAGCGTTTTTCATTTCTGCTTACTTGAATTTTATCTGCTTTCCAAAATATATTAATTTGCAGTTTAGTATGTGAGTAAATAGCGTTTGTTCTGCTATTCCTAATAATACAAAACTCATAGGTACTTGCTTCAAATGCGCGGCAATATGTTCCCTTTTATACGTAAAAAAACAAAAAAAATTTCGATGTACCAACTTCAAGCACTTTTCTACACGATTCTAGGACCGAGCGAAGCAAGGAGTAACGGCCAATCGAATCTCCCGTGCATTTCCAATCCTCCAACGTAGCCGACTCCAACCGACTTTCCGTTTAGTGCTGCAACTAAGGTTCAAACGCGCGACATAGCGATGACTGATTAATTTAATAATTATTTTAATAACTGTTTAGATGTGCCATATCCTATGTGACGATTGGGTTCTTTTGTGTGCTGCTAGCTCCAGACAACAATAGCAGGCTACGGCAGCACCGTCTTTGTTCTTTTATGGAGGATTTGTGCTGTCTTTGTGCTCTTTGTGTCGTGCACGCATGCGTATATCGTATGTGTGCGATTATACACGTCTCTTTTTCTATATGCGAAGTGTGTTTGATTGCTATTTGGGTTGTTTGATTGCTATTTGGTTGTTCGAAGCTGGTCGGTGACATTAGCGTGCTATTGCAGTTTGATTTCAAAGGTTTTATGGCTCAAAAGGGAAAGTCGATTTCCAACGCGGACGCTTACGACAAATACATAAAGAGATTTAAAAGCGATTGGGAGGCTTCAGGGCACTTTATTAGCGATGAAAGCTTACTTTCTGAGAAGGATCAAAGTAGCAAGTTAAAGAAACATTGGTCTAATCGAATGGCCCTGCTGAGAAGGAAGTGGAATAAACTAAATCGAAATAAACGGTCAGAGAAGAGAATAGAAGCCTTTCTCTCCTACCAATGCTAATGAGTCAAAAGGCTTAGGTACACTTTCTGAAGAGCCATTACAGCATAATAATAAAAATCTTTGTGCATATCATGAAAGATTGGCTCGAAAAACAACGCAGCAGGCGAACCTAACAGATGTGCTAAC
>JABACO010000006.1:6274086-6415297 GCA_013339895.1 Ephydatia muelleri
AAAGATACAGTAGGTAGGTGTGTGGCAGGTAACAATGCAAGTGCGTAGTGCATGGTCACGTGCTATGTGAGCTAAGTTATAGCATCCTTGCAGTGTAGCCGAGTGGGCGTGACAGGAATGAAGTTAAACAAGCAAATGTGGGAAAGCTTTATAATACACTACTAGGTACCGAACGATGATGCGAGTGACTAGGAAAAAAAAAAATCCTTACGCGCGTCCGCGACGTGGGAGGCGGCGACAACCATCAGGCCGCTAGCTAGCTGACAACCATTCACTTGGATCCGTTAATTCGGTACGATCGTCATATAACTCATCTTCTTTGACCTCAGAAAATCAACAAAAAACAAACAGACACTGAGTTGCGAACGGCTATATAGCTTAGTTTAAGGCGGAGATTGGGCGGAACAAGGAAGTGATTAATATTCATGCGGAATGGGAGAATGGAACTAGGGTTGCCTGGGCAAATCGAGCAGGAAATGTGCATTAACTTTGCACGCCTGTATCTCCGCAACGGATAGAGTGAAAATTAACGAACAGAACAAATCAATAGCTATAGGACCCCTCTACCTACAAACCGAATTTGAAGCGATTTGATTACTCCTGCCGAAAGTTATGACGGGTTCATACCCTGTGGGGTATCGGACGTTGCAATACGGGCACGGAGCAAGTGCAAGACCCCCAAAAGTATTTTACCATAGAGAAATGGTGTAGTATGAAGTGGTGAAAATAGGAAGTCAATGGCGTGTACCGTTCGGAAGTTATAGCGATTCAAACGTGAATGATTTTTATAACTTTTTATATATATAGCGAAGGCTCATTTTCTCGGAAACTGACCCATATATGGGATGAGTAAAAAATGATCCGGGCATGTATAATATACACACTCATGGTATTTATTACCCGGATCAGTTTTGGCTGCAAAAGGTGATCCGGGCGTACCTTATGCGTACATTCATACGTATATATTACCCGGATCCGCTTTGGCTGCAAAAAGTGATCCTGGCGTACCTTATATGTTCATACGTAAATTACCAGGTCTGGATCAGTTTTGGCAGTAGCGGGCCACGCATGCACAAAATGTACAGGGCCCTAGCTGTCTTGTGTTCATGTTTTGGCAGAAAAGGGATGTTTTTTCATGCATGCATGCATGCATGCGTGCGTGCCGTTATCCGTCAGGATCGATATACGCAATGGATTTGTCCCTATACAGAAGTGAACAACAACTGGTGAAATGGAGCCCGGTCGATCAGCATATTGCTAAGATTTGTATATATATAATATAATTATCAAAACAAACTTGAATCGACGAGAATTTGTACCCGGATCACTTTTTGCAGAGGCGGATCACTTTTTGCAGCCAAAAGTGATCCGGCCGGATCAATTATTGCAACTAAAAGTGATCCGGCCGGATCAATTTTTACCCGGATCAATTTTTGCGTGACATGCCCTTGTGTCTGTCTGATTCTCAGCCTGTCCTGTGGTCACTTTGTGCTTCTGTTGCCTGGTTACTAGTATGTACAACTTTTGTATTGCATTTTTTGCCATCACTAACAACTTTGTTTTTATTTCCTAACATTCAGGGCACAGTCCAGAGCTAGTCAGCTACTTTCTGTTCTCCTAACTCGTACAAAGCAGTGATAAAACAGCGCCGTTTGGTCATTATCATTTCACTATATCAATGCGCGCAAGTGTGATTTTGTCTTGGCTTTTTCTTATGTCGGAATATCTAATGTACTTGGGGGTCACAGAACACATCGGTGGGAAGCCAACCGCTATGATATCCTCTAACGCTGAACGAAGAACATCGACTAACTTACCTTCCTGTTACGCCAAATGGCGTGTTCCCGTGTATTTTTAGGCATTAAATTGTTAATAATAGGCTGATTCAAAGATGGCTACGCGCGTTCCGAAGTTCCAAGCAAAGAAATCGCAAAGGGATAGCGTATCTGGTCGGAGGTCTGGCTAAAATGTACGTTCACACGCACTAGCTTATTTTATGAATTGCGCACATTTGAACCTGAATCATCTACTAGTATACAGTTCCAGTGATGATGTGTGCAGCCAAAAAGCCCCCAAGTTGTGTAGACGTCGTATGGGATAGAGTCACCACTGCAAGGTAAGCCAATGCAGTTTTGCTATACAGTATAAATTATTTATGGTTGTCTAATATCGTTGCTAATCAAAATTTAACAAGTCACCTTTTGAAATTTGCTGATCGTAAGTAGTAGACGCCCAGGGTCAGGCTACATGCTGCATGTGTGTTGGTGTGTGTGTGTGTGTGTGTGTGTGTGTGTGTGTGTGCGTGCGCGCGCGTGTGTGTCTCTGTATCAGTGGGAAAATGTATGTGTGCATTTGGTGCATGTGTTCATTGTATGCATGTATGTATCTATGTGAGTGTGCATGCATGTGTGTGTGTCTGTGTGTGTCTGTGTTTGCGTCTTTGTATGTGTGTCTGCGTGTGTCGGTGTGTGTCTGTGTGTCCCAGTGTGCGTCTCGTGTGTGTCTGTGTGCCTCAGTGTGCGTCTTGTGTGTGTCTGTGTGTATCTGTGTGAGTGTCTCTGAGTGCGTTTGTGTGTTGTGTATGGTAAAAATCCATGTTTCTGCGCATGTGTTTCTGTGTTGTGTGTCTGTGTTGTGTGTCTGTGTGTGTGTCTGTGTGAGTGCTTTTGTGTCTGTATGTGTGTGTGTATGTCGGTGTTTGTGTGTCTATGGATGTCTGTGTGTGAGTTTGTGTGCATGTCAGTGTGTGTTGTCTTTGTGTATGTTTCTGTGTGTGTGTGTGTCTTGTGCGTGTTGTCTTTGTATATGTGTCTGTGTGTATCTATGTGTGCATTTGCATGCTTTCTGTATGTGTGTTACCCTGTGCTTGTGTGTATTAACCTGTGTGTGATAAAAAATCTACTCTACGATCCAAAGGTATCAACCATACCTCTATGCAATTCCCTAGTTTGACCCCACTCTACCCATTACCATGCACTAGATGAGTGTGTTGTGTCTTTGTGTATCTATGTGCGTGTGTCTGTGTGTGTGTCTGCGTGTGTTGGTGTGTGTCTATGTGTCTGTGTGTATCCTTGTGTGTCTCATGTGTGTGTGTCTGTGAGTGTGTTTGTGTGTTGTGTGTAGTAAAAATCCATGTGTCTGCGCATGTGTTTCTGTGTGTGTGTCTGTGTGCATGTCAGTGTCTGTGTTGTTATTATGTATGTTTCTGTGTGTGTGTGTCTTTGTGTTGTCTTTGTGTATGTGTCTGTGTGTATCTGTGTGTGTGTCTTGTATGTGTTGTCTTTGTGTGTGTATCTGTGTGTGCATTCGCATGCTTTCTGTATGTGTGTTACCCTGTGCATGTGTGTATTAACCTGTGTGTGATAAAAAATCCACTGTATGTATTTATGTAATTCCCTACTTTGAACCACTCTACCCATCCATTGCCATGCACTAGATGAGTGTTGTGTCTTTTGTGTGTATCTGTGAGTGTGCATGTGTTTGTGTGTGTGTGTGGGTGTGTGCGTCTTTGTGTGTGTGTCTGCGTGTGTCGGTGTGTGTCTCTGTGTGTCTCTGTGTGTGTCTCGCGTGTGTCTCATGCGTGCGGTCTGTGTGTGTCTGTGTGTCTCTGTCTGTTAGTGTGTTTGTGTGTTGTGTGTGGTAAAAATCCATGTGTCTGCGCATGTGTTTCTGTGTGTGGCTGTGTTGTGTGTCTGTGTGTCTCTGTGTGTGTCTCGTGTGTGTGTCTGTGTGTCTCTGTGTGTGTCTGTGAGTATGTCTGTGAGTGCATTTGTGTGTTGTGTGTGGTAAAAATCCATGTGTCTGCACATGTGTTTCTGTGTGGCTGTGTTGTGTGTCTGTGTGAGTGATTTGTGTGTTATGTGTGTTACCCTATGGTACCCTATGCATGTGTACATTAACTTGTGTGTGGTAAAATCCATGTCTGCACATGTGTTTCTGTGTGTCTGTGTTTGTGTTTGTGTGTCTCTGTGTGTCTGTGGGTCAGTTTGTGTGTGTGCATGTCTGTGTGAGTTTGTGTGTGTCCATGTGTGTGTCGGAGTATGTCTATGTGTGCCTGTGGATGTCTGTGTGTGAGTTTGTGTATGTGTTTGTGTGTGTATCTGTGCATGCATTTGCATGCTTTCTGTATGTGTTACCCTGTGCATGTGTATTAACCTGTGTTTGATAAAAAATCCACTCTACGATTCAAAAGTCTTGACCATTCCTGTATGCAATTCTCTGACCCCACACTGCCCATCCATTGCTAGATGAGTGTCCACGTGTTTATTTCTGTGTTTATTTCTGTGTTTCTTTCTGTGTGTGTCTGTATGTGTGTCTTCGTGTTTGTGCATTTGCATACTTTCTGTAATGTGTAACCCTGTGTTACCCAGTGCATGTGTGTGATAAAATTGACCCTACCATCCAAAGGTCACAACTATTGCTCTATGCAATTCCCTAGTTTGACCCCACTCTACTCATCTATTGCTATGCACACTAGATGAGTGTTGTGTCTTGTGTGTGTATCTATGTGATTGTGCATGTGTTTGTGTGTATATGTGTGTTTGTATGTGTGTTTGTATGTGTGTATGCATATGTATATACATGCATGTATACATGTGTACACATGCACATGCATATATGTACATGTTTTTGGGCCCTTCCATAATGCCCTTGTCAGGGTCACAGATCAAGGCATGCATATTCTAGACTCTCACTGGTTCTATGTTCCTGTTACATTGACCATGTACCTTACATCAGGCTACATTTAGGTAATCTGTGCATCAAGTATGCAGGATCTGTGCTTGACATATGACCAGATGGTTTATTCCTACTCACCCTAACACCAACTCCATCACCTAGTAATGTCTACTAAACCACATCACACTCATCATGCACACACACACAGACACACACGTTTACACATACATACACACACATGTACACACACATATACACACTAACACACATGTGTACACACATACACACACTAACACACACATTTGTACACACATACACAACTATCACACACATTTGTACACACATACACACACTATCACACATATTTGTACACACATACACGCACTAACACACATATTTGTACACACATACACGCACTATCACACACATTTGTACACACATACACACACTATCACACACATTTGTACACACATACACACACTATCACACATATTTGTACACACATACACACACTATCACACATATTTGTACACACATACACGCACTAACACACATATTTGTACACACATACACGCACTATCACACACATTTGTAAGGCTTCGCATTGTGGTAAGTCATGAATTATATGATGGACATCACTTTTGTCGATGTGCGTGAATGCCTATCAAATACTATGAAACAGTTTTAATTTAATTAGCTTTTTATAGAAGTGGGGATACCCGAAATGAAAAATATGTGCTAGTAGTTTACTGATGAATAATCGAACATACATGTACGTATCATTGATGTATAAATTGCGTCTTTCGAACCACCTCCATCCACCCAGGAAGAGGTGTTATGAAAAAAAGGAAACTCTACAATTTTGATGGCAGTTTCCAGGTTCCTGAAAGTACAGCGCGATGGCAAAATAATAATAGTAAGAACATGGTGTAAACACGTGTTTATAAATAATGCATACAGGCCAGCCTAGAGGTAGTGATGTTCCTGATGTTCCTGATGAGCCTGTCAATGGTATCCCCTGTAGATTGAAAGGTTATCCTGTCATAGACGTACAGAGCAGTAAGAATGTTGTCTATATACTATACATCATCTTGTGTGCCATACCTGTTTCTTATCTGGTCACACCTTTGTCTTAATGCTACTTACATGTACCAACTAGCATTTTTCTTTGTTGTGCAGATTTTGAACACTCAGGAGACTGCGATGTTTCTGATGAGCTTGTCAATGGTATGTATCTATCGAAAGGATGGTGATTCTATCATACTTACAGACCTGGTTAATGTTGTCTATAGTACTCACACATGTGTGCACCTTGCCGTAATGCTATTTTACTTTGTAAAAGTGTCTTCTCAGTGTTTTTGCATGCTCACACCCTAATGCTACTTACCTTAGTAATGCAACTTATTATTGCTTGTCATGCAGCTTTAGAGGGCCCAGATGTAGACTGTGATGTGATTGCACATGGTAGTGGTACAAGAGTGAGCAGCCATGCCACCACTGATGTGGATAGTGATGAGGATAGTGAGGATGACAGTGATTTTGGTAGTGATGAGAGTTATATCAGCAGTGATGTTGGTAGGGATGTGGGCAGAGATGTGGATAGTGCTATGCAAGAAGATGATGTAAGAGTGATTTGTGATGAGGTAACTGATGCTCAAGACTTAAGAGCACCTACTATGCAGGAATGTGTCCCAGAAGCTGTGTTTTCAGCCGCTGCTAGTTCCACAGACTGTAGTCCCTGCATAGTGAACAGCACAAAACAACATTTGGATATGAGAATTGAAAGTAAGACTGCATTGTGGAACATGAGTGTTGAATATTGTAAGAGTATTGTGACTGTAAAACGTTCGTTTACATCTTGTATTACACCGCATGATGTACGTTTTTCATGCAGGGACTACCTTCAGATTCTTTGTATCCTGGTGCTCCTCTTACTACTCAAGCTAGTAGGCTATCAATATACAGATTCTGTTTAGCAAATAAGCTAACTGATGTTGCTACAAAGCAATTACTAGACTTAGTATCAATTCATTGCCCAAAGCCAAATGCGTGCCCTAAATCACTGTACCTTCTGAAGAGTCTTTTTGGATGTATGGAGACAGTCAACACATACTATTGTGCAACTTGCTATGGCGAGGTTGGAGATACAATGAAAGGATGCCTCAAACACAAGTGTAAAACTACATCAGCCCAAATGTGTTATTTCACACTACTCAGTTTTGAATCACGCCTGAAAAGCATTGTTGAGGTTTGCGCATGTTGATTTAAATAACATGTAACAAATGTATGCATGATATTTTGTCTTACAGAAAACTGGAATACACTCCATAATCATGTTTCTAATCCATCCATACCTGGTATTATAACTGATATTTCTGATAGAGCAAGGTATGAACAATTTATAAAAGATGCGAAACTTCTGGATGGATGTGCAGAACACATAGGCCTTATTCTGAATGCAGATGGAGTACCACTTTTTAAGTCGTGTGGTAAGATTTATTTATGAAACACTAATTATTAAAATTTAAAAGTTAGCACTGCTTTTCTGCATGCATGTTGGATAAACAATACAGATGTGCTATTCATTTATTCTTTCTTTTAATTATTGTAGGGCAAAGTATTTGGCCAGTAATGTTGGCCTTAACAAGCTTGCCACCAGCTTTAAGAATGAATGTTTCAAATCTGATACTGGCAGGTATATGGCTAGGACCAGTAAAGCCCAAAATGGAAATGATACTTGATCCTGTTCTTGAAAAGCTGGATGTGTATGGTAAAAAGGGCATTGCAATCAGCACAGATGGTGGGGATAAAATCATAAAGGTTAAACTCATATTGTGTGTGTTTGATTTAGTGGCGCGACCTTTGGCAACCAATACTGTTCAGTTCAACGGTTACTTTGGCTGCCTTTACTGCCTACATGAAGGGGTGTATAAATTAAGAAGAATGTTGTACCCTCTCCAACATTACATGAAACGATGTAAAGAAGACATAGAAAGATGGGCTACAGAAGCTGAGGATTCAGGAAAGCCTGTGTATGGAATTAAGAGTCACTCAATCTTATCTTTGTACATAGATATAGTTAGGGACATTCCTATAGATTACATGCATATGATTTTAGAGGGAATAAGTAAAATGCTATTAAAATACTGGTCAGATGGAAGCTTTAAAGATCGTCGCTTTTATCTAGGCAAAGGAATTGATAAACTAGACAAAATGTTGCTCAGAATCAAACCACCCCACAGCTTCCGACGCTCACCACGATCTTTAAAGGTGAGCAGTACTTTTTGGAAAGCTTCTGAACACAGAGCTTGGCTGTTGTACTATGCCTTACCTATACTTATGCACATCTTGCCACCAGACTATGTAATGCATCTTTCTTTATTGATTACTAGTCTTCATATACTCCTTGGGACGAGTATAAGCAAGGAAGAAATAAGCAAATGTAGAAAGTTACTAACAACATTCCATCAACTACTACCAGAGTTATATCCAGAGACCTTGTGTACTGCTAATTTCCATATGTTAGCACATATATGTGATTGTGTTGAAGACTGGGGTCCTCTTTGGTGTTTTTCAACATTTGGGTTTGAAAATCTTAATGGTTATTTGCGTAAGTATGCTCATGGCACAGGCAACATTTTGCCGCAACTTGTTGAATCTTTCATGATGCATCAAGCCTCAAGTTTGGCAGCACTACCAAACAATGATGAAACAATATCATTTATCAAGTATTTAAACAAAACTCACCATCAAGAGGCCAACAGGAATTGTAAACAAGTTATGTTACCCAAAGAAGAAATGGATGCTTTACTAAAGGACAGGATATTAATTGAAGAGGTGAAAGTGAGTGTTGTTTCATCTTACAAAATACACAATGAAGAAGTGAAACCTCGACCTATGATTTTCAAAACAAAAAGAGACAGTTCAGTATGCCAAATAAAATATAATGAAAAAGTATTATTTGTTTCAGTAAGAAGATTTTGCATCATTAGTAGTAGTGTGATAGGCATAGGAAATGTGTTTGAAACAGTGCATGGGAATATCTTTGATGATATTGGTACACCATCTATTAATAACTGCACATTGAGCAACGGATCTGGTGTAATAAATCGGTTTATCTTTAAAGTGAAAAAGCTATCAGTTACCAATTCTATTGTAGCCTTTACAGCAAGTTCCATCATTCAGCTATGCGTCCATATACCTATAAAACATTCTGAAACTGACTATATTGTATTGCAACCAAATCATTTTGAACATCATTGAATTTTATGTTAGGTGTATTGTTATCTGTACATCTTGTATTACCAGTGTGTATATTGCATGTGTGAATTATGTAAGAGCATCATTATCATTATGATTAAATACAAGGTACGGGAGCAGGCACAATACAAAAGTATGCAAAAGAAAACGACAATATTTAATGTGAAGAAGCAGTCTGCCCTGACCCACTTAAATCTGTATTTATTATTAAGAAGTATACTTGGTCAAGCAAGTGGAATCTCATGTCATGGGATCATGGTCTAGATTGTCCCATAGTCAAGATTAATAGAATCTTGGTCAAGTTTCATGTAATCTTGCTCAAGATCCACTGAAAAAATGTTGTGAATCTTGTTCAAGATCTTGTGGATCTTGGTCAAGCATCTTGGTCAAGATACAAGATTCTTGACCATGGTAATCAAGATCTTGGTCAAGATTCATATTATTTTATTTTGCACCCAGTTTATCATTTGATCCATTTCAGAAAATCTATCTTGATGGAAATCCCCCTATTCAAAATCATTGTATGCCTCATTCTAGTTAAAATCCATATGTAATTGAACATTTCTTGGGCAAGATCTTGATTGCCATGGTCAAGAATCTTGTACCATAACCAAGATCTACAAGATCTTGGTCAAGAATGACAAGATCTTGACCAAGATTCCCAAGAATTTTTCGCTTCCTTTTGCACATGTGGTATCGCTTTGTTGACCAGCCCGCATAAGTCGTCGGCGAAATCATGCCATGCCTCATCACTCCGCTTCAATCTGGTTTGAAATTTTCTCCAGTACATTTCTGTCTGGCAATTGGGTTCAAAGCGCTCTTTCATTGCTCTCGTCAATGCTTGTAGGTCTCCTAAAGTCTCCTTGGAAAGCCGCTGTATTGCTACTTGGGCTCGACCAGTCAGCCGAGCTTTCAACCAAAGCACCTTCGTGGCATCGTCCCAATTATTCACCGCCGCCACGTTCTGAAAGTGACCGAACCAAACGTCCCAGCTTCCATCTCCGCAGTACAGTTCGGGTAGTATCGCAGGCTTTAACGACATCCTGCCGACTACGCCAATGTAATAAGGTAGCTCATATCAATTCGCACAGAAGAACCACCCAAAATAAGATTACACTCTATATATACTTACACCATAGAATGTTCTAGATCATTCTGACCAATGACCTAACAGCACATGACTGATTAGCACAGAAGGTGATGATTGTGCCCAGCTCTACAACAGCAACGATCTGCATAGGATACCCAGCTACTACGTTCTGAAGTGGAGCCCTTGGATTCTTCCTAGCGGCGCAGGTCGCACAGGTTTTATACCAATTTCTAACGTCATCCGAGTGCCCAGGCCAGTAAAACCTCTCCCTTAGCTGGTAGAGGGTTTTGTTTTCGCCCAGGTGGGCTCCAAACGCGCCTTCGTGTAACTGTTGCATGATATCCTCTCTAATCTCCTTCGGAGCCACCACCTGCAGGGAGATATCGCCGTCACTGCCCTCATATCGTTGGTATAGAATCCTATTCTCAACAACCAGATGGTCCCCACTGCAGGATGAATCGAGCGAACTCATTTCAATGAGTGCGAATTCAAATCCTGCCGACTACGCCAAGTGTAATAACCGTACCAATCTGCTCATTCGTACTTCACAACGATTATAAAATACACCCTATGATGTAACACCTGTTGTGCGCATGTGCGATGAATAATAATCAAGTTATAACACTATGATCAATCATTGGTGAGAATTGTATTGCTTATTGAAATTTACAGAGATTTAATTTCAGAGATTATAAATAAGTGGTAGAAACTGAAGTAGGCAAATGGGACATGAAAACATTTGTAAGGACTTCTAAGCCTTAGTGTTTTTTTGTTATGCTCCATGCAACCATGCTGAAAAGAGTAGAATACCTTGATAAGTCTTGACAAGTATAATCTGCGGCATGATTCTTGAGAAGTCTTTGTTCCAAATTCTGGTTAAGTCTTGGCAAGTCTTGATTATTTCTTGACAAGTCTTGTAAAAACTTGAGCAATGACTTGCCAAGATTGCAAGTCTTGAGAATTTTTTCTTGATAAGTCATGTCAAGACTTGGAAAAACGACGCAAGATTTTATTTCTAGGGTCATCAAATCCATTTGGTGCGTTACCCTCTTAGACACTGCATGATTACTCGGACCCCAGCATAAGCAAGCCTCTCTCTGATCTAACTGCTGTTTACAGGCGTATATGATAGGTATGGTGATATGAAAATCTTGACAACTGATGGGAGGGGAACAGTGGAAGGATGTGAGTTTTATATGTTATGTGGCCCTGTTGCTGGTTCCTTCGCTACACTGTCAAGCAGTTATCAGCTCCACTACGCGCGCTCAAAAGCATGCTGCGTAAGGCCACAGCAATCGATGGAAAGGGTTAATCCCGTATCTATACTGTTTGCATATAGGGAGGTACCCCAGGCGTCTCCCCTTTTGGGCTCCTTTATGGCAGGGATGTGCGGGGGCCCCTTGATATTTTGAGAGAGACCTGCGCATGGGAGGGAAATGAAAGCCAAGACGAGAGTGTAGTCAGTTGTGTCCTCTCCACCAGTGATAAGCTCAAACAAATGGTAGACTGTGTGCACGAGAACCTAACGAAACAACAGGATAGGCAAAAAAAAGGTGGTATGATGCCAAGGCTAGGATGCGGGAGTTTAAGCTGGGGATTTGGTGTTAGTGCTATTACCTACGTCCACTACTAGCTCAATGGCAAGGCCCATATCAAATAGTGACCAGAATGGTAAAGTTAAACTATCTGCTAGACATGCACGACCGAAGAAAGCGTCAACGCGTGTTCCACGTCAATATGTTGAAAGGTTACCATGCAGGTACGAGCTGCAGTGGAAGACAATTGCTATGCTGATGAGCTAGAGGAATTAAGACATTCCAGTGTGGAACGAGCAGAGCAAGGGAGTGGCTAAGTTTGGAGAAGCATTGACTAGAGAGCAGATGAAGGACTGCAGGCCTTATTAAACATCTTCGGCCAAGTCTTCAGTGATAAGCCGGGACCTACGGACCTGGCGGAGCATAGTATATATAGGTCACACTTCCAGTTAGGAGACCCCCATCCCGATTACCTCACACATACAAGGAGTTAGTGAAGAGTTGGACGAGATGCTGGAAAATGATATCATTGCATGAGGCTACAAGTAGTGAGTGGGCGTTGCCTATTGTGATGGTGAAGAAGAAAGATGGTTGGTTCCCTGAGGATGTGTGTGGATTTCAGTGTCTCATATAAATGCCTACCCCATGCCATGCATTGATGACCTTATTGATGGTCTTGGAAACGCAAAGTTTATGAGTACTTTATAGATTTGACCCGTGGTTATTTGCAGATGCCTAGCTGTTGCGGAGAAGGATCGACATAAGACAGCATTCCCCACACCTTGTGGTTAGTTTCAGTTCAGGATGCTACCATTTGGGCTAAGTGGAGCGCACCTTCGTCATTTCAGAGGTTGATGAATATAAGCTGATCAAGGGTTGTGAAGGTTTTGCTTCTGCCTACCTGCATGGATGATTTGGTGGTGTTCAGCAATTCATGGCAAGATCATTTGCTATACAGTTGAGAACAGTGCTGAATCACATGAAGGAGGCTGGTTTGACAGTAAAGGTTGGTAACTGCCAATTCGGTATACGAGCATATGTGTGTACCTTGGACACATGGTTGGTAATGGAAGCGTGGAGCCAGAGTTGAGTAAACTACAAGCTGCATGTGAAGGTCATTTCACTGCCCTCCCGGATGTTCTACTCCGGAATAATCTCCTCCTGTGATAGCGGAATAGATCATCCCTCCCTTGGAATAAACTCGATGAATAGTAATTTGTCCTATACTTCCTGCCTGCATAGAAGCACTGCACCTAGCTCTGAGATAGGGGTCATGCTATATAAACTAAAAATGTTCGTATCTTTTTGAAGTGACAGAAATAGAGATTGCTGTTACATTTCTAACACATGCACACGGTGCACTGATGGAAACTGAAGAATACAATGATGTAGTGCGGTTCCTTGAGAGCAAACTTGGTGATAAGCAAATATCTTGGCCTCGAGGTGTGGAAGAGTCCAAAGACAAAAAGGCTAAAAGGGCATATCATCAAAAATGTGAAAGCTTCGCTACCCATGACGGTCTTTTGTTCAAACTTAAAAGGCGCAAAAAACCTGAAACTGGAGCATTCATGCTACACGGGCTACCGGTGCGCGCGTGCGGGACGAGCCCCAGGATGAACGATACAGGGTGGTAAAAATCGACGAAAAGATGCGGGTGCTTGAAAGTGTCCATAAAGATCCGGCAGGGGGTCACTTTGGAATTCATAAAACGTAAGGCTAATGGTAATTTACTGTAATTGAATCGTATACTCTTATTCATTTACAGGCAAGTAAGCGGTACTATTGGAAAGGAATGACTAAGGATGTAGCAGAATATTGTGGTACTTGCCTAGTGTGTCAAAGGAGAAACAAATTGCCCAAGAAGACTGCAAGCCTGCATCCGGTTGGTGTTCCTAATCGAGAGTTTGCACAATGGGGTATGGACCTAGTAGGTCCATTGTCAGGTGCAGTTGTCTGTTATCTAATGGTGCTGACAGAATATCTAACCAAATGGCCAGAGGTATATATATTGCATACCTAATAAGGAGGCAATAACTGTGTCTAGGTGTCTGAAGAAGCTAGTAGGAAGGTTTGTGGGTACTAGAAATAATCATATCAGACCAGTAATGAGAGTTTTGCAATGAGCTCAATGATAATTTTTGCAGTAGCTTAGGTATTGCGAGACACATCTGCACAGCATATTATCCCCAAAGCAACGGCCTCACAGAGCGATTTAACCAGACAATTTGTGCTTGCTTAAGTAAGTACTCAGAAGGTGGAAAGCTAAATTAGGAGGATGATTTAGACCTTTTTATGCTTGGTTATTGCTCATCCATACAATCATCTTCATTGTATTCTTCATTTGAACTTGTTTATGGTGTAAAAGCAAGGCTAATTAACCATTGTATTAGATCTTCCACCACATAAATGTCAAGCTGATAAAGATGATAACTCTATGGAAAAGTTAATGGTGAACTCAAAGTTGCTAGGTGAAAAACGTAGTGATGCTTGTGAAGATATTCACATAGCACAGGCCACCCAAAAAAAGGCATTACGACAGAAAACATTGCAGGCAAGAAGAATTTGTAGTCGGAGACAAAGTCTGGTATGCCAAATCCAGATGATATACAAGAAAGGGTGACAAACTATCCCCAAAAGGCTAGGGCCTGTTTTTGTTGCCAAAACATGTGGGAAAAACTTATTGGTCTTAAAAGGAAGTTTCATTCTGATCAATTAGTGAACGTGAAGAGATCTATCACAGGTGACATAGTACCATCAGCTAAGACAGAGGTTGGCATGTGTGATGGTGCCCAGCACTCAGATGAAAATGGCTCTATACAGAAAGTGAAGAGAACCAGGACTACTGATGTGACACCTGATTGTGACAGTGCCCAAGAGTCAGCAAAAAAAAGAAATCACTACTAAGGGATTTAAGATTCCAAAAGGGAAGAGGACTAAGGCTGGCGATGTGACACTATTAACAAAGCCTGTGTCAGAGTGTGATGGTATTCTACAGCCAGTAATTGAAGAGGTTGCTGCTACAATTGAGGGATCTAACAAGAGAGAAACTGCTCTGGGAGGGCCAAGACCAGTGATGTGGCACCAACAACAAAGCTGGAGGGTAGCATGTCTAATTGTACTCAACAGTCAGCAGATGGAGAGGTGGTGGTTGTAAGAGGACAATCAATTCATGAAAGAATGGAAAGTTAATGCTAAAGGGCAGATTGCTAAAGGTAATGAAATGGTGTCGTTCAAGATAGGAGATCAAGTATTGTACAGCCTATCACATGGAAGAAACAGAAAGGATTCCAAACAGTATGGTCCTTCTGTGATATCTCAGATATGTGGAGGTAACATGTACTTATATGCTGGTCTTAAGAGGAAGTATCACAGCAACCAACTTGAAAAAGTAAACATGATAACATCTCAAGTCAATAAAGTATGTGCATTCTTATGCTGGTATACCAGTTCTAATCTGTTCATTTTTTATGCCTACAGGAAATGGAGTATGCAACAGGTAGCAGCAGAACATCAACTTGTGCAGTAACTACTGCCATTACACAAGACAGCTCAAAACAAAATGAAGAGCTGGTAGAAACAAAATCAGCCAAGGCATTACTCATCATGCCTAATACATTTTCAGAGATCAGCATATATCATTCGCCTTTGTAATTGAATCATGCCGCAAAAATGTGGTAAGGGTGTAATGTTTTTAAAACCATGCACTTGTAACCATGACTCTCTCATGTATAGGAGCATCTGAGGTCGATTTGTCACAGAGCTATTGATTCAATCTTCTATAATGCTTACGTTGAAGATATGATAGGGTTTTTGGAAAACTTAACCCCAAGGAGTTGAAGTGTTGTTTTTCGCAAATGGCCCATAATCAACTGTGATGTAGTAGGTTATAAAAATGTACCACGCATGTATAGACTTGATAAGCTCATCGATATTCATAGGTGGAAGGTGTAGAGCATTTTCTGTATGGAGTTGCCATAGATGAGGGGTATAAAGGGAACAGAGCAAATAGTTTTACCTTAGATGTTTTGTATCCAGTGGTGAGCGATTTGAGGAAATCATTATTGCGGAATTATAGCATCAACATCTTATCTATCACCTTATAAAGTTGATGACCTGTTTGATTTCCAACAAGCAACAAATGAAACGCAAAGAAGCGGTCCAGTACTATGTGAAAAACGTAATGATGTAATGACTGTAATTTGTATTTGTGTAATGAATAAATGGAATGCAATGATACAGTATACATACAACTGCATGCATTTGTTGTGCTTGTTATGTGATCTTTTCTCAGTGCAATGATACTCACGTATACGCACTACACATGCATGTCACGTGCACGCGCACTAAAATGCAAATTAACAAAAGATTGTTACAAGTATTGCAATGCTTGTACAAACACAGATTGAAGCACACGCATACGACGCACGCACAGCCTGCATGTGTATACGCACAGACACAAACACAAACACACAAACACAACACACACACACACACACACCACACACACACACACACACACACACACACACACACACACACACACACACACACACACACACGCACGCAACAATTGGCCGGTAAATGATTATTATTATTAGGGTTTCTAGGCCTAACTGGGTACTACAGATGGTTTATTCCGGACTACTCCAGTCGAGCAGCCTTCTGACAGACACCTGCATGACGAGAAAACCAGCTTCTATTACTGTCAAATGAACACCACAGTGTTTAGTGAGGCGTTTGAGGGCTTGAAACATTGCGTGTGTTCTGGACCGGTATTGAGGAGCCCTGATTTCAACAAAACATTTGTGTTGCAGACGGACGCATCATGCAGACAGAGGTTGGAGCAGTCCTGAGCCAACTTAGTGATGATGGCGAAGAGCACCCTATTGGCTACTACAGCAGAAAGTTGTTGCCAAGGGAGGAACCATACTCCACTGTCAAGAAAGAGTGTTTGGCTATACGGTTGGCAGTGGCGGCTTTCAGAGTCTATTTACTGGGATGGAGTGTGACGGCTGAAGGACGCTGAGCTTCAGTCTCTAAATTGAACTAAATTCATATGCTGTATTGGGGTCTTGAACCCTTTCATACATGTATGTGACTCGTGTTGTTTACCCCCGTGGCATGGGGTACATGTATATGTAATGCTTTGTATAAGCTCGTAATGCACTTTACTGAGGTAATGCACTTTACAATACTGAGGTTGTTACGGGAAAGTATAACGAGCGATAGGAAGCCGTGACAATGTAAATCGTATAAGGCATGACCCCTCTTGGGTCCTGGTCCAAGTTAATATATCAGCGGATAATTTTTGCATTTTAACTACTAATGCATGTACAACCCCCTCCCCCCCCCCCCCCCCCACACACACACCAAGTCAAGGGTGGGAGGTATATCAAGCTCGGGCATTTAGTCGCATCAGAATAGGGTGTGTAACCTCCCCTGCATAATGAAAATCGATTTTTTCGAATACTTTTAAAACACTAATCGATTTTTCAGGTTTTTGTGGATCTGAAAATCGATTTTTCCGAATAGTTTAAAAAACAAAATCGATTTTTCCGAATAGGTTTTGCCAAATTTCCTGCCGAATACCTAGGTTATTCAGGTTATTTTGCTTGTGGAGTGCACACTCAGAAGATAATTTATGTCTGCACAGAAATCCACCTGGTCTTGCACCAAAAATAGAGCTATGCATGTCAGTTGAAAACACAGAGACACAAAGGTCTACAGTAGCATGCATGTGTTTGCCAAATAGAGTTTAATAAATTGTATGTCTTTACCATGCACTTGTACATATCCATAGTAATGTATCCAACACTAACCACGGAGACCAGACATCACCATTATAAACTCACCCCACATCACCTACAATCACGTACTCTACTTACAATCATCCCACAATACTCCATTCCCGTTCTCGCTAAATGCATATGAAATTTTCCATTAATACGATTGCGTAACGCTCTCTAATTCCTCCACATACTCAAACAGAGCGTGCATACTTACTTGAAGTGGGTGAGAAGTCTGTCATTCTGTTTCACTCGCTAGCAATACTCAGATATGTTCACTTCGGTACCACTGTACAATAAAATATTAGTACTGGTACATAAATTTATTGCTACTACATATAACAACTCGTGGCATATACTAATGAACTTACGTGAAGACGACGATAACAGCATTGAGCTAGTACACGCTGTATATTTTGTATCCCCAATTGATGCACATTAAATATTTTGTATTATATTACTATCTATTTACTGTATAAATAGTAAAAACAACAGTGACGTAGTATAACTCTAATTATCATTGAAAATCATATCCGGATATCGTTATAAAAAGATATTCGAATAATGGACGAATTGTCGATGCTGACGACGAATACGAATGGAGAAACATAAACCGGTTATTTCGAATAGATAAAATTCACTAATCGATTTTTCCGAGTAATGCTAAGTTGCTATTCGAACGGATAGGTTTTTGCGAATATCCGAATAACCCGAATAACCTGATAACCGGTTACACACCCTACATCAGAACTATGCTGAGGCGACAACACATTTCATCCAAGGTAGGAGGAGCGAGACTCAGACTTCATTGACTACCAACCCCCAGCTGCCATATACCTCCACTACTGGAGGGACACAAAGCCAGCACCTTTTGAGACAACTCATGCACACAACGAATATACGGTAGGTACGATCGTACGTATACGTACACGGGAGCAATGTCGCCAGAAAATGAATACCCTTGTGCAAAGTGCAATAAGGCTAATAAGCACTATGGCTTGATTATATTAGACCATATAAATGTCCCCATATCCCCACCAATGCACGTGTTTCCGCAAAACTCCAAGGTGAGACTGCCATATTTGTCACGGGTACGCCCAAACTGCATCGTTCGTTTGGGCAGTATAGATTAGCCCACAATTTGGATCGACCCGGTTTGCGGTCGCTTGTGTAGAAACGCCTTATATATACTACTGTACAAGATAGGAAAAATAGACTGATTCGTTAATACTTACACATGTATTCACGTACCGCCTTTTAAGACCGAAATTGGCAAGCCTTTTCGATTTCTCACGTACTCGTTCTTTTCAGTGTACAGGTCAGCGGCGGCGGAAGGGTAAAAACTTTGGTATGGCTAAATGGTGCATGGTCGGGTAAATTTATTGCTCCTTATATTAATTCAAGCTAAATTAAACTTCGTGTCGAACATGTACATGCATAGTCTCGTACCCAGACCCAAATGTACGTAAAGATGCGTACAGTTAATGGCATCATGATGTCACACTGTAAGCGATGATTGATCATCGTTACGTACATTTGGGTCGGGGTACGAGACTAATACTAATACATGCATACTATTAAAATACTTCATCGTCACGTTGGCTCGCCATGTCGAAACCGGCGTTTATACCTCAAGGCCTTAGGGACGGACCCTTTGTATACGAACAGTGAACTATGCCTGCTACGTACAATAAACTCAGAAGCGCCTACAGTAGACCTAACGCTATAGATCACTTGCACGGATACATTAAACTCACTCGATCTTCAGTCTGACGATACTAGCAGTCTACCAGGCACTTCGAAACTCACTCTTTTCTTGCTAAAACTCACTTTAAAAGACAAAACTAGCTCGAAATTTGAAATCATGGCCAATTAACTTCAAATTAATCACTGCACTTTTAATCACTAAGTTATTATTACATTCGTTTCAGCCTGCCATGCTGACGCCGTACCATTGGGGTACGATACGATCACCTGCTGGTTAATTTCATCATGGTTATTGTCGTATTGAGTTATTAATAACTCATATTGCATATTGCTAGGATTGGTAGGGCTATGCCCTACCTTCGGAGGCTTTGGTTGGGCTACATGCCCCACCTGCCCTATGGCCTCCGCCGCCACTACAGGTCACCATGCAATGTTGCATCATGTGATCACTCCCACGTCGCGATGATTGCGCTGGATAAATGTTAACCGGATATTGATATAACGCGTATTGCGCTGCGTATAACCGTCGACTGTAACTTTGCGCTCTAATATCTACGAATGGATATAGACTTTTCAATGTGCAACTTTATAAAATCGGGATCATGAGTTAGCATTTTTAATTTGAGAATTTTTGTGCGGGATTTTCTGGACATGACTGCGCGTATCCTGCGTGCATGGGTTAGTATTTATTACCGTATATACAGAATTTGAAAGTAACGATTACTAAAATCGGCCGAGGGGCTTCGTTTTATAATAATTTACAGCGCCACCCAACAGGCCGTACCTCGTAAGCGTCGCGACCGTCATGTACTGACCGCGTAACCATGCAATCCCTTGGCAGAACCCCTGTGGGCCAATTGATAGGCTGGAGTCGTATACTTAGGTAAAAGGTGATAGAGCCTCTTGCCAAAGATGCGTAGCTACATGAGTAGCAATACACTTCCACTGAAACAAGCTAGGAAAGACTGGTATAGAGGCAGCAGTAAAGCCAAAGGATATTGTGCAACATAGATAGAGCGGAGTATGATGAAAGTCCTTGTATGGATATTGAAAAAGCACATATCTTGTGGACACAGAAGGTAATTCAGTGCGCAGAGTAAACAGCCATTTATCATATATATGGTGATTCGATTGGTTTGCATGCGGAGTTGCAGGACATATTAGGTACATGTACAATAATTTACGAGCTCAATATAATTGCATGCACCAAATCTGAATAAGGAGATGACATATCCAGAAATGAGCGGTCAAAAGTCAGAATAATTTACTCGCGGTTTGCGAATCACCGAATATTCCCGTATACCTTCCCATACCAATGTATGGGTTAGTTGTATACCAAGGACGCCAGATTTTTCCCAGGATTTGAAATTTGAAAATGTTAGTACACTACATTTGTTATGATTTTTAGTGGTGTCGCCGTATTTTTCCTATTTAAGCTGGGGCTTCCCTAGGATTGTCATAACATTGTCCCCAAATGTACAGGTAGTCAATGAGAAGGGTTTCTCATTACAATATTCCACGGTCATTTGTGTCAATACCTTTACGATTTACGATTTTGATATTTGAAAATAATATAGCTGGTACATCGAAGAACTATAAAATGTACTAAAAACTAGGCCTTCCTATTGAAAAATCGGCTTCCATACCCGGGAGAAGCATTTCATGTTGAATCTGTACGTTCCTCCATCTCGTGCCCTCAAAATTGACTCACGTGCGGATAGTACCATGCAGATAATGCTGTGTAGTTGAAGTGTGGCCCTCCTTCAGTTTTTTGATGGCATGAAATCGGTCCCAGACCTCTCATCGCGCTGCCCAAAATAGTTTTCTACCAGTTGAGTTACTATGCGATCTTACCCGATGCGATCGGGATCGTTTGTATAAATCGCGCATACAGTACCATCCAGACGTAGCTTCTTGACACACGCGTGCGCGCGTCACGAGTGATACCCGTACGTGACTCGAGCATACTTGTGTTTCACACGCATCAGGTTAGTCGTGGCGCGAAGCGACATTTTCGAGACACGAACTCGCGTGATGGCAGTTGTAAAATACTATGGACAAAAATTCTACAATTCAGGAGCCCTTTGCTTGAATGCAAAACTAAGTTGTTTGTGAAGCCAGAACAGAGTAAGACTATGAGCTGTGTGTGTTGTTAGTGTGTGTGTGTTTGTACTGTGTGTGTGTGTGCGTGCGTGTGTTTGTGTGTGTGTGTGTTTGTGTGTGTGTGTGCGTGTGTGTGTGTGTGTGTGTGTGTGTGTGTGTGTGTGTGTTGCTTACAAGTGTGTACTAGTATAGACCTATTATTATGTGCTTGACCTTACAATTGTGTGCTATGTAACTGTGATTAGCCTAATCTGATGTTAGACTGCCTGGGGTACAAGTACATGTAGCAGTTTTTCTCTGAGAACAGTAGGTCCAGGGTAGGCCTATGTAGGTACATGTACATGTAGGTCCAGGATAGGCCTACATAGGTCCAGGGTACAGTATAGGCCTATGTACAGTTAGGTACATTGTAGGTCCAGGGTGGTACAGGTGGTGATGAACACGTAGGCAAAGATGAGGAGAGTGAAGATGAGGATAACTATTTAGATGGAATTGAAGTTGACTAAAACCTGGACCCTTGCACAAGTACATGCATGTACTGAATTACAATTGTATGGCCCTTGAAGATATGTGGTAGGTCCATTTTATGCTCTGTAAACTGTGGTTAGCTAATCTGATGTTAGGCTGCCTGGTAACTTCCAGTTCTAAGAGAACAAACTGTGTACCTATGTCTTAAAAGCACATGTACACTTTATATGTGTAGCACCTATATACAAACCACACATTGTGTGCAGCGATGGTGATGGCATGCATGGGAGCATTAGTCCTGATGCCATAAACTTCACTATCAAGTACATGATGGGAGGGGGGTGAGTGGCCTGATGCAAAGCCTTTGGCCTAGTGGTAGAGGCATTTTAGTCAGTTACATAATGTCCTGGTACTTTGTTGTTCTAGGGTTCAATAAGAGAGCTCTGTTTTAAAAGTCTGTTTGGGACTGTTTCTATGGAGATGAGACGACACAACAATCCTGTATCTATTTTTTTGTACTGGCACTGAAGAACAGCAGGGTCCAGGAACCCAATGTTGAGACTGACCATCTGGAGTCACCTACCTCAGGCTCAGCGAATTTACTTAAGAATTGGAGTTTTGACCCTAGGTTCCAACCTACCAGGCAAGATGCCTGCTGGTCCAGAGGGCATGCACTTCTTCATCAAGTGGTCCAAAACCAACCAGATGGGCAGGTGTGTTCAGTGTACCCAAGGCAGGCACATGTGTCCAGTTACAGCAATGGAGGCCTACAGAGAATGCTGTCACTGTTCCACTCATCATTTTTTCCCCTGCGTGTAAGTAGTCTCGTACCCAGACCCACCATGACGTAAGCGTTTATCGCTTACACAACGACAGGTGGTAGTGTAAGCGATAAACGCTTACGTCATGGTGGGTCTGGGTACGAGACTAGCGTGTAAGCGTATCAGTGCACGTGCCTAGCCTACGCGCTTCATTCATCGAGCTGCATGCAGGCTAAACGAACACTGTTTAAAATAAACTTCAAGTGAAAACAACCCACTATATAGGTCAAAAGTGTCCATGACATTTATAGTACATTATAAACTTGTTTAAAATTCAATTTGAAATAAAAAGCAAGATGACCGCCTATGTATGGGCCATTTCTGGATATGATGTAACAGACAACTGGCACGAAATCTCATTCCAGTGAAGTGCATAACTTGTAAGTGGGGTGTGTGCATGGGCATGTTCAGAGGGTCAATTCATGTACCTAAGTGACCAATGTGCAAACAAGACCTGGTCCTTGGATGTAGTGTTTGAATGTTGATACATGGAGTGAGAATGCCCAGAGCTATAATGATGGAGTGTCTTCTTTTGTCTCTCCCAAGTGTTCAAGCAGGCAGTCACTTCGCACAGCAGAAAACTGATCTGTTTCAGTGACACAGAGCACACCTTCGTTAGGGGTTTGATGGCCTCAATACAGGCATCATCTTCACACTCGGTTGTTCGAAAAAAGACATGCACGTGAGTTGGCGGCACAACAGCAGCACAGAAGCTGAGATGCAACATACAGCTGGAGTGCAAATACGTTACAGAGAAAGGTTATTTTAAAAACGTAAAGATTTCAACCTTTTAAAAAAATATAATTACAAAACAATATTATAAAAAAATGACAGGATGCTAATAACAAGTTGTTATTAGCAATTGTTATTAGCATCCTGTAATATTGTTTTGTAAATATATGGAATTATATTTTCAAGGTTCCCCTAATCGGGTTTGGATAGGAAATATCTTTTCTATTAGAGTATACACGGAAACAAGGATTCCTTAAGCTTTGGTTCAAATTTGAGGATTTGTCTTTACACACTCGTGGCTATGCTTATTTCTCTGTGTTGCGCCGTAAACAGAACTGTCACAAATGGAACGTAAAGATTTCACTTGATAATTTCACCATATCGAGAAATACGTAGCTAGTAATCTTGTTTTATGAATTGTAAACAGATTAACTATGTACTAAAAATCGGAATATGTGTGCTTCTTACGCTAGAATTAGCATCGTTTATCTAAACTCAAGACAGCATTTTAATTTATATCTTGATAATTTATACAATTATGTGGCCTAACAACACAATGAAAGATACAGTGGATTTCGGAACGTCCAATCTTGGCCCCCCAAAACATAACAGTGGACACAATAAACAATGTCACAGTGTTTTGTAGGACCAGAAAATGTATTCTTCAGTGCAGACACTACTACTAATCAAGATGATGCCACTAGGTTTCCTGTTGAATACGTAAATAGTTTGACACCAGCTGGCCTTCCTCCACTTATCTTAAAGAAGAATATCATATAATAATACTTCTAAGGAATTTGAACGCAGAGAGGTACTTTGCAATGGCACAAGGTTAATTCTTCAGGATAGCTCTAATCACCTCTTACATAGCACAACTGCTTCTGGAGAACATCAAAATAAGGATGCGCTGATACCACGTATCGAATTGTCATGCAATGATGGGGACTTCCCTTTCAGCTGGAAAAGAAGGCAATTCCCAGTAAGGCCAGCATATGCTATGACAATCAATAAAGCACAAGGGCAAACTTTGAAGCAAGTGGGTGTGTGGCTCAATGATGCTAGCTGTACACATGGCTAATTTATACGTTGCAGTATCGAGGGTTGGAGATCCTACACATCTTACAATTGCTGTAAATAAAACCAACAAACGGCCGACTCGGAATGTTGTTTTTAAAATATGTATTGTAACTTTTTTTTAACAATACAACTATGTACATGTAAGCCAAATGTACCAGATTCATGGTATGTTCATTAATGGTCTGTACCTTTTAACACCATCACTTTCACAGCAATTCGGCCGTCCGATCGCGGGTCATTACGAATACCGCATTCAGTCACGCACGCGTGTGTAGATAAAGAGACGTGCGCTCGTGGCTTTCGTAGTCATGATTTCCCGTGCAATACTGTACGGGAACTTCTTAAATTTGGATAATTCAATCGCGTAGCGAAGAAATTTTGGCGGGTTTACATGTATCTTGTGTTGAAGCACCGGGTACCTCCAAGTATCGTTTATTGCCTCAGTAGTCCTAAAACCCTCTTCAGTGTGCCATTTTTTTTTTTTAGATGGAATGTTCAACCACTGCTGAAAGGTGAGGCCATGTTATATAACGCATTGGTGCACACAGCCCTCTGTTCCAGTTCAGAGTCACTACACTGTATTGTTTAATTTTCGTATTATGTAAAATGTGAATTATAATTTTTGAACAACCTCAGCCATTACCATTTACCGGCGATAATCAATGCAGCGCGTACACGGTATGTGGCTCGGTCTCGTACAAAATTGTACATACGCGTGCGATGTTGATCGCGGATTACTCCGTGCGCATCCCAATTATCACGCGGGGATCGTGATTCGTATGAAATCGGTCCACTCACGATTTCGTGAGCAAAAGGCGCACAAAATTCGGAAGCGCGCTCCTATGGTTGAAATCGCGTGCTGTCACGAGCCTAGTCTCGTCCCCAGCCTGATATGCATTAGCAATATACAGTCTGGTGAACTCCTGTACACATTTCTGTCCTGCGATTACATAACATTGCTACCCAGGCCCAACGTCGGGAGGAATGCAGTGACGTATTAATGTAATTAGCATTAAGCAAGAATGCAATTAATTAGTTACTAGAATTTCAATTTGACGAAGCTCATTGGGAAGCCATGGATTGCAAGCTGTGTGGCAAAGACTTAAAGGAGGAACGTCGTCGGCACTTTGTTTGTTCAGTATCCACCTCTACTAAGATAGCAATAGATAGTGCACTTTGGCATGAAGGTCGCGGCTATCTCGAGTTTTTTAATTCGCAGACGGATGGATACGTATGTACGCGGGAGAAACTGACAAGGGGAGAAACGACCAAAACAATGCTGTGCTTGTCGTCCTTTCTCATTCTCGATAGCTCAACGAATGCCCAAGGCAAAATGGCGTAACAGAGTGACTTTCCATACCCAGTTGGAAGGCAAACGAAGCCATCCCGACTACCGAGAACGTCTGCCGCTATTCGTAGCTGTTCGTCTTTCAGTGTACAATAACCCATACGTTCACCTGCTGTCTTAATCGCTTGCTGTACACCCGCCATTGTCATCGATTACGAATAACTTTAAACAATAACTGAGGTATGCAATTATTGCATGCCTCGAATCTGATTGGTGTCCCAACATTCCGGGACGACGGGACAGAAATGAGTACACGAGTACACCAGACCCTCTTTTCACGTAGCGGTGATGTAATCCATCCGCTGCTCTGTATGAGGGTCTGGGAACGAGACTATCACGGGCCCGCAATCAAAGCCCTGAACTGCTGTGAATTTACTGGTGACCGCCTATTTCTGCATATGCACAACTCATAGTCAGTTTTATCGAAAGTCCTTTTGTTGTTTACACTGTGTGGCACTAAATAACAACTTTCTCAGAACAGAATAAGCAGGATAAAATGACAAAATAAGAATACAAAACAAATCTAGATGCACACCAAAGATAATGCGTAACCAATTGATTTACATTTTTAGTAATTATATCCTTGTTGACATAATTTACTGTTCTCAAAATGATACAACAACAAAATGTTTATTTATGTGCAATGGACGTTCTGCAAGTCAGCAATTGTGTTGTGCCCTATCTCCTATTGGAGTGCAACCCTTTGTTCCAATTGCTCCACCACATTTCTTACATACTTTATCTGAATAAAATAGGGATTCTTCAACCTTGTGAACCACACTCATGATACCAGATGTCACAATGGAGAGAGGAACCATCTCTGTGTGGCACATGGGTTCGTTGGGCTTACAAGAACATTTAGTACATTTTTTTAAAGGAAGCTTTTTATGTACCTTCAGTTCTATGCCAATTCGAGTTTTAGTGGATTCATATGTGCTTTGTGAGGGAGTAAAATGTAAATAAAATTTTTCTAAAGCACTTTTAGTAAGACATGCTTTAAGCCATTGTAGCTTTTCAGCTTCCTTCAACTTATACCTTGAAGCTACTTTTTCAAACTGTGATAGCCACCATTCCCAATCATCACCATCATGATATTGACAATATTTCATTTCTACTATAGCAGTGAAGGAAAGGACAGCTTCACTTAGTGTAGAGAATGAAATGTCATTTATTCCATTAGATATCATGATCTCCTTGATTTTTAGAACTGTCATCTTCTCTGCTCCACCTGGGAAGGCCTTTCCAGCATATTTTTTCAAACGTAAAATAAAGGAATGTACACTTTCCTTATCTGCTCTCACCACATTGTTAAACAAAGTTGTATGTATTTCTTTATCCATTGCCCTTTTAGCATCAAAATAAGTTGCCTTACATTCCTTTGGAATCTTGCAGTAATACATTGTTCTAGCAGGCTCTACCAAAGACGCATCAAACCATTTTAACATAGCATCATCATCCAGTGAACAGGAATGCACTATTTGATCAAACTTTGCAATCCATTCATCCCATTCACAAACGTCACCTGAATACTTTATTTCAGCGGCGCTTGGATCAGACAAAATTTTATCAAGTACACATTTACCAAGTTGATCAGGGGGATAAATCTTCTCTCCAAGGTTTCTTAATTCATCAGTATATTTTCTCCATGTTTGTCCAAACTGCCTTTGTCGCTTTTCAAACTTGTTTCTGTATATTTCCACTCCTAATAGTTTCTTGACCTTGTCAAAGTCGCTTTGAATTTCGACAATTCCAGAGAACAGAGTTGAAGCTTTACCAGTGAGTCGAAGCTGAAGATATCTCAATTTTATATCATTGTCCGTTATTTTCTTTGTATGTAAAGACTTCTCAAATGTATGTATCCATTTCTCCCAGTTCCCATCTTCAGTGTATGGTGTTGGAACTGCTTCATATGCAGACACAGTTAGTATAGCATCATCTAATGATGTTGGTTCTTCATGGAGTATAATGTTTTGATCTTTAATTATTGAACAAAGCTGCTTTAAAACGATCTTATCTAAGTCAGAATTACTTTTGCCAGGATAGCAGTCCTTTGCTAGAGAGCATAGTTCAATTTGTAGTGTTTCCCAAGTTTCATAATCTTTCTTTTTTCTGCCCATAAACCTTGATATGTACAAATTTTTTTGGAGGTTATGAATTGTCAAGTCATAGTCTAGCTTGTATTCCTCAGGTAAGGCATCAAAGAGTCTCTTTGCTTCACCACTCAGCAGGCATGACAACCAGAGTATTTTCCTTTTTATGCTTAGGGAATGCTTCTTTGCAGCATTTTGAAACTTAAATTTCCATTGAATCCAATCATCTTGATCACAGTATACTGGAACCTCTTCGTTGGCTAAAATAACATCAACAGCTTCATTGAGACATGTCCACTGTTTCAAATCAGGTGCACCAACTTCTGACACAATCCGTGCAAGTACAACTTGTTCTTGGTCATTTGCAGACATTTCAGGATGAATCCTATCTACTAGTGATGAAAGATATTTGGCATACTCATGCAATCCCCTCTGGGGAACTCTTCTTGCAGATACAAATCTTTCTTTATAAACCTTTTCGCCAATACATTTAATTGCCCTGTCAAAATTTGTTTTATCTTCTGATAGCATTTCATCAAAGATATTTTTTGCACTTCTAATAAGCTTGCAAGTAAGCCATTCTAATTTCCTTGTGTTGTCTAACAAATGTTTATCTACAAATTGTTGAAAACTTTGTATCCATTCTTCCCACCATTCTCCCTCTTCATTGGCATAGGCTGGTATTTCTTCTTCTGACATTACATTGATAGCTTCATTGAGAGAGGTCCATGGTTTTGACCTATTCTCTTCACTGCCTTGCAAAAGTATATGCTCCAAAACTATTTTATCTTTATCTTCTCTGTCAGGATATGCTTTCTGCACAAGTGAAAACAGCTCTGTTGCATACTTACTCCAAGTATGTGTCATGTTCCTTTTGCTGGATTTAAACTGGTCAATGTAGATAGCTTTTGTAAGTCTGTCAATCATTTGTTCATACTCATGGATATTTGATTGCAAATTATGAAAGGCTTTCTGGGCATTCCCACTGAGTAAACTGCCAATACAGATAGTCATGCTATGATCATCTAGCTTGTGATTCTGTGCTACATGTTCAAATTTCTCCCTCCATTCTGCCCAGCTTTCATTGCTTTCATTTGAGAAAGGTAGCATTTCTTCTGCAGCAGAAATAACATCAATAGCTTCATCAAGTGAGTTCCAGTGTATTGATTTGAGAAATTCATTGACTTGAGTCAATACATGTTCTAGTACTACTTTTTCTATTTGTTCCAGCTGTATCCTTTTTCCTAAGGAAATAAAGTCTTGTACATAGCTGTTCCATGTCTCTGATTTCCTCTTTTGCCTATGATGCAACCAATGATCGAACATTTTTTTGAGATAGTTTGCTATTAAAACCTCCAAATCGATATTTCTGTCTTCAAGAACACTGACAAATATTTGGAGTGCTTCTCCACCTAGACGTGTTTGAATGCATCTGATCATTTCATCATATTTCAAATCTTTTGTGAAACAAATAAACCTCTCCACATTTTTAGTCCACTTTTCCCAACCAACTACTCCATGAAACACTTCAGGTATGTATCCCTGAGCAGCTAAAAAGGAAATTGCTTCATCGATCGTTCTTGGTGTGAGATTAAAGTGAATGTGTCGTGTTGAAACTATTGCTAAAAAGCAATTCAGTGTCCAGCTCTGCCTTTCAGATTCAAGCATCTCGGGATATGCGCCAGCTGATAGCAGTGAAAGTTCTTTGCCTAGATCTATTAAGTTTCCCTCCATCAGGTTGTTTTTGGAATCAAAACTGTTTTTATACAGCTGTGTACGGAATGCATTCTTGGCACTATGATAGTCTTTCCTAGACTCTTCAGGCAAGCTTCTAAAGCATTCTAAGGCACTTCCTGTCAGTCTACTTTCCAGCCATAATAGGCGTGTACTGCTATCCAATGAATAGTCATCAGCTTTATACTCGAAGGTTTCAAGCCACTCATCCAACCCATTGCTGTCATTTGCTGCAAAGGGTTGATTAATTACATTGACAGCAAAATTCACAGCAAGAGCTTCATCAACTGAATTCCATTCCTTAGTCTGTATAGACAAATGCAAATAAGGTTTCAGGCGACAAAGTACCAATCTCGACTTTTCTACTTGTAGTTGATATGGATAGGCCTTTTCAGCTAAGCCTGATAGTACTTTGGCATATATTTCCAGTTCTTCATTTGTCTTTTTCTGCCTTGTTTCAAAGCATCTGGAATACACATTTGTTTGAACACCTTCCTTAACAGCTGTGTAACTTAATTGGCCCTGTGCAGCCATGGCATCCCTTTCAAGGGCAGTTAGAATGTTAAGTGCATGATCATTAAGCCTGGCTTTGAGCCATTTAATCCTGTCATTCTCATCCAAATCTCTTCGTGAAGTTTCCTGCTCAAACTTTGTTATCCAGTTTTCCCATGCTGCTTCACCACCTTCTCCAGAGTAAGGAACAGGTATAACATCTTCTGCCATAAGAGTAATGACCAGGTCATGAAGAGAAATGTCGTTTGAAAACATTGGGTGGTTCTGAACCTGAGATAAAACACGGCTCTTCACTTGACTTTTGATTTCCATGTCACTTTTCCTGGGGTATGCTTTCTTAGCCAGACCAGTCAGGGCATTGGTTAGATCACCCCATTCTTCATTGGGTTTCCTTTGTCGTGCATCAAACCTACTGATAGCTAGCCTTTCTTCTTCATCATCACTGACTGATCTCATTGCACGCAGTTGCTTTGAATTGTCAACGTGACGAACAAATTCTTCATATGTACTTTTTCCAGTAAATGTTGGTGCTGACTGAAGCACTTCATTTTTCCTCACTTCTGGTCTAGTAGTTCTTACCTTATGTAACAGATCTTCTGTTGACATATTAAGTGGAATGTATATAATTGGAGGACAATGGATATCATCCCCTGAGACTTTTTTCAAGGCAGTTGTAACAAGACTACCTAACTGCTCTAACATTTGTGGGGTGAATTCAACATTCTGGTACTGTTCTTCCTGCGTTGCAACAATGGCCATGCGTTCAAAAATGGCATGCTCAAAATAGTAAAAAAGTGTAGCAAGTTCATCTTGAAAAGACGCATCAATGCGTTTTGTTAAACCTCTGAATGGCAAAAAGTAAAGCACTAAATCGAAAGCTATATCAAGTAGATTCTGAATTTCACTGACTGAATCTATTATTCCTGTGTTAACTGAAGATTTATCCTTTAGGCTTGTACCTCCAAATCCTTTTACATCCAATACTCGAATGCATGTATCTTCATTTGATAACATCTGGGATTGACTCGTAACACTGTCATAACCATCCCCAGTAGTAAATGATAACAATGTACCCTCAGGTATGTTGCTACCTTTGAGCAAATATGGATCAGTCTCACATGTCCACTCTTTAATGCTGCAATTCGCCTTTGTTGTGACAACACTGTCATCAATTCCCAACAGTTTGTTACATGTTGTACTTTTTCCTTGCCCTGTTCTTCCAAGTATGACTATAGTAAAGTAATCCTTGACATCCTGTACTGTTGTTGCTGTAGACATATTCAGATCCATATATACATGTAAAGAATAAGGTTGTGCATTAATAAGCACTTTAATATATATCATGTATACCTTAGATATATAGATGATAGAAAACAGATCAGGGCGGAGTCTGGGCACACTTACATGTACTATTAGCAATGCAGCATCTATATGTAAAGTACACTATGCCATCCAACTAATCTAGATTTAAACTCAGTTTTAATATATGTTAGAAGCCCATTCGTGAAAGTCTGTCCAAGTTTCACATTACCCATATACTGTACTATGCATATACTGTACCTAACACTGTATTGAACAATACTAGTATCAGGATCCTAGCTATTACCCAATCATAACCAATTATATTACCAGGACCACTACTGACACCAAGCTATAATACCAACGTTCAGGAGTGTAAGCCAATTGTATTACTACTTCAAAGGCCACCCAATCTGCCAGGTGTATAATTACCTTTAGACATAAGGCACGCACTGCTTGCATCTGGATCATCTCCTGAGTGCAGCTCACTGCTAGTGTCAGGAGTACCGACATTGCAGCCACTGATTCCTTCCATCCTATCAGCAAATTCCTCCTTTACAGATGAAGTAATTGACTTGGTAATTGTTTGTGCACTAAGCTGGACAATAGTAGAAATTCAAATTTAGATTGTGGTACTTCCCTTTCTGGCTTCAGCACACAATAGTTTAACATCAAAACAAACATTTATCATCGTGTCAACTAACAATACTGAGAAACATTGAACTCTAGCGTTTAGTATTCATTAATGCACCAGTCATTATGCCCGATCTTGTACTGTACATAGTAACTCTAAAGATGTTTGTAAATGGTTGCATGCATCTCTCAAGAACTATACTTCAGGAAAAATACATTTGCGTTCACTTAATGTGTGATCATAGGGGTAAATGTTATACTGTAATAAAGGTATTTGTGTTTCCACAACAAAAGAGTGTAATATAAGCTATTAGATTGCAGCATTTCCGAAGGTAAAAGCTGTAATATATGTAATTGCAGCGTCCGGTTATGCCATATGACGCACATGTATTAGGGTCTGGGACAGAGACTAAGAAGAGTGCTGTAAGTGGCATGGGGAAGTCTAGTCTGAGTTCATTTTCAATGTTCTTTCATTTAGTGAATACTTAACCTGAATTTACTTTAATTATATTATAACACAAACCTAGCGTATTAAATATACTAGTATACGAATTGAACATTAATTAAAACACTTTACTCATCACTATAAGTCCTCTAGTACTGGCAGAGTAGACAAGATCCACATGAAGTTCAAGAACCGAAGACACTTGGCGGTGATGTAATCCACCCGCACTGTGACGTATTCTGGGTCTGGGTGCAACCCAATGAATTCATGCGCAATTTTGACTGGATTTTAGTTTGCATGGGGGTACGCAACGGGGCGGGGTGGGGTGGGGGTGGGTGGGTGGGGGGGGGGGGGGGGTCGACGGGAGCGAGAACGAACCCCCTCCCCAAAGCGAGGTCACTTTACCTTTACCCTTGAAAGTAATCAATCCGTACTTACATTCGCGCGCGATCGCGCGAAAATCGAAGTGGTAATGATTTACTGCCCAATGATTTAAGTTATTAATAATTTCACCTTACGTCACTATCGATTGTGTACGTGTGTGTACTAGTATGCCAGGAAAAAAGGATTGGTTATAGTTTTAGTACAGTTCAAAAGGATTGATTATACAAGGGTGTAAATAATCACGCCATGGTTTCAGGCCTCGCAATGTGTTGACCCTGTGCTGGCAATGCACACCGGAGTAGCCCGGGTGCCATTGGAAGCGTAACGGTCATGGTCCATACTGTGCGAATTGGGGTCTAGAAATAGTTATTCGGGGAAATCGTCTCGTATCCAGACCGGCGTATGTACAGCAGCGGATGGATTACGTCACCACTACGCTCGTACGTCCTGTGACGTATGCGGGTCTGAGAGCACCTCTTCAGAGCATGTTAGCCAGATACCCCATGCAGATAGTGGCAGTGGACATAGTCGGACCATTTCCGTCGGGTGAGAGTGAAAATACTTATGCATTGGTGGCCTCCGACTATTATTCTAGATGGGTAGAAGCCTACGGTATTCCGAATCAAGAAGCTGAAGTCTGCTGAACCGTCGCAACAAAACTGGTGGATGAATTATTTTGCCGATTCTCCATACCCGAACAGATTCATTCGGATCAGGTCGGCAAATTGAATCTAACCTCGTGGAGGAGATTTGTAAGCTGCTTCATGTCAACAAAACTCGTACAACACCGTATCATCCCCAGTCAGACGGCCTAGTAGAGCGATTCAATCGCACGTTGATTAGCATGTTGGCGACAACAGTGAACGAACTATCCGTAGAGTGGGATAAATGTCTCAAAAAAGTGTGCATGGCTTATAATATGTACATCTGTTCACCCCTCAACCGATGTTCCGGCGCTATAAGCTCCCACTTGACATCATATATGGCTCTACTCCAATTGAACCTCAGCCAGTCCACGAGTATGCAAAGAATCTGGAAAGGAGTTTGGAGGATGCCTACACTTACAGTCAGAGAGCACCTTGGCACTATTGTTGAGAGGCAGAAGGAGGTCTACGATTTGAAAGTACACGTGAAAGCGTTTGAGATTGGTGACTTGGTGACTTGGTGTGGCTGCACAACCCGGTTGTGGGTCGAGGAATGGCAAAGAAATTACACTGTCCATGGAGTGGACCGTTTACAATCATAAAGAAGTTATCATCAGTGGTGTACAGGATACAAGACACAAGAAAAGCTCGGAAGAATCGGAAAGTCGTGCATTTTGACCGTTTGAAGCCGTGCGCAGAAAATACTCGACTGGATGATTCTAAGGCCACTCCAATAAAATGTTTAGTTCTGGTTGAGTACCTAAATTCCTCGAAAGTGATGCGGGCGGGCGGGTTGTTATAATTCTTCTTCTTATTTTTGGGGGACTGAACTAACCAATACATTATCTAAAATAGAAATTATTAAATTGTAATTAAATAAACGTGCACTCTAATTAATGGAAATTTGAACAATCCAATTTACTTCTGTAGTAGTCATTTTCCATACTTGTGTACTCGAGGTAAGTCTTTACAACCCGCACTCTTCCCTGGCTTCTTAAACCAACTCGTACACACGCGCTCCAGCATACATCTGGTATGGATCATTGATCAATAATTTATTTAGACCATTTCTGAAAATCCATGCGGGCGGTAAACCAGAAACTAAACATTTTATTGGAGTGTTCATCTGTTTTCCAATACGTGACAATGACTTTATAAATTTTAGATGGCATTAAAAGTTTCACAAAATGATATAGAGTACATTGAACGAGTGTTCATTCTTAATGGCCTTTACTTTGAACATATCAAACATGTTCAAAGTAAAGGCCATTAAGAATGAAATATCTGATAAAACCGTTAGTATTGTACTTCTCTGAGCTTCAGACAGTTCTGGAAACTCTTTCTCCAAATTCTCAATATTTTCTACAACAGAAGGTAATTTCTTTTCGATACTTCTCTAAAACTGTCCTTCTTTTGATTCACGCGTTTTTGTCGTTGGTCTGTATTTTTGCAATGTTTTGCTCATGCATGCACTTGGCACACATGCCTGCTTTCCTAGCTTAGATTTTATTATTTTATCTTGATCATCGGGTGGGTGTGAACACAACCATAATAATATTTTATTCATCTTTGCCATCTAGAAATCCCACTCTCATGTTTGCTTGATTGACTGCTTGCTAGAGTATTAACTGAAAGTGAAAAGGAAGGATATGTGCATGTGCTTTGGGGATTATCAAATGGAAGTCCAAATGGCAGAATTAGATGCAAAGCAATATCACCCCAAGCTCTAGAAAGATGCTTCTTCACATCTTTGACAATTTGAAGCAAGCGAAGAATGGAAGTGACATGCCCCTTTCAACTATTATGGCTGTTTCATTTGGGTTGTCATTGGTTAAATTGTAGTTTATGCACAACACTAATCCATTTCTTATTACAGGAGCTGTAAGGGCACCATGCTCACTGAAATCAATTATATATTCTTCAATGTGGCACTCTAGATCAAGAACAGTCTTCATTCTGAATAGCAACAAAGCAGATTAGAACGTTATTTTGTTCATGCATGCATAATATATGGGACAGTTTCCGCGAAAATTGCCCCACGGTCATATTATAAAATGTTATAAAAATGCATCGCGGGTGAATCGCTATAACTTCCCAACGGTTAACGCTATCGACTTCCTATTTGCAACACTTCATACTACACCATTTCACTACGGGATAACTTTTTGGGGGGCCTTGCACTAGTTCATTGCTGATGCTACGAAGTCCGATACCCCATGAGGTTCAAAACCGCCACATCTTCAGGTAGGAGCATTCAAATCACTTCAAATTCAGTATGTACGTACAGGGGTCCTGTTGCTATTGATGTGTTCAGTTCGTTAATTTTTACTCTATCCGTCACGGAGATACAGCTGTGCAAAGTTAATGCACATTTCCCGCTCGATTGCACCATTTTTGCATGCACTCCATTCTCCCAATCCACAATAAATTTTGATAACTTCTTTGTTCCGCCCATTTCTCCTTAAACTAAGCGTTCCAACTGTTTTGTCTCACTCAGGCAGTGAGTTTATGCGGGAAAGCTCAGTTCCAGACGATCGTACCAAATTAACGGACCCAAGTGAATGGTTGCAGTCAGTGCCGTTGAGGGGGGGGGGGGGGGGGGGGGGGGGCAGGGGGGTAAGCTACCCCGGGCCCCGCGGCAAAAGGGGGGCCCCGCGATCCCTAAGAAAAAGTTTGTTCGACAATTTTTCAATTCTGACTGCCAATGTAAATCCTTTTCATGTTTCATGTTGACGCGCTTTTCACGCACCATTGCGAAAAAAAATTGTAATGAAAATATTATACTTTTAAATGGTTTTTGGCGATAAATGGAATTCCGGCATAGTCCTGTGTCAGGGATGCCAGTCAGGGCCACCCTGCATGGTCAGCATGAAAGTGTGAACGAGCTGCCCCTATACACAGCAATCTGATACTGCTGAACATGTATGTAACATGTTTGCATCAAGTCTGTTACATACATGTTCAGCAGTAACATCCTGTACCAGACAAATAACTTTTGGCTGTGTAGTGCTATTAGCAAATGAAAAATGCGTCGATACGAAAGTGGTGCTGCAAAACGAAAGAAACTTACTGCTGCTAAAACTGAGATCGCGAAGTTAACAAAACTCGATTCTTTCTTTCAAGCATCCGAATTTTCATCCTTGGATACATGTACATCAGTTACATCTACCCAAAATAATAAGTAATTTTAGTCCATTAATATTATTTATTTATTTTAAAAAAGTATTAAGGAGGGGGCCTCTCGTGAGAGTTATTATGTTAAAAGAAGAAGAACGCTACTCAGTTCCAGACGATCGTACTTAAAAAAGTATTAAGGAGGGGGCCTCTCGTGAGAGTTATTATGTTAAAAGAAGAAGAACGCTACTCAGTTCCAGACGATCGTACCAAATTAACGGACCTATAACCTTGCGCCTCCCACGTCGCCGGCAGTATTCAAAACGGCACGCGTAAGGCTATTTGCTATGCACTCACATCATCCTCTAGTCGTGTAATAAAGCTTTCCTATTTGCCATCATCTTGCTAAAATCATCGTCTTATATCTGCCACGCCCACTCGGCTACGATTTCGGTCTCGCAAAACTTTCAGCTCACACATAGTACATGAACTCATGCTGGCTCCCACTTGTGAACACACTTGCATTGTTGCGTACATGGCCCTGTACACTATCGTATGGCATATTTTCTTATACACAACCACACACACGCACACACACACACACATACACACACACACACACACACACACACACACACACACACACTCATGTACATCGTACTTGCACACATACATGTGGCAAACAATACACCTGTCTGATGATAGTACAAACACTCTCACTCACAAACATTGTCACATGCACATGTATTCTATTCAATTCAACTGTACTTGTGCATGCCTGTACAGACCACTGATTCTATGTAAATTTGTGTACCAAGCTTTCTGTACATGTATCGTGTCTCCAAGGATTGAATACATTGTGTCCCCATCTGGTCCTCTACATGTACACAAACATTGCACATTTGCATAACACACACACCACTGTATAAATGCACACACAAAAACGCTCACACACAACATATAGATACACACACACACACATACGGACACGGACACACTCACAGACACAGGCACAGACACACAGGTACACATGAAATACACATAGACACACGCACAACACACACACAGACACACACAGACACAGACACACACACAGACACACACAGACACACACACAGACACACACACATAGACACACACACATAGACACACACAACACACACACACACAGACACATACACAGACACACACACACAGACACACACACATGACATAAACACAGACACACATGGACACGGACTCACACACATGAAATTCCCAGACACACACATGCACAGACACACAGACGCAGGCACACATGGACACACAGGCATAGACACACACATGCACAGACACACACATGCACAGACACACACATGCACAGACACACACACACACGCACACACAAGATACACACATGCCATACACGCACAACAGACACACAAGCACACAAAGACACACGCACGAAATACACAAACACACCTACAGACACACACATGAAATACACAGACACGCACACAGACATGCAGACATACAGTACATGTACATGCACACAGACTCATACCAAAAAATACATATAGACACGCACACAAAATAAACATACACACACATGCAGACACACATGCACACACATGGACACACAGATACACACACGACATACAAACAGACACACACATATACAGACACACATGTAGCTACATGCATGTACCTACGTGTATGTACCGTCTCTAAAGTGAGAGCTCTAGGTCATGTACATGCATCATACTCCCAAAGAATTGGTCCTCAGCCCCCATAGGATTGGTGTCCCGTACCACTGTATGCATATCACTGTATTCACCACAGCACTGGGCCCATGGTACAGTATTAAAAAGTGTGTGTGGGCGGGGGGGGGCTGATTTCTTTTGAGCAAAATGAATAATTAAATATACAAGTCTACATGTAGAGATGCACGAATTTTTTTAATCATGATGCGTATGATGTTGTCATTGAAAAAGTTGTTGTCGGCTATCATTCCTTGATGAATTTATACAGTTGGCCAAAAAATTGTGGTGTGTGTGTGGAGGGTCCCTGCAGCGTGCATAAGACTTTAAGTTCTTACATACTCACATCCATCTTTTTGTAGTTAAGTACAATTGTGTAATAAAGCTTTCCTGTTTGGCAAAATCCTTGATCCTTGAACAACTTCTTATCATTCTTTATGCCTCCACTACTCAGCTATGTGGCGCTTGTGTACCAGTTGCAGGGACTTGAGTCTCTCTTTGCCCATACAATATTTAGTTCACACAGAGTACATGAACATGCCCTCATGTTGGTTCACACACCCTGATGCATGTGTATATGTTGTGCACATGCGTCTGTACATCCTAAGCACAACACACACACACACACACACACACACACACATGCACACACACACACACACACACACACAAACCCCCCCCCCCACACACACACACAAACACAAACCCACACACACAAACAAACACACACACACACACACACACACACACACACACACACACACACACACACACACACACACCAGTTTCCTCTGTATTGTTGCAAGCAGACGTATACTCTTCTCTCATCTAGCACTCTGTACAAGCCCTCGTCTGACCTGTAAAAGCCTTTTCTGAGTACAGTATAATGAATATCGTTACTAGCTTGCAATCGATATGTCTGTGTAAACTACCACTGGCCCTGACCTACCACGATCTGCAACGATAAGGGAGGTACAATAATTTCATCGCATGCAGGTCTACTGTATCCATCAGCACAATGTTGTGTGTCCCCCATTGTGATATTTGTACTGTTGGCTATGTCTAGTCTGTCTGTCCTTCTCTGTCTGTCATTGTGCATGCTCTATAGGTGACGTCATAGTTGCCAGTCAGTCTGTCCATCTGTGAATTCCTATATAAGTGTATTGCTTTTGTGAGTGACTGCTCTTGAATATTGACCGCTGCCCGTGATTGGGCTGCACCATCCAACCTACTGGCAATACGCGTGTAACGTGTACAGTGGCGACACTACACCCATGTCGCACTAATTGAATGCAGCGAATTAAACGAGTGTACATGAACTCAGATTGCTGTTCCTCACTATAAGTACAAAGTACGTACTGTGGCTTGCTATAACCTTCTACGAGTAGTCATTTAATTTACTACATACAAATTAGTACAGTGTGACACGCAACACTGTGCTGCCTCTTCTTGATGAAAAAAACGCAGTTTTTTTTTGAAGGGCGATGGTTCTGCCTGGCGATGAATTTCCCTATCATTGCTGATTGCGGTAGGTCAGGGCCCGTGGTTAGTTTACACAGACACAATGGATAGCGATATTCATCATTCATGAGCCACTCAAAAGGAAAAACAGAAGCCTCTTGAGCTAAGCGTTTGCTAACCATGGCATATCTGTCCTTATTTGTGTCAGGTGACAGTCCTATAAGGACACAATGTATGCATAAAGGACTGGTCCAATCCTATGACACTACATACCTACATGTGTAGACATGTCTCATGGTCTCATGAGCTGTTCAATGAATGCATGTGCAGAGAAGGCATTCAGTGAGAGAAAATGTGTGTACCATCATTATCAGGGAGCACTACTGTTTTTTCCACATGAACAACAGTGTGTGCTTCGTGTGTCACGTGTCTGTGCACATGTGCGAGTCTGTATGTGCGTCTGTATATCTGTGTGCATGTGTGTATCTGTATGTGTGTCTATGTGTATTGTGTGTGTATCTGTAAGTGTGTGTCTGTTGTGTCTGTGCATGTGTGTCAATATGTATTTTGTGCGTGCGAGTCTGTGTGCAAGTCTGCGTGTCTGTGTGTTTCTGTGTGTGTATGTCTGTGTATTTTGTGTGTCTATATATTTCGTATGTGTGTCTGTGTGTGCTTGTGTGTCCGTGTGTGTGTGTGTGTGTGTGTGCGTGTCTGTGTGTATGTCGTGTGTGTATGTTCCTGTGTATGTCTGTGCATGTGTGTGTCTGAGTGTTTTGTGTGATTGTCTCGTGTGTGTGTCTGTGTATTTCGTGTGTGCCTGTGTATGCATGTGTGTCTGTGTGTGCCTGTGTGTGTGTGCTAGTGTGTATTTCATGCATGTGTGTGTGCATGTGTGTGTGTATGTGTTTGTCATATGTGTGTGTCGTGTGTTTTGTGTGTCCATGTGTGTGTCTGTGTATCTGTGTGCGTGTGTCGTGTGTTTTGTGTGTCCAGTGTGTGTCTGTGTATCTGTGTGCGTGTGTGTGTTTGTATGTGTCTGTGTATGTGTGTGTCTGTGTGCGTGTGTGTGCGTTAGTGTGTCTGTTTGTGTGTGTTTGTATGCATCTGTGTGTATGCATATGTGTCTGTGTGTGCCTGTGTGTGCATGTGTGTGCTAGTGTGTATTTCATGTATGTGTGTGTGGATGTGTGTCTGTGTGTGCTAGTGTGTATTTCCGTGTGTGTGTGTACGTGTGTGCGTGTGTGTGTGTGTGTTTGTCATATTTGTGTGTCCATGTGTGTGTCTGTGTATCTGTGTGTGTGTGTTTGTATGTGTCTGTGTGTTGTCATGTGTGTGTCTGTGTGTGCGTTTGTGTGTGTGTGCGTTAATGTGTCTGTGTGTGTGTGTTTTTATGCGTCTGTGTATGTCATGTACGTGTGCGTTAGTGTGTCTGTGTGTGTATGTCATGTGTCAGTGTTTGCCTGTGTGTGTGTGTGTGCGTTAGTGTGTCTGTGTGTATGTCATGTGTCTGTGTGTGCCTGTGTGTGTGTGTGCGCGTTAGTGTGTCTGTGTGTGTGTCATGTGTCTGTGTGTGTGTGTGTGCGTTAGTGTCTGTGTGTGCATTTGTGTCTGTGTGCGTATGTCATGTGTGTGTGTGCGTTAGTGTGTCTGTGTGTGCATTTGTGTGTCTGTGTGTGTATGTCATGCGTGTGTGTGTGTGGCCTGTGTGTGTGCATGTGTGTGTTATGAAAGCTTGGTACACAAATTGAAATGCAATCAGTTGAATTGAATAGAATGCATGTGCATGTGACAATGTTTGTGAGTGAGAGTGTTTGTACTATCATCAGACAGGTGTATTGTTTGCCACATGTATGTGTGCAAGTACGCTGTACATGAGTGTGTGTGTGTGTGTGTGTGTGTGTATGTGTGTGTGTGTGTGTGTGTATGTGCGCGTGTGTGTGGTTGTGTATAAGAAAAGATAGTGTACAGGGCCATGTACGCAACAATGCAAGTGTGTGCACAAGGGGAGCCAGCATGAGTTCATGTACTATGTGTGAGCTGAAAGTTTTGCGAGACCGAAATCGTAGCCGAGTGGGCGTGGCAGATATAAGACGATGATTTTAGCAAGATGATGGCAAATAGGAAAGCTTTATTACACGACTAGAGGATGATGTGAGTGCGTAGCAAATAGCCTTACGCGTGCCGTTTTGAATACTGCCGGCGACGTGGGAGGCGCAAGGTTATACTGCAACCATTCACTTGGGTCCGTTAATTTGGTACGATCGTCTGGAACTGAGCTTTCCCGCATAAACTCACTGCCTGAGTGAGACAAAAACAGTTGGGAACGGCTAGCTTAGTTTAAGGGAGAAATGGGCGGAACAAAGAAGTTATCAAAATTTATTGTGGATTGGGAGAATGGAACACGGGTTGCATGCAAAAATGGTGCAATCGAGCGGGAAATGTGCATTAACTTTGCACAGCTGTATCTACGTGACGGATAGAGTAAAAATTAACGAACTGAACACATCAATAGCAACAGGACCCCTGTACGTACATACTGAATTTGAAGTGATTTGAATGCTCCTACCTGAAGATGTGGCGGTTTTGAACCCCATGGGGTATCGGACTTCGTAGCATCAGCAATGAACTAGTACAAGGCCCCAAAATAAGTTATCCCGTAGTGAAATGGTGTAGTATGAAGTGTTGCAAATAGGAAGTCGATAGCGTTAACCGTTGGGAAGTTATAGCGATTCACCCGCGATGCATTTTTATAACATTTTACAATATAACCGTGGGGCAATTTTCGCGGAAACTGTCCCAAATATATATAAATGGCTTGATAATATCTATGTGTGGGCACCACCTTATTACAATCTACAACAATAGACACAGACTACTCTGTTAACACTTCAAGTGGATTTTGTTTACAACTATGTGCTTCGTAGAATAGGGTGTGTAATAAATAGAGTTGTCACGACATTATCACAACACACATTGTATTACAAAAAAGGGCTACTTTGTTATGCTTTTTACATATGAAATCTATGCTAATCTACTAGGCTGAAGCATAAATATAGTCAATTAAAATAATGTTTCCAAGCCCACCCTTTGGGCAGCATCCAAACCTCCTGAAACTTTATACCATACTTACCTTGAACTTATAGTAAATAAAAATTACTACTGATTCTGTGACTGTGCTTCAAAGAACAAAGGCAAGATTCATTCGCAAAATTTTACTATAAATTGAATGCGCCTGATATGGATGGATCATGAAGTAGCTTGAATTTCCTCTATTGCGCTGCATTCTATACAGCCAATTACCATACTTGATCGAGCAATGAAGTCGGTAAGCCACTCAACAATAACGGTGCAAGTTTCTACGCTTCTTTGTAATCTTCTCAAACTTTCACAATTCCAGTCTAGTTTTTGACGTATTTTTTGATCAACTTTTTACGGACCCGCGATTTTGTCAACTACCTATTTGGAGAGATCTGAAACAAACTCTTTTGTGTTGATGAATGCAGCGAAAACAACAATCCATTTTCGCGTCGATTACAGCCTGTTTTGGTACCGCTGATACGTTTGAATTTGTGATTAGTCCCGTATCGTGCAGCAACAGCACGCACACCAACAGCTTTATCATTTACAAGGTCACTCACTACTTTTTAACACTTTAGGTGCCATTTATTTATCATTTATACCACTATTTATGCTTCATTGATTGATTAATATTTAGGCGAAAAAGAGGGTGTGTCATCCGTTGTTCGAACCACTTTTCTTGGTAAAACACGGGTGTTAACCACGGTTAACATCCATGGTTTACCTGCAGATTTAGAACTAAAGGAGAATGCTTCTCACCGAAAGAAAGTAAGATGAAACGTACATCCTCAGTTCCTCACGTTGTACATGTACAAACCATGCATGGTTGATCATGTATCAATAGGCAGCAACGACGTGGACTCCTAGCTGAGGCTTTGGGAACGAAAGGGAAGCAAACTACACTGCTGCTTGGCCTCGAGTGGCCATGCCAACCTTTTGTCCCAGCAAGAATTCCTCCAGGCAGAAAATACCTAACTTGTATATTTATATATAGGCACTTTGTAAATTGCCAGTTATAGAGACTCTTACGAAATACGAAACCGAGACGATTAAAGCCCATGGTATCTGAACCTGCGTCAGCAGGTTCAATATAGGATTGATTGAGGAGTCATGAATGTCATTAAGAATTTTCAGTTGCGTCGCGAGGGACAACGAAGAAACGGATAGCTTTTCTCTTTGCAGCAATCGAACGACAACACCAAGATCTACGTTTTGGTGCTAGTTTCATGTCATAAAACTATGCCCTTCTAGACCAACTAAGAACCTGTTTCTCGTGCCCATGCCCAAAAAAATTGTTGGTCGTCGTCGTCTTCTTCTTCTTCTCCGTCAAGTATAACTCACGCTAGGAATGGTTTTAAAGAACGGCGATAGTACCAATCGCTTCAGAATTTACCGGCGCGGTGCCCCTTAAGGTAATAAAGAAGCTACAACGAAAAGTACTATATACGGTATGGGTATATTACTATGTTCTAAATACAGGAGTATGGATAATTTTAGGCAGTATAAATACTCCAACAGGCACAAAATTATATTTTGGTGTCAGTTTAGTCGTTACTTATTTTGGCTTGTGAAGTTGTTTTTCTAAAAATGCCTTCGCGTAATCGAAAGAAGAGAACGAAGCAACGAGCGGAATACCTCCAAAAGCAAGAAGAGAACAAGGCTAAAGCCCGAGAGCGCTACAAGGCCGACCCTGAAAAAAAGAAGGCCTCTGTACGCGAGAGCTACAAGGCCGATCCTGAAAAAAAGAAGGCCTCTGTACGCGAGAGCTACATCGCAAATATTGAACCTAAGCGTGCTGCTAAAAGGCAGCGATATGGAGAGGACCTCGAGGAGAACCGTGCTGCTAAAAGGCAGCGATATGGAGAGGACCTCGAGGAGAACCGTGCTGTTAAAAGGCAGCGATATCAAGAGAGCGTCGAGGAGAACCGTGCTGCTAAAAGGCGGATATACAGGGGTAATTCAGCTACCATTAAGGCAGCTAGAATGAGTCGGTATTGGAAGGGTCCACTACCACTACCACTACCACCCAAAGGTATGTTATAGCATGCTGTATGTACCATTTAAAATCTAAGGGCTGCTATGCACGTGGCTCATGGCTTCCTGTCATGCACACATTAACACTCTTGTATGCCTGCATGACATATTATCAGATGTACAGTATGGCTTCCTACACGGGATGTTCCCTGGTAAAGGTCAATGTTTGTACAAAAGGTTATTTGTACATGTACATGCATCTGTGTCTGTTACATTGTAAATGTGATGTGCAATAAAGGACTATACACATGTGTGTACTACTGTAATTGCATTTTCAGAAATTTAATTAACAAGTCTGTCATGCGCCCACCGCCTGCAGCAGCGCTGGACCCACGGCCACCGCCAGCAGAAGCCCCGCCACCGCCTGCAGCAGTGCTGGACCCTCCGCCACCGCCAGCAGAAGCGCGGCCACCGCCTGCAGCAGCGCTGGACCCACCGCCTGCAGCGTTACCCCCGCTGATGCTCCCCCCAATGCTGCCCCCAATGCTGCCCCCGCCTTTTTTACTGCCCCCGCCACCCGCATGGCCTTACCCCGGGGGGGGGGGGGGAGAAGAAGAGGAAGAGGCCGAGGAAGAGGAGGCGGCAAAACTATTTATTTTATCAAAAACAACTACACTTATCACTATTAATTTTATTGTTATTGTATAACATTAATTTTACATACGTATTTATTAAAGTTATATAGTAACTTGTGGTCGGGGCAATGCACAAAGCGTTCGTAAGGTATAGACATTTTGTCCATTGCACATCGTTCCTCATCACATTACAGTTATGAAGCTTCGTTGACACGGAGAAAAAAAAACTTATGAAACAAGTAAATAAAAACCTTCTCTAACGAGAAAGTTGGTGGGCATATAGGATTGGCAATGTTGGTGTAAAAAGCACGGAAACAAGTGTGACAGAAATGTTACTGGAAAATTGAAATAGGCCTATATTTAGCCCATTTTCTCAGGCGTGCGCTGCCTAAATGTGACTGGGCTAAATATAGGCCTATTTCAATTTTCCAGTAACATTTCTGTCACACTTGTTTCCGTGCTTTTTACACCAACATTGCCAATCCTATATGCCCACCAACTTTCTCTTTAGAGAAGGTTTTTATTTACTTGTAATATAGCCAAAACAGAAAACTCCTGAAATCAAAAATGTTTGGGGGGGGGGAGGGGCGCTTTAATTCTGATGGTGTTCCTGGTTCCCGCTTAGCAACAGGGACATTAAACATCATCGCAGCTGAACACGATGACTATAGCTTCACGGTGAACATCAATGTCCGGATAGGAGCTCCGGGGGTCGGCAACATATCCACATGCACTGAAGTTGTTCTAGGACCACTGCCGCCAGTATCATTTCTGCTGGCAGTGAGACATCAGTCAGATGAGCAGTTTGTGCAATTTCCTTAATGTAGTCAATAATAGAACTGCATGGGTATGGGTGTATGTGTGCATTTTTTTCTTGCACCTGGCTCTTTTGGGATGGCGCATCTGGATAGTGACAGTAAAAAAGAACTATCCATTTGCATACATTGTGTAAGGAACAGATTCGGTGCCGCATTTTTCTTTGCCATGCATTGGCCTCTCACTTGAAGACAATGGTTGAATAGCAGATGATGAGATTCGTCAATCACTAGGCTAAGCTTGCACTGATGACAAAACAACACGGTGAATGGCTGGGGGGGGGGGGGGGAGCATCATGGCCTGGGCACTATCAAACCCAAAGACATCGTGAAAACACTTTGCACTGATAAAATGTGACTTCTCTCTCCTCTAGCCACTATCACTCTCCCACACACTATACAAGGGTCCTGAACCTTGTCACTGTGGAGATCCAATGAGCCTATGTTGCCGAATAGCACGCACGGTCTCTTTATAAACTATCTAGCGTTCTGTGAAAAAAAAATTAACCACAAAAAATACTAACTAAAATGTCAATTGCGGAATGGTGTTTGCAAATGGTGACATTCGTTTCCTCCGTGATGGTGTGTACTGTCCTCTTGAAAAATTGCAGGGCATCCGCGTGAAACAAACCTGAAGTACACCCTTTTACAACATTACAGCTCAAAAAGACGCCCGTTATAAGGAAACGTAATGTAGAGCTTGCACAATAGGATATTTGTGAACAAATGGATAATGGAAGCGAATGAACTCTTTTCTGCACACATTTGACTTTCAAATGAGCAGGTCCTCGTTGTACGTTCCATAATTAGGCATGGCCATTATTTATACATGTATATATTCATTTGCCGTACTGTGTCACTGCTATGAGATAGCAGCCCCATGCAGAGGTAATGATTTCTATTACAATACTAGCAAACCTATGTTCCAGAACTGAATTCATGTATAGAGAGATGCACTTGTGCTTACACAAGTCATTCCAATTTCCAAACCGAAATCAGGATTCTAGTTGCACGTACAGAAGTGTTAATCGATTCAACTCTGCGAGCCGCAGTCAATGTAGTGTACATATATCCTCACATCATGCTGTTTGAATGTCAGTTAACTATTGACAGTTTTTTTTATTTTAACAATCTTTACGATTAAAAACTGCCAACAATAGTTAGACTCTGAAACCGAGGAATGTACGTGGCTGATTTAGAACACAACGAGGGCCTGGGCTGTGACTTTCCCAGCGTAACGACTGCTAAGGTCCAAGAGTATTCCATATACAATTGAAAACAGTGCTGAATCGCATCAAGGAGGCAGCATGCAGATTAGCATGACATATACGTATAGCTAGAATACAAGATTTCCTTGCGCTATAGTTTATGTGTCATTCGAAGTAACTATGCACAGCTAGGCCCCTATACCCCTTCCACAAATGCAATAATAAGCTCTATATGCCAACATTACAGCTCAAAAAGACGCCCGTTATAAGGAAACGTAATGTAGAGCTTGCACAATAGGATATTTGTGAACAAATGGATAATGGAAGCGAATGAACTCTTTTCTGCACACATTTGACTTTCAAATGAGCAGGTCCTCGTTGTACGTTCCATAATTAGGCATGGCCATTATTTATACATGTATATATTCATTTGCCGTACTGTTCTAATTGTGTCACTGCTATGAGATAGCAGCCCCATGCAGAGGTAATGATTTCTATTACAATACTAGCAAACCTATGTTCCAGAACTGAATTCATGTATAGAGAGATGCACTTGTGCTTACACAAGTCATTCCAATTTCCAAACCGAAATCAGGATTCTAGTTGCACGTACAGAAGTGTTAATCGATTCAACTCTGCGAGCCGCAGTCAATGTAGTGTACATATATCCTCACATCATGCTGTTTGAATGTCAGTTAACTATTGACAGTTTTTTTTATTTTAACAATCTTTACGATTAAAAACTGCCAACAATAGTTAGACTCTGAAACCGAGGAATGTACGTGGCTGATTTAGAACACAACGAGGGCCTGGGCTGTGACTTTCCCAGCGTAACGACTGCTAAGGTCCAAGAGTATTCCATATACAATTGAAAACAGTGCTGAATCGCATCAAGGAGGCAGCATGCAGATTAGCATGACATATACGTATAGCTAGAATACAAGATTTCCTTGCGCTATAGTTTATGTGTCATTCGAAGTAACTATGCACAGCTAGGCCCCTATACCCCTTCCACAAATGCAATAATAAGCTCTATATGCTTGATTATATTAGACCATATAAATGCCCCCATATCCCCACCAATGCACGTGTTTCCTCAAAACTCCAATATGAGACTGCCATATTTGTCACGGGTACGCCCAAACCGCATCGTTCGTTTGGGCAGTATAGATTCGTCCACAATGTGGATCGACCCGGTTTGCGTCTACTATACTGTACACGATAGGAAAAATATACTGATTCGTTAATACTTACACATGCATACACGTACCGCCTTTTAAGACCGAAATTGGCAAGCCTTTTCTCACGTACTCGTTCTTTTCTGTGTACAGGTCACCAAGCAATGTTTGCGTCATGTGATCACTCCCACTTCGCGATGATTGCCCTTTAACAGCTGGATATTGAAATGCTTTACAGGATATTGATATGACGCGTATTGCACTCTAATATCTACGAATGGATATCGAGTTTTCAATGTGCAAATTTATAAAATCATGAGTTAGCATTTTTTATTTGAGAATTTTTGTGCGGGATTTTCTTGACATGACTGCGCGTATCCAGCGTGCATGGGTTACCGTATATACAGAATTTGAAAATACTGTTTAACGTAGTTAAACTGGGTTAACGAAGCACCCCTCTTACACATTACTTACACGCCCCACAAGGAGGGCGTAGTCGTGACGGCACGATTGGCAGGACACGTGACTACGACTTCGCGCAGGCGCACGGCAGAGCGAAGCTTCGCAGCCAACAAGTGCAAATTCCTTTTTTTTTTGAGAAGAGAGATATCATGTCCGAAGACAACTCCAGTCCTCCCCCGTTCTCGGAAACGCAGATGCGCTGGCTGAACCGGTTTTTGCCGACTCAACCACCCGCGGATCCACCAACGACAAGCCACCAGGCAGCCGGTGAGCGAGGGGTACGTATGCTAGGTGGCATGGAAATGGGCTCAGTCGGTCCAATAGCGGCCTCGCACAGGACGCGGTCACTGCTCCAGGGCAGGAGATGGGTCCGCGCTACCCACTGCCTTTCTAAAAACGCTGGGGAATTTGGGCTGAATTAAGGGCAACATGTATGCGGGCGATTTTGACATAGTATTCTGCAATGCCCACCGCAGATGGACAACTGCACCCCCCCCCCCCCCCCCCCAGCCGCCAGCTACCGGTGCCTCGCCTAGGCTTCCCTTGTTCGACCCGCTCGAGGCCGCGTCCACAGCGATCCAAGCGGCCACGCTGGCCTTACCATCGCTGCTCGCGCCAGCAGGCATGCCCGCACAAGCCACGCCTGGTTTCTTGACGGCTCGACTGCCCACCAAACTGATGCTCAAGATTGATAATCTCGAATTCATCGAGATAGCTGAACTACTACAAGACGCATGGCAGACAGACACCACCGAGAGTAGTGCGCAAAGCCTGGTTCTCCGCATCCCTCGACGGTCGACTCCCGTCACAGATATCTCGGTGTGGGTTGAGTGCTTTACGCTGATGGCTGCCGTCCTCGCCGCCAAGTACCCCTCCAAAGCCCCGGATCTCCTCATGTACCTGCGTCGTATAGTGTACTGCGCCAGGAAATTCGAGGGCCACGCCTGGGTCACCTACGACCGTCTCTACAGGCGACAGGCCTCGGCCAATAGAAGCCTCAACTGGGCCGCCGAAGACCAGGCGCTATACAATGAGGCGTTCGCCGGGAGGGCTAAGCCCACCTCGAGATGCAGAATATGCCTGAGCGAGCACCACGGAACGGATGCCTGCCCGGACTCCACTCGCCCCCTTTTTGCCCATCAGGAGCCGGATGGCCAGAGGCAAGCACCGCCGCAAGAGATTTGCCGACGGTTTAACGAAAACCGGTGTTTCGTTCGCCTGTGCAAGTACCGGCACGCTTGCTCGACATGCGGAGCACCTCACCCAGCGCTGTCCTGTGGGCAACGCAACGCCCCTGAGAACCCTTACGGCAACAGGGCTATTCGGAGGCCTGCGGGGCGGTAAACGGCGCTGCAGGATACGAGTTAGCTAAACGTACCCTAGACCAGTAGTGTGATGCATGGCAGTGCAACCGGTTGGCAATTATCGCAGCTCCACCCTTACGGGTGTGAATCTGATTGTGTCTTGTTGCATGCTGATTAGCGCAAGCGCACGAGGGTTTCTCTGGGTAAAGATAAAGTCTATACACGTACACGTAGCAATGAGTCGTGCTGATGTTTACCCGGGGCGCACCATCCCCCCCCCCTCCCCATCTCACAGCCACAGGCCACTACGCCTACACGAGCCACCTAATGCAGCTCCAAAGTTTCCTTCCGCGGCCAGAAGGACCGACACCTGGCCCATTACTGGGAGGCTACTCCCCCTTGCAAGCTGACTTGTTCAAGGGCGCCCTCGAAGACCACGCAGACAGGCGGTACAGCGATTACATAACCAACGGACTAGCTGAGGGCTTCAGAGTAGGGTTCGACCGCCGTCAACAGCTACCCATAACCTCCCATCGGTTAGCGAACACGACAGTGTGGTCTCTTCGTACATCAACACCGAGCTAAGCGCAAACCGTCTGCTAGGGCCGCTACCGAGCCACATCGCTCGCTACACGCACCGTAGCCGAATAGGTGTCGTCCCTAAAGGACACAACACAGGGAAATGGCGCCTGATTACAGACCTGTCCTTTCCCCCTGGTTTCAGCGTAAACGACGGTATCAGCTCCGCCCTCTGCTCGCTCAGCTACATCTCAGTCGATACGGCGGCCGCGGTCATCACCAGCCTAGGTCAAGGCACGCTGCTGGCAAAAATCGACGTCCAGGCTCATCCCAGTGCCCCAGACGACAGACCTCTACTAGGCATCGAATGGAAGGGTATAGCGTTTACTGCGACGCGATGCTACCTTTTGGCCTCAGATCAGCAGCAAAGATCTTCTCGGCAGTGGCGGATGCGCTCGAGTGGATTTTGCGTCGAAGGGGTGTCGACCACGTGGCACACTACCTGGATGACTTTATCATCCTCGGCGCTCCCCATTCCTCGCAATGCGCACACAGCCTGAGGATCGTTGTGGACACGTGCGCAGAATTGGGCGTTCCCCTAGCTTTAGACAAATGCGAGGGCCCCAGCACTTGCCTTACGTTCCTGGGAATAGAGTTGGATACCAAGACGCGGACCCTTCGTCTGCCAAGGGACAAACTAGCCAGGATTCTGGACACTCTAGAGACGTGGTAGGAGAAGAAAGTGTGCCGCAGGAAAGAGCTAGAGTCCCTCGTCGGCCTCCTGCACCATGCATGCAAGATCGTCAGGCCAGGCAGGTCATTCCTAAGGCGCATGATCGCGCTGCTGTCCACAGCAAATGACCGCCACGTCATTCGGCTTAACAGAGCCTTTCGCGCCGACCTCGCATGGTGGCGCATGCTCGCCGCTAACTGGAACGGCACCGGGCTTATCTCCCAGGACCGTATCACACCAACCGTCAAACTATACACGGACGCAGCCGGTTCATGGGGATGCGGCGCCTCTTGGAACCAGCAATGGTTCCAGGTCCAGTGGAGCGAATCGGCCACCCCCCTGCCAATATCTGGAAAAGAGATGCTACCCATAATAATGGCCGCGGCCACATGGGGCGCCCAATGGCACGGTCAACTCGTCGCATGTTACTGTGACAACCAAGCGGTCGTTGCCACGCTGGCCACCCGTTCGTCTAAGGAAGAGCGACTTGCACACCTGCTGAGGTGCCTCTTCTACTTCGAAGCGCGGTTTCAGTTCGAGCTGAGAGGGATCCACATACCGGGGGCCCAGAATCAAGCCGCTGATGCCTTGTCGCGTAACCGCATTGATGTATTCTTCCAACAGGTTCCCGAGGCAGATCCGTACCCGCACCCCATCCCGTCCCGGCTGGTGGAAATCCTACTCAGCGAGGACATAGACTGGCTGTCTCCGCTCTGGACGAAGCCGTTCAGTTCTTCTACGCGCAAGGCCTAGCAGAGTCAACGCATCGAACATACGAGTCTGGCATGAAACGTTTCCACCGTTTTTGTGATAGCTATTCCATTTATAACCCGTTTTCTGTAACGGAGCCAATCCTATGCTATTTTGTCGCCGCACTCGCATCCGACGAACTCTCGCCACAGACCATAAAGGTATACCTGTCGGCGGTGCGGGACGCGCACATAGCACTTGGGTTTCCCGACCCTCGGTCGCAGATGTCAATGTGCAGACTTGAGAGGATACAAGCTGGCATCAAGCGCGTGGCAACCACTCGCCGAAAACCAGGTCGAGTCAGGCTTCCCTTAACCCCCACTATTCTGCACGAGCTAAGGTCCGGCTTTCTGGATGGAGAAGCCTGAAGACGGCAACCGGACCCTACTATGGGCCATAGCATGCAGCCATGTGCTATTTCGGGTTCTTCCACCTAGGCGAGCTTCTTTCATCACAGGACAAGCCAAGCAGACTACCACCGCAATGGGGGGAGGTGGCATTCAACCACGGCACTGCTCCCACCATAGTAAGAGTCCACTTGAAGTTCGCGAAATGTGACCAATTCGGACAAGGGGCGGACGTGTTCATTGGGCAGTCGGGCAACGCAATATGTCCCATAGCCGCCTGTCTTTCCTACGTGGCAGTCCGAGGGGACCAACCGGGACCGTTCTTCGTCAAGCGAGATGGTAGACCTATGCTAAAACCAGACTTTGTATCGGAGCTTCGGAGGGCTCTGACCGCCAGGGGATTCGACAGCCTGTCCTTTGCTGGCCATAGCTTCAGAATAGGAGCGGCAACAGCTGCAGCGGCAGCGGGGATAGAGGACTCCACCATCAAGGCTCTCGGTCGCTGGAGCAGCGACGCCTTTTTGAGCTATATTCGAACACCGGGACCGCAACTAGCCGCAACGTCTGCATCCATCGCTCGCATCGTGGACCGTTAGTTGGTAGTTAGCGGTATTCAGTGTCAGTTCATTATCACCGCGCGTGAAGTTCACTCATGGTAGCATTACTTGCACAGGAACAACAAAGCATATCGCTCACATGTATATGATAGACGCACAAATAGACATGCAGGATCGAGCCTCAGCAAAGCATGCTATAGGCCTATAGCCAACCACTCATAGTGCGCAACCCAACACCTTACCACTACGTTTGGGTGTGCAGGCCGCTGTAAAGTACATCGGCCTTTGGGGTTGGTCTGCTCGGGACCTCGCAGAACTGGCACACCCCCAGCCGTGAGGGGCGTGTCCCTGACTCCACCTCCCCAACACTAACTAGATAACCAGGCCGGCAAGAAGAAGCACGGCAGCAGCGACTGACAAACCCGGAGCTACTTCCATTCTGCGTAACGTTAAATACTGTTTAACGTAGTTAACGAAGCACCCCTCTTACACGCCCCACAAGGAGGGCGTAGTCGTGACGGCACGATTGGCAGGACACGTGACTACGACTTCACGCAGGCGCACGGCAGAGCGAAGCTTCGCAGCCAACACGTGCAGATTCCTTTTTTTTTTTTTTCTTCTCCGTTGTCTGACTGGCTACCCGACAACGTGATGAGAGTCAGGGTTGGTCTGCTCGGGACCTCGCAGAACTGGCACACCCCCAGCCGTGAGGGGCGTGTCCCTGACTCCACCTCCCCAACACTAACTAGATAACCAGGCCGGCAAGAAGAAGCACGGCAGCAGCGACTGACCAACCCGGAGCTACTTCCATTCTGCGTAACGTTAAGTAACGATTACTAAAAGCGGCCAAGGGGCTTCGTTTTATAATAACTTAACCCAACAGACCTAAAGTACCTCGTACTCGACCTGACCGCGTAACATGCAATCCCTTGGCAGAGCCCCTATGGGCCAATTGATAGGCTGGAGTCGTATAGGTAAAAGGTGGTAGAGCCCCTTGCCAAAGATTCGTAGCTGCATGAGTGGCAATACACTTCCACTGAAACAAGCTAGGAAAGACTCGTATAGAGGCAGCAGTAAAGGATATTGTGCAACATAGATAGTAGCGGAGTATGATGAAAGTCCTTGTATGGATATAGAAAAAAGCACATATCTTGCGGACACAGAAGGTAATTCAGTGCGCACAGTAAACAGCCATTTATTATATACACGGGTTGCAACTGATTCGATTGGTTTGCATGCGGAGTTGCAGGACATATTAGGTACATGTACAATAATTTACGAGCTCAGTATAATTGCATGCACCAAATCTGAATAAGGAGATGATGTAACAGACAACTGGTACGAAATCTCATTCCAGTGAAGTGCATAACTTGTGAGTGGGGTGTGTGCATGGGCATGTTCAGAGGGTCAATTCATGTACCGAAGTGACCAATGTGCAAACAAAACCTGGTCCTTGGATGTAAGTGGTGAGTAGTGTTTGAATGTTGATACATGGAGTGAGAGCTACAATGATAGAGTGTCTTCTTTTGTCTGTTCAAGCAGGCAGTCACTTCGCACAGCAGAGAACTGATCTGTTTCAGTGACACAGAGCACACCTTCGTTAGTGGTTCAATGGTCTCTAAACTGGCATCTTCTTCACACTCTGAAAAAGATATGCACGTGAGTTGGCTGCACAACAGGCAGCACAGAAGCTGCAAATATTTTAAAATGTAGTTGTTTGCATTTTTGATTTTTAATAGTATTGTCTACATGTAGTAACAAAGAAAGATATTTTAAAGGTTCCCATAACAGGGTTTGGATAGAGTATACACTGGGGAAAAAAGGATTCCTTAAGCTTTAGTTCAAATTTGAGGATTTGACATCATGTTCTCATGGCTATGCTTTATTCCTTGTGTCCAGTAAACAGAACTAACCATCAACTGTCACAAATCATTGCATGGATAAATTTCTCACTTGCTAATTTCACACAACTTCCAAAGTCGGTTATATCAAAAAAGTCCTTCATTTTGTTTTACACTGTTGTGTGGCAATGATCTCCTCATCCCATCAGAAGGGGACCATCAGAAGGGGAGATAAAACAACAGACATGGTGTGGTATCTCTTCGTCTAATGTTTTTGTAATAATTCCATCCCCTCCCTCAAGGATGTTGCAATCTACATGCACATGTATAATTTAGCCAAATGGACATGGCAAACGTGACCAACCATGGATGCTGGCACTGGACAAACTGTTGCTTATCTGTGTGGAGTGCAGCTGAGGTGTGCAGATATCATCCTCTTCGTCCAAGGCGGTATCTGTAACCACTGGCAACATTGTTAATCCTCCTGAGCACCCCCTGTTCCTTAGCAACGGTAGCAATGGAATTAAGGTAACTGAAGTACAATTCTGAGAAAGAGAGGCGACGGGAGAAATTCCTTGAGACCACATATGGAGAAATGGCCCATACATAGGCGGTCATCTTGCTTTTTTTTTCAAATTGAATTTCAAACGCGTTTATAATTTTCGATAAATCGGACTGATTGTGAATATGTGCTTAATAAGATTATACCATGAACCATTTGTAAACTAAAATCAAGACAAAAATTTAATTTCTACCGCGCATAATTTATTCATAAACGAAGCAGTCATTGCGTAATACCTTGCGTCATCTTAGAATTATTAACAGTATGTTGGCTAGCTAGCTAGTAGGGGTTAACGGTTATAAATTTTAATAGCTGTGATGTAACTATCAAAGACAATTTGAATTACAATTATAATTCTACCGATACACAAATTAAAATTAACTTATCAGCTGTGCGTCACTTTCACTGGAGAAGTGGAGCGCATCAATTAGGCACAATGATGCATGCAGGGATCGAACTACGTATGCCCTTCATGCTTTCATCTTCTGAGACGCAGGTGTTTTGGTGAGTATACTATGTGAATTTAGTAGCGTAGCCCCCCCCCCCCCCCCTCTCCCCAAGTGGGCTACATGTACATGTCCATAGCTGTGTCCAGCGGCGTAGTCAGTTACATCGTATACGTGAATATCACAACTAGAGAAGCAGGCATGTTGGGCATGTGTGTGTGTATGCATGTGTGTGTGCATGTGTGGGCACTTATGCAGTTTCCCCCCCCACTTTAATTAATTGGATTAACGGTATCATAACATTTACGGTATCATGAACCATGAATCCTACTTTCGTTGCGACGTCGTATCCTCCAAAAACCCATTGCTCTCTCACTTGATGTCCGACGTTGTACTTCCTGCGCACTAACAAACATTCGTCGATTTCTACCGTCTGTCCTGGTCCTCCTATGACGACTGGATTCCTAATAAAGTACTCCAAGCAAATATCCCTACAAAAGTTCTTCCAGTCGACTATGGTGTGTTCTCCTACGATCCCTAGCTGAAACTGTAGTTCGTCTTGAATAACGTAGTCCCTACACCAAAAATAAACAAATTGAATAATAGTAGCTATCCGTAAATGAGACCCTTCAAACCATGTATCTTTACGTACACTAATCTCTTTTCTACAGCTTCTAAGAGTACACCTGAAATAAAACCCCTTATTTTTGACCGTATCTCTTTCCCTCAATGCCGTCGGACTACCACAAGAAGCGCACATTTTGTCCTTAGCTATGAGGCCGTTGTTCTGGCACCATGCAATTGCACTTATCTCGTCTTCCGTAGCCTTGAAGAGGTCGGAATATTTAAAGTCGTGGAGATCCGGAGTGGGAAACACAGCAGGAGCCAGAACGGGAACAGGTAATGCAGCCATCGTAGTAATAAAATGGCGGTAGCAACGACAGCTGGATTTCACTATATTAGATTTAAACATGATTATGCGGTCGCAGTGACAGCTGGATTTCACTACGCAGGAAATTATTTTTTCAATATTTCTAGAATTCAATTAATTAAAGTGGGGGGGGGAAACTGCATAAGTGCCCATGTGTGTGTATGTGTGTGCGTGTGTATGTGTGTGTCACTGACTGTATATACATGCATAGATAATCTATGATACATGTACATGTATGTGTGATGTCATTGTGTGCAATCTCGTTATGTGATGTCATCCTCTTCCCCCTCCTTCCCCCAGCACCGGATGGATTTGATGCTGTGTCGGTGCAGAATGTGGGCTCCACCTACATCATTGTGTCTTGGGACTTGCCAACTCACAGTAATGGCATCCTCATCAACTTCAGTTTGTATTGCAATGGTGCTCTGGCGGGTGTCCTGCCCCTTACTGTGATCAGCTACGACACCACCGGCCTCCTCCTCTTCACTTTGTACATGTACATGTATGTCTTCTCTGCTACTGTGTGCAACATGCGCAAATAACAGTGTGCATGGTACATGTATATGATCTGTGCTCAGTACGTTATCTGTTGGACAGGTCCTCCAGTCACGCCCACAGGCACTGCACTCCAGTTGGAACGTGGTGTTGGGCGTCATCAGTGCTGCAGCCAGCCTGCCCAGGTACATTGTGTACACTTCAATCACTTAGTTTGTGTTCCATCTTTCTTTGCTCTTATCCATCTCTCCTCCTTCCTTTCTTTCTCTCCTGTCTCACCTACTCCCTCACTTCCTCCCTCCCTTCCTCCTCCCTTCCTCCTCCCTTCCTCCTCCCTTCCTCCTCCCTCCCTCCTTCCCTCCCCCCTCCTTCCCTCCCTCACTCCCTCTTTCCTGTCCTCCTGTAGTCATGTACATGTACACCAGCAGGGACATCTCTGGCAAAATTACACATACCATTTATCCTCCCTCCCTCCCTCTTACCTCCCTTCACCTTCACCTCCTCACTTTCCCTTGCTCCTCCAGTACATTGTGATTCCAACCTTCTCAGCATGAGGAGGACAGCCCTCCTGGGGGACCCCCTGATCCTGAGTCAGACACTAATGACATTGTCATCAGCTTATTTATTAATAAGATCATTAACCTGACAAGTCCTTTGGCTCCTCCTCTGTGAGTACTTCACTCAATATGCCTAGACCTTATACTGTCATACCTTAGCACTCTTCCCCAGGACCCCATGTGCATCCTTCTACAACTCCCCTCTCTGCTAGTGGAGCATACTGCCCCCAAACATTCATGACTCCAACAAGTCAGTACAGATACAGATGTGTAGTGTATTAGCGTTGATATAGTATACTGTTGGCCTTCTATCTCCCTAGGTACTGTTGTTTATGTTGGCCTTGGGGCCTGACTGCTACCACAAAACCCACAAGGGCAGTCCAAGGTGTACACAACCATTGTCCTGGCTAAAATGAATACAATCAAAGCATCTTGTGAGCTGACCTTCACTTGATTGGCAGATAGTAAGTGTACATGAAGATTGGACTACTTGTGAGGGTGTGTGTGTGTGTGTGTGTAAGTGGTAATGCCCGTGTTATTTTATTTCACATCCATGGGAGGAGCTACACCTCTATGTAATGGGCTTTATCTGTGTACATGTACTGTAAGCACAAGCGCTTCCATGTACACTCTTTGACTTGTTGAAATATTGGTTGATGTCGAAGTACAATGTAATGTGCTCTTCCCTAGACCCTATGGAGGAGCTTACAGCCAGTCCCCCATACCCCAGCTGGAGCAGGACGTGGGCATGGGTCATTTGTCCTCCCACCCCCTCCCACAAACTGGAAATCCTGGATCCATCACTGAAATTGAATGTACTCTCTTGTCAGGATCAGCTGAACAGGATGCCCTTACAATGAAAGAGTCACCCCTCAAAAACTTGATACTGTTCTTCCTAAGGCCACACCCATCATGGGGGTGGTTGCAAAATGATTAACAGTTTTTGCTGCCTCTATCTGTATCAGTCCCTGCACCATCATCTTTTATTAAAATGCTTGACCCTTGCACCCACAAATAACCCCTACACAAATACCATGTGCATGAAGTTGTTCACTTTATGGAGGTATCATACATATACATGTATGTATGTTGCATGCATGGGGCAAAGGTCTTGCCACACAACAAAATTCATGACATTGTGCCTTTGTTCCTTGTATAAATATCCAAATTAAGATAGGATCAGAGGAGGGCTATGTGCACACACACACACACACACACACACACACACACACACACACACACACACACACACAGCATGTCTCAGCTTATGAAGTGGGAAGCTGAAATCCCATTGCAAGCATTGTTTTGTTCAGATTACAGTGACTGACAGAAACAAAGAAAAATGAGTTCAATGACACCAAGTCCTATGAGAGCTTGGAGGTGATGGAAGCAATGGCTGCATTCTACCAACTGGCATCATGATTCGCTGCTTCTTCATCCTGTCCAGTTCTCGCCATCCTTTATATGTGTAGCCTGTATGTTTTTAAATTACTAATGACATAATGTAATCAGTAGAAGCCTGGGGGGGGGGGGGGGGGGGGGGGGGGGGGGTGAGAGAGAGAGACAGGAAGGATTGAGTAGGCAACACACAACATCTGTCAGTAACACTCATAGTTTCAAGACATTCAGTTGCTACAGATGTTACATTAACAAGATGCACACCATTACAAGGGATTTACTGACCCCCTGATTTACACATGCCATTGTAACTTGCCATTCAGCCAATTAACCAATTAATCGGGCTGGTCTGCACCATTTACTATAACAGCGTGGCATGCCATGTAATGGTACGAAGGGAAAACTTATTTTTGCCCCATCACCAATTATATTCCGAAACACCACCCCCTATTGCTTTCAACACAAATCCTCGTAACTAAATATCCATTCCTGGACCAATGGGACTGAATATATACATGTATGATCAGTCACATTGGTCCTTCTTCCTATGCATGGATAAAATGCAACCATAGGTGGGTTCAAAAGTAGTTCTGGAAGAGTTCAAACTCTGCACATACATGTATGTGATTGCCCGCAGAAGCATACTACACACACACACACACACACACACACACACACACACACACACACACACACACACACACACACACACATGCACACACACACACACATGCACACACACACACACACACGCACACACACGCACACACACACACACTTGCATTGTAGCTTTTTCCTCCTTACTTACACACCTAGATCAGTTATAAGGGCATACACTTACACTGGTACATGCATTACGTCACAAGCACCATACGTATACATGCACCATACAGTAAAAGCATACACATGTGTTGGAGGCAAAATATACAGTTTTTACAATTTATTCGCAATACATAATCGATATGCTACTGCTAAACTATACTACAACAGCGTAATACATTATTTCTAATAAATGCTCCCATTTGTGAAGGGCACTATTATTACATCCGATTCGAACCTAACTAATCACAGAATCGCACTGTCAACACATCGATATCGAGTACGTGGATGGAACCACACAACTACGCTTAAAGTTTCTCACCTCGAATCTGCAAAATATTAGCGTTGCTGTTGTATTAGTTTGATAACTGGAGGTGTCGCATGTACATGTACATGTGATCCATTTGGCTGCTGGTTTGTTTCTCAGACACTCGATTCAGCTACGTGTAGGCCTATAGGATCCGCTAACATAAAAATTTGATATACGAAGTGTTGCCAGCGTACGTAGATATCTGAGCAGCCGGTCGAGCCTACACTATCATTCTAATTTCAAGACAACGATCAGTCTACTCGGTGACAGACTCGAAGCTTTTAGTATTCCATGTTAATATGTTTATACGCTCATTTCCCCCTGTCTACCCCTAGTCTAGCCCTAGTGGGCCACTTTCCACGTAGCGGTGATGTAATCCACCCGCAGCTGTTGGGAATCTGGGTCTGGGAACGAGACTAGTCTACCCCGCCCCCTGGCCCACCTCGCCCTCTGCCTCGACTCTGCCTCGTCGCAGAATTGCCCTAGATGGGCGTGTCCAAGTTAGAGGTCTCACGTTAGCCAATATCTATGGCAACCCATAGAAACGCCATTTAAAAATGGCGCCTTATTGCACCAAAACTGGTTTACTATTTTTAAAAATGGTCCCCAAATTCTTCACGACAACATTCACTTTTTTTCATATATTATATTATTTGGATAGTTTTAGAATAGTTTTAGAGGGTGGCAAAAGTTCTAACCCCCTCTGTTCATTAGTTATAACTAATGGAATATCTTAATTAGCATGATTTTTTTCCATTTTGTGTACAAGTCTATGGAATATCATATTTTCAGAAATGGTCCCAGAATTTTGAACGGTATGAGATACAAAATTTGAAATTGCCTACATTTGAACATCATTTAGAGTAGTATTAGTGGGTAGCAAAAGTTGCAGGTCCGTTATTTGATTAAATAATAATCAAGTTTGTATAAACGCTATACATTCTCTATGGAACGTACCGCGGAATGAAATCCAAAAATTTACAAACCGCAACTTTCGTGACCGTTCATTTCTCCATATGAGGGATACCTGCATCTCTTCGTAATCTTTCTGCAAGTCTGTCAAGTTTGTTGTGTGAGATAGCTTCCTAAAGGGACTGGCCCGCTTCTCCATTCCAGCCTGGGATGTCAGCCGACTCAGCCTCTGGTTCAGCACTACGGAATGGTTGCAGCTGGAGGTACACCCAGTCTGTGACTTGTGACCATTGTCCTGAATGCTGACCCTGCAGTCACAGTAACTACCCAATTTGTCGTCCGATGGGCTCCTGTCGCTCAGGAACCTCTCTCTGTACCTGGTGCCTGGACTGAAGCGTATGCTGACAGTGTAGCGCAGGGGTGAGTCTGGGGGTTGCTGAGTGTCCTCGTACAAGAGAAACACAATCTGGGTCATGTAGTTCAGCTAGGGTGTGTAACCGGTTATCAGGTTATTCGGGTTATTCGGATATTCGCAAAAACCTATCCGTTCGAATAGCAACTAAGCATTACTCGGAAAAATCGATTAGTGAATTTTATCTATTCGAAATAACCGGTTTTTGATTCTTCATTCGGAGGTACTTAGGTATTCGTCGTCAGCATCGACAATTCGCCCATTATTCGAATATCTTTTTATACCGATATCCGGATATGATTTTCAATTGAGTATTTCATAATACACATAACTACGTCACTGTTGTTTTTACTATTTATACATACATAACGACATCGGACGCAATCAATAATTGAGTAAATAGATAGTAATATAATACAAAATATTTAATGTGCATCAATTGGGGATACAAAATATAACAGTGTGTACTAGCTCAGTGCTGTTATCGTCGTCTTCAAGTAAGTAACAAAGTTCATTAGTATATGCCACGAGTTGTGGTTATATATAGTAGCAATAAATTTACTAGTATTGCATTGTTTTATTGTTCAGTGGTACGAAATGAACATATCTGAGTATTGCGCAGCGAGTGAAACAGAATGACAGACTTCTCACCCACTTCAAGTAAGTATACGCGCTCTGTTTGAGTAGGTGGAGGAATTAGAGAGCATTACGCAATCGTACTAATAGAAAATTCATATGCATTTAGCGAGAACGGGAATGGAGTGTTGTGGGATGATTGTAAGTGGAGTACGTGATTGTAGGTGATGTGGGGTGAGTTTATAACGGTGATGTCTGGTCTCAGTGGTTAGTGTTGGATGGTGAGGTTTACATTACTATGGATATGTTGGTAAAGACATACAATTTATTAAACTCTATTTGGCAAACACATGCATGGTACTGTAGACCTTTGTGTCTCTGTGTTTTCAATTGACATGCATAGCTCTAGTTTGGGTGCAAGACCAGGTGGATTTCTGTGCAGACATAAATTATCTTCTCAGTGTGCACTCCACAAGCACCATAACCTGAATAACCTAGGTATTTGGCAAGAAATTTGGCAAAACCTATTCGGAAAAATCGATTTTGTTTTTTAAACTCGGAAAAATCGATTTTCAGATCCACAAAAACCTGAAAAATCGATTAGTGTTTTAAAAGTATTCGGAAAAATCGATTTTTGTTATGCAGGGGAGGTTACACACCCTAAGTTCAGCTCTGATGTGGCACTTATGGTTTGCAAGCCTTCCCTACTGCAGCATTGTCTGGGTCCTGTCAAATTAGAAAGACATACCGTAAATATTCTACACATTCACAATGCAGTAGCTTGATTCACTGCTGTGTTGGCTTCATGGTCAACACAGGTAATATAATACCCACAAAGATATTGTTGCTAAGAGTACTATTGATGAATTAAAAGTTCCACCACACAGGAAACAGAATAAGTTACAAACGTCCAGGCTAGGTTTGGTAAACTAAATATAGGGTAAACCCCAAGGCTTTCTCACCCTGAAATTGAGTACCCAGTGTGGAAAAGCCATATAACCACCCAGGCTGCTGGTTGAGAAATATTCAATTTCCACCGTATACTGAAACAGAGTCATATGTTGATCTGGGTGTCTGTTGTCAGAGGCGGCGGAAAGTCATGTTATTCATCCATTTTCACCATACAGTGTACATGTACATGGTGATTATTGTGTGAAAGCTTTTCCATGTATAGTGAAAATGATGAATAATATGACCTACCCCCCCCCCCCCCCCCCCCCCTATTAAGGGTGTTCCGAAGCCTCTGGACTTGTGCACTGTATACACTGTACACACAACTCTAAAAATGCAATGTCGTGTGCCTTGCATCACACTCTCACATACACCGCGATACATACATACATACAGATAACCATACCCCCCCACAGACATGCACCCACACACTGACACTAGGGTGTGTAACCAATTTTCAAGTTTTGAAGGCTATTCGACTATTCACGATTACCTATTCGGCCAACTATAAAGACAGTACTATTTGGAATAGCTGATTTCAGAATTCCCTGTAGTCGAAATAACTGATTCTGTTTTTCTTAGTCGCGATTAGTCGATAGGAGGGGATTTTACCTATTAAATCACTATACATGTATGTACATGTACGGCTAAATATTAGAATCTTGCTGTTTTGGCATAGGGCAGCATACACCCACTCCCGATTAATTAGAAGTTTTTGTGTGAACCCTGCTGAGAAGAGGACTATGGTGACAGGCTGATGCCTTAGCTATGGCTATTTACCAGTTGAGGTGCTATATAGCATTGTAAGCCTACAGCAATGTCATTATGTACACACATGCAACCTCTAGAAGGTATAGAGACACACAAAACACGATAGACATTGACAATGGATTAGGAGCTGTTATTTATGGTGCCAGTATACAGTTGAGAACATCATACTTGGCCTAATAATTTTTACCCTCTTTGATTGAAAGTTTATCACCAACTGTAAAAGCTGAAGACAAAAAATTATCCAGTTGTAAACAAAATACACTTTGCAATGTGAACTTGAAAAATGAAATTATTTATTAATGTACGTTATTTGATAATAAAAAATTTAGTTAACACCCTCCAAACTAACTTCTTCGTTGATTTTCTCCCTGAAAATTGGGTGGTTTCCAGCTAAATTAGGTTTGTAGACACTTCATCATTGTCTTTACCTTTTCAGTCTTACGCGTCCAACTTTCGATCAATCGTTAAGGTTTAAAACACCAAAATGTACCATTTTTGTTACCCTTTTTGTTCGTCGATTTGTGCTCTCCAGCAAGTGCGGAATCGCTCCGAATTTTCAGTATTAAGCGAGCGATGCATGTGATATAGAATCAGCCTCCTTACGTACTTGTATCGTTAAATGCAACGTACAAAAACAGCTAAAAGTTGAAAGCAGCTTGGTAACGTCGCCATTTTGGAGTTATTGGGAAATGAATATAATTATATTACTCGTAAACATTAATAACTATCGACGCTATCATGGCTGAGAGCGGTGCCGAGGACGTTGCTTTGGACGATCGAAATGTTTCTTTTCAGAACCAATTTCAGCTAGCAAGCGAAGCTCCAGGCGCGCTCCACGAGGAAATCGCACAACTGGAATTACTGAACACCAGCAGGCAGAGAAAAGAAGGAAGAAGGAAGTTGTGCGATTTCCTCGTATTGGTTCTGAAAAGAACCGTTTCGATCGTCCAAAACAACGTCCTCGGCACCGCCCTCAGCCATGATAGCGTCGATAGTTATTAATGTTTACGAGTAATGAAATTATATTCATTTCCCAATAACTTCAAAATGGCGACGTTACCAAGCTGCTTTCAACTTTTAGCTGTTTTTGTACGTTGCATTGAATGATACAAGTACGTAAGGAGGCTGATTCTATACCATATGCATAGCTCGCTTAATACTGAAAATTCGGAGCGATTCCGCACTTGCTGGAGAGCACAAATCGACGAACAAAAAAGGTAACAAAAATGGTACATTTTGGTGTTTTAAACCTTAACGATTGATCGAAAGTTGGACGCGTAAGACTGAAAAGGTAAAGACAATGATGAAGTGTCTATAACCCTAATTTAGCTGGAAACCACCCAATTTTCAGGGAGAAAATCAGCGAAGTAGTTAGTTTGGAGGGGGTTGCTAAATCATTTATTAACTAACGGTAGATGTTAATTAATAACTTGGTCCTTTCAGATTCACACTGCTACAAGCATTCAAAATGAATTTCTGCATTTATGATTTCTTTACTTTTGCACCAGTGATAAACAAAATCAAGTGAAGTTGAAACATATGAAAAAAATTATTAGGCCAAGTATGATGTTCTCAACTGTAGAAGCATTTGCATAATCATGTTATTGCATGATAGTACTTGTAATTTGCATGTAGGTATTCAAGATATACACGGCTATGCATACATATATATGTAAATTCTGAACAACCAGACAAACCTAGGTAATTGTTGGCAAATTTATAGTGTATTTATGTTTCCAATAACTGATTTTGAAGTCATAATAAACCTGAAAAATTGACTGGACGTTTTTAATAGTCGAAATAATCGATTTTGATTTTATAAAAAGGTTACACACTCTAACTGACACTAACATACACACATGTACACACATGCACACACACATGCATGGCTCCTACACATTACCTCAAAGAGACCACCATATTTTAGAACATTGGCCATGGCATGGACATGAGATTCGCTGGTAAAGTACAGCCTAGTTCGAACATGGCGGTCTGGCGATACCACTCCCTCAGAGTTTCTAAACAGAGATAAGAGTCGACCCTCAAAAAGATGTCCACAAGCAAACACACAGAGCTCATGGTGGTGTGGGACAGCACATAGGTGCCATACCTAGCGTCCAGTCTGTGGATGATGTCGGACACCTCATTGCAGACCACACGGTCAAAGTCGGACTTGATCTTCTTGAGAAGAGGCTGGCACACCTGTGTGGCTATGTTCAGCTTCTCCTCCTTGGTGATCCCATACTCCTGGTGACGATGGGAGGGGGAGGAGGAGAATGGTTATCTCAGTGAAAGTGAAGGGAAGGATTAAAGATAGGTGTGAATAGGAGATATGGGAAGGGAGAAGGTGATGAGGATGGAGAGGTGATGAGGATGGAGGTGATGAGGATGGAGGTGATGAGGATGGAGGTGATGAGGATGGAGGTGTGATGAGGATGGAGGTGATGAGGATGGAGGTGATGAGGATGGAGGTGATGAGGATGGAGGTGATGAGGATGGAGGATGATGATGGAGGGGTGATGAGGATGGAGGTGATGATGAGGATGGAGGTGATGAGGATGGAGGTGATGAGGATGGAGGTGATGAGGATGGAGGTGATGAGGATGGAGGTGATGAGGATGGAGGGTGATGAGGATGGAGGTGATGAGGATGGAGGTGATGAGGATGGAGGTGATGAGGATGGAGGTGATGAGGATGGAGGTGATGAGGATGGAGGTGATGAGGATGGAGGTGATGAGGATGGGGTGATGAGGATGGAGGTGATGAGGATGGAGGTGATGAGGATGGAGGTGATGAGGATGGAGGTGATGAGGATGGAGGTGATGAGGATGGAGGGTGATGAGGATGGAGGTTGATGAGGATGGAGGTGATGAGGATGGAGGTGATGAGGATGGAGGTGATTGAGGATGGAGGTGATGAGGATGGAGGTGATGAGGATGGAGGTGATGAGGATGGAGGTGATGAGGATGGAGGTGATGAGGATGGAGGTGATGAGGATGGAGGTGATGAGGATGGAGGTGATGAGGATGGAGGGTGATGAGGATGGAGGTGATGAGGATGGAGGTGATGAGGATGGAGGTGATGAGGATGGAGGTGATGAGGATGGAGGTGATGAGGATGGAGGTGATGAGGATGGAGGTGATGAGGATGGAGGTGATGAGGATGGAGGTGATGAGGATGGAGGATGGGTAAAGTGGAGGAGGTGGGGAGGGAAGTGACCAGTGCAAAGGGACATTCATGAAGACCTCACCTGAGGGATCACTATATCAGCAAGATGAATCGCAATACGATATATATGTCAGACAAGATGTTTGAACAGAGTTGGCTACAAAAGGTAAGATCATTGTGATTCTGAAGACACTAAGTATAGTACACTGTGTACAGCTGTATATAGATGATCAGAGGATGTACATGTACATGTACAGCTATATATAGATGACCAGAGAATGTACATGTACATGTACAGCTGTATATAGATGACCAGAGGATGTACATGTACATGTACAGCTGTATATAGATGACCAGAGGATGTACATGTACATGTACAGCTGTATATAGATGACCAGAGGATGTACATGTACATGTACAGCTGTGTATAGATGACCAGAGGATGTACATACATGTACAGCTGTATATAGATGACCAGAGGATGTATACATGCATTCATAGCACAGTACTAGCACTTGCTATGGACAAAAATAACAGCTGGAGAGCTGATACAGTACGTGCATGATGTGAACATTTTAGTTTTAGATAATCACTTGAGAGGGTGCACATTTCAGGCCTCGTTTGGTGACCACATCAATCGTCTGGCAGTGGTTTCTCTAACACACTAATATAGCGCTACGAAGAAAGTAAAAAATCTATTCACAGTATTACCATACATACATGTATAAAATCCGAATTCTAAAAATCAGGGTGAACAGATTTGTGAAGATACAGTGAATTTCCTAACCTGTTATGCAGAAGGTCGTACTTGACACAGTCATATATATCTGGTGTTTTGGTGATGTCGAACTTGCCATCAGGGGGTTTGAAGTCCTGTAAATAAAGAGTGTGACAGCCATGTCTCAAAATGCAACTATTGGACAGTTACATCATGCTCACGTTTCATCTCAAATCTCATCTCATCTCAAAACATTGGCAGTACATGTACATGTATGGATGTGTGTGAATTTGAGAGTAACGAATACTAAAAGTGGCCTATAGGGGCTCTGTTTTATAGTAACATAGAGCAGACCTCGCTGCGACCGTCATGTACCGACCACGAAACCAATCCCTAGGCAGAACCCATATGTGTTAGGCATAAGGGATAGAGCCTCTTGCCATAGATGCGTAGCTGAGAGGCCACACTTCCACTGAAACAAGGGGATGACTCGTATAGAGGCATCAGTAAAGAATATTGTGCAACATAGCAAGACCGGCCTGTAGGCTGGTCGGGAGATGGGGGGGGGGAGGGGGGGGGGGGGGGGTTGGGGAAACAGTAAGGAATTATTTTATTGACGAAAACATATGATTATGATCCAGATACATGGTCCTGCATGGTGCATGTGAGCAAAGACATATATTACAAGAGACATGAACATTAAGATGCACTGAAAATGTACAGCAATGACCTACCATCATCTCCCGATCTAGTTACACAAGAAATCAAACACTGGAAGCTGCGGTATGAGAAGATACCAGAAGACAAAAGGCTAGCATCAGTAGCAACTGCCATCAAAGAATGTGATTCATGCAATGTACTTCCCTAACCTCAGGACTTTACTTCAGATGGCATGCTCTTGCCAGTAACCTCATGTGAGTGTGAGCAAAGTACTAAAACATCTTTATAACTACATGCGTGCATCTATGGGCCAAGAACGAATAACAGCTTTGGCACTTAGGCATATCCACTATAATAGTGATATTGACCTCAATGAAGTCGTTAACATATACGCACAAATGCATCCAAGGAGAATGGAACTGGAATATCTAGTAAAGCCATGAATTCAGTGTACAGATGAAAGCAGGCACAAGTCTTGAAAGGGACGAAGTAGTTACAGCCATTATACAGAAACCTGGACATTCAGGTTTGAGAAGATGTGATCCAGAAAAGGGATAGCTACATTCCTGTTATAATAGTCAAATGGAGACTCAGCTGGTGCATTACTGTTATGTATTGCGGTTATCTCTAGAACATTCATTACCACTAAACAGGTTTCTCCAGTTATAGATCCGGTTTTGCTGGTTGATGGATTGATATGCCATTGTGTGTATGTTGTGCTTCAGTTGTACACGTGTTCAGTGTTGATCAAGTTGTTGGTTGTATCGTATTAAGATTGTGAGCTAGAATACAACAATTACTATGATGCTGCTGACCTTTTGCTATGCGAGGCATGCTAGGAATAACTCCTACCGGGTCTGCCATTCTCACAGCATGGTCGTAGATTGCCTTAAATCCTCCTTCCATGTTCTCTCTTTCTCTTTGGTATACATCCTTGATGGATGGATTTAATCATCCCATGAGCCTCAATTATATCAATTGTAGAGCTTTGTAATTGAATAGTTATATATACCAGACAGGTGGGAGAGGTACTGGTAAGCCAGCAAGAAAACCATGCAGAATAACTTGAAAGTGGTGATGCTGGTGAGTATCTGCTGTGCTGCACTGCATGCGATTGACTGCATCCCAATCACTAAAGAGGCTTCCATGTTCCTCAATATGCTGGCCATGGCCAATCATTTCCAATGCCTCAACAATAAATGTGTAGGCCTGATAGAAATGCTGGTATGCGTTGTGACGCTCAGCCCAGTGAGTATTGTATAGCTGTAAAAGTGCCTTACGTTTTGTAGGATGGTCTTTGAATTTGTTGTTGACAATGTGTTGGAAAAGATTGTTTCTTTTTGGGCTATGCTGAACGAATAGGCTGCAGTTCTTGAGCTTGTCAAGCATGTTACGCAGGTGTTAGATGAGAGGTTCGACCGAACCCCCGGCCTGCATGCATAGATAGTAGAGTATGATGAGAGTCCTTGTATGGATGTTGAAAAAGCACCAGACACAGAATTAAGGTAATGTGCGCAGAGTAAACAGCCATTTTATTATATACACGGGTTTGCAACTGATTCGTGCCGGACACGATGATTTACGAGCTCAGTATAATTGCATGCACCAAATCTGAATAAGGAGATGATGTAACAGACAACTGGTACGAAATCTCATTCCAGTGAAGTGCATAACTTGTGAGTGGGGTGTGTGCATGGGCATGTTCAGAGGGTCAATTCATGTACCTAAGTGACCAATGTGCAAACAAGACCTGGTCCTTGGATGTAGGTGGTGAGTAGTGTTTGAATGTTGATACATGGAGTGAGAATGCCCAGAGCTATAATGATGGAGTGACTCTCCCAAGTGTTCAAGCAGGCAGTTACTTCGCATAGCAGACAACTAATCTGTTTCAGTGAACACAGAGCACACTCCGTTAGTGGTTCGATCGCCTCAATGCAGGCATCATCTTCACACTCTGTTGTCGGAAAACGACATGCATGCACGTGAGTTGGCGGCACAACAGCAGCACAGAAGCTGCAAACACTTCACAGCACACGTTGCCTAAAACACTTTGCAACTGAGTGGGGTGGCATGTCCTATGGGAGCAGAAAAGATTGTGCATGGTCTTAGAGCGTGTGTCGAAAAGCATTGGCTGGAAGAAAACCTTGTAATGTTAAAAGTAGATATGAAGAATGCGTTAAATCTGGTGTCGCATCAGGCACTCTTCTCAGAGTGTGCCAAACATTCTCCTGAACTCTACCCTTGGGCTCATTGGTGTTATAGCCAGCACCCATACTTATGGCACACGATGGGGAATCTAACTTCAGAATGTGGTGTCCAGCAAGGGGATCCTCTCGGCCGTCTCTTATTTTCTTTGGTGCTGAATATCTTAGTGTCTGAGATTGTATTGGAGCCAGGCTGTGCCAATCTGTTGTACCATGCTTGGTAATTGGATGATGGTGTTGTGGCAGGCTCGAGCACTGAGGTATGTAGAGTGCTGGCTATTTTAGAAGAAAAAGGTCACTCTTTGGGACTACATGTCAACGTTAATAAATGTGAAGTTTTTTGTCACAGCGACCTAAGTCACTTCCCCCCATCAATGAAGCAATCCCACCAGCCAAACATTGAAATCTTAGGGATCCCCATTGGTGACCTAGATTTCTGTACCACCTTTATTTCTCATAAGCATGGTTTGGCTAAACAACTCATGCTACAGATAGAAGAAGTTGGAGCACTTGATCCTCAAGTAGCTTTAATGCTACTTCTCACTTGTAGTGGCTTTTGCAAACTATCTCATCTGGCTCGCGCTACTCCACCCTCGCTCTCCGTCAAAGCTCTGGAGCTTTTCGACCAGGATGTTAGAAGTTGTCTGTCTCAGAGTACTTTGGTAGACTTGACTGATGTATCATGGAATCAGGCCCAGCTAATTTTGAGTAGAGGTGGTTTGGGTATGCGCTCTCTCATGCTTCATGCTCCAGCTGCTTACATTGCCTCCGTTTGTTCATCCGGCTATGGCCTCCAGTCTCTTACCCACCTCACCCATGCTGTGGAGATGTTCAATGTATGTGTAGCACCAGCTGATAAGATTTCGTTGGACTCCCTCGCATCTTCCAACATAAATCAAAAGATGCTGTCATCCAAACTTGATGATTATCAACTTCAGGGCATATTTAACAGGTCCTCAGTCGCTGATAGGGCACGCCTATTATCCATCTCTGCCCCCCATTCCTCTTCTTGGCTTTCGGTTGTGCCATCAGAAGGCCTTGGGCTCCATTTCGAACCAAACCAATACAATGTAGCCCTTAAATGGTGGGTAGGTTTAGACACATCATGTGGTTCTAGTTGTGCATTCTGCCCAGATTCTATCCTGGATCCACTTGCGTCCACGTGCAAACGAGGGGGAGACGCAGTTCATCGCCATAACCTGCTGCGAGATGTGTTTGCAGATTCCTGTCAAGCTCGAAGTAGGTAATAATTTAACTCCAGACCATGACCACAGTAGACCCGCAGATGTCCTCGTCCACAATTGGTCACTGGGCAAGCCTGCAGCCTTTGACTTCTGTGTGACCTCTCCGCTAAATTCACTTACCTATTCGGAAGCGGGAGTGTCTTCAGGAGTGGCGGCTCAGGCCTCAGAGATAAGAAAACACAACAGTAATGATGCTAAATGTGTGGAATTAGGTTGGGTGTGCATCCCTTTGGTTGTCGAGACGTACGGAGCATGGGGTCAAGAGGCAGTTAAAACTTTTGCGCAGTTGGCATCCAGGCTGGCAATTGCATGCTCCAAGCCTAAATCAGTCGTCATAAATGAGATTTACGGAAGGCTTAACACCTGCCTCATGAGATCCATTTCTTCGGCTATCCTCACCAGGATTGTGCCCTCATGAATTGTTATGTGTATGTAATTGTGCGTCAGTGTATTTTATATTGCATATCTTTAAAATTAAAATATCAAGTATCCTGTCATTTTTTAATAATATTGTTTTGTAAATATATGAAACTATATTTTAAAGGTTCCCCTATATTCGGTTTTGGATAGGAAATATCTTTTCTATTATAGTATACACTGGAAACAAGGATTCCTTAAGCTTTGGTTCAAATTTGAGGATTTGTCTTTACACACTCGTGGCTATGCTTATTTCCCTGTGTCCAGCCGTAAACAGAACTGTCCCAAATCATGGAGCGCATTAAGATTTCACTTGATAATTTCACCATATCGAGAAATACGTAGCTAGTCATCCAGTTTTTTTAAATTGAATTGTAAACAGATTAACTATGTACTAAAAATCGGAATATGTGTGCCGCCTCTTACACTAGTATATTGGCATCGTTTATCTAAACTCAAGACAGTATTTTAATTTATATCTATTCATAAATGAATTTATTTATCGACGAATGTATTACAATAACAAAACATTTCATACTGAATGAATCATCAATGGATGTTAACGATGAGTGCTAGTTCTAGTAATGACATCGGTCACAGCTTACGTATTCGTAGGGATTCTCCCCCCTCCCCCCCCACCCTCACCCTCCTTATGGTAATGAGAGTTCTGAACTTGGAGGATTGTTATAATAGAGTAAAACCGATTACGAAATGCCGCAGCACGATCAAACGCCCCCCTCCCCCCCTGAACAAACAGAAGCGCGACTAGCCTCTGACTGAACACGAGCTTCTTCAAGACGACAATAATGCGGACTAATAACACACATGAAAGCTCTCTACGCCTAAAAAACAATCGAAGAACACATCGCTATAATGCATTTAATCTTTCCACAGATGAACGCCATACTTAATGGACAGCTACAGTACCCCACTGGATACAGTGGATTTCGGAAAGTCCAATCTTGGCCCCCAAAAACTCAACATGCAGTGGACACAATAAACAACATTGTTGCGTCACAGTGCTTTGTAGGACCAGAAAATGTATTCTTCAGTGCAGACAATCAAGATGATACCACTAGTTTTCCTGTTGAATACCTAATTAGTTTGACACCAGCTAGCCTTCCTCCACACTGACTTATCTTAAACAAGGATATCAAACTAATACTTCTAAGGAATTTGAACCCTAGAGAAGGACTTTGCAATGGCACAAGGTTAATTCTTCAGAATAGTTCTAATCACCTCTTACATTGCAAAAATTGCTTCTTGAGAACATCCAAATAAGGATGCGCTGATACCACGTATCGAATTATCATGCAATGATGGGGACTTCCCCTCTCAGCTGGAGATCCTACGCATCTTACAGCTGCTGTAAATAAAGCTAACAAAGCGCTGACTCGGAATGTTGTTTTTAAAGAAAAATTATGACTCTATTTTAACACAGGTTTTACGTAAGACGCGGGGAAATCTGGGGATATTCAAAAAATGAAAAATTCCCTCCGAGTGGAATTGCTATCTTCTGATGCAGCCATCTACTATATTAAGCATTTAGATAGTCACTGCATTGTCTTGGGGACAATTGCCTTGGTCAAATAAGGCCCGTAATGTCGGACAACCTAGCAAACAGGCCGCGGCAGGTGCACTTTGTTTCTTACACATTCGCAATATACTATTAGTGGTAATTGTAAAGAAAGTGCATTTGAAACTCTTTATGTACCTCTCTGCCTTTCGTTTGGCTGATTTTGTATACGCTAATTAGGCTACGCCCACACGTCACACTCAGATGTACTTAATATTGCATGCCGTTTGATGTACAGTACAGAAAATAATATCAGAGTGTATCAAGCCAATGGTTAGATAATGTGTTGGCAGGGGTGAGAGTTATGCACAATACACAAAAATGTGATTGGTGTTGGTTGATTGGTATTGGGAATGCATATGCATGTAATGATCAAGTGTGCTGTGTAATAAAGAAACACCAGTATGAGCGCGACCTATGATTTGAGTACAGGCATCCAGCTGTATTTTGATACACTCTACAATAGCTTGTTGTGTTTCAGCTATATCAAAATCATCTGGAGAAAGAGTTATGGAATGTGTCACATTGTAGAGGTGAAACTGCTCTTCCTCCTGAAGGGAGAGATGACAGTTGACATGCTCCACAGCTACTGCCTCACTTGATTCATACTGGCCTTCACACCTTCTCTTATATGCTGGGAATAATCATGTTTCTTTTGCTTTGAACTGGTAAGTTTGTTAGGCCATTTTCGTCATGGCAACAACCTCATAGGCACAAATCAAAACTCAAAGTCAGTTTTATCGAAAGTGTTTTTGTGTGTGGCAGTAAATAACAAGATCTCTACTTTTTCTCAGAACAGAAAAAAAGCAGGATGAAATGACAAAAAAAACAAACAAAAAAAAACAAAAAAACAAAATGAAGCGGTATCTCTTTGTCTAACGTTTTTCAATAATCCTATCCCTTCCTCTAGGATCGATGTTGCAATCTACATGCACACCAAGAATAATGTGTAGCGATTGATTTAGGAAAAGTCTGCACATTGTAATTATATCCTTGTTCATACATGTTGCAAATGCGTGCAAAATATTTACAGACATAATTTATTGTTCTCCAAATTATACAACAACAAAATAATTTTTTTTCAGTGGATGTTCTGCAAGTCAGCAATTGTGTTGTACCCCACTTCCTATTGGAGTGCAACCCTTTGTTCCAATTGCTCCACCACAGTTCTTACATACTTTATCTGGTTTAAATATGGATTCCTCAACCATGTGAACAACACTCATGAAACCAGATGTCGCAACGGAGAGAGGAACCATCACTGTGTGGCATGTGGGTGCATTGGACTTACAAGAACATTTAGTACATTTTTTTAAAGAAAGCTTTTTTGCGTAACATGTTTCATGCAGTTGTGTACATTCAGTGGACGTTTTATCATCTGGTTGAAATTGCTGAAGTGCTATGCCAATTTTATTTTTAGTGGATTCATATGTGCTTTGAGAGGGAGAGAAATATGAATTAAATGCTTCTAAAGCATTTCCAGTAAGACCTGCTTTAAGCCATTGTAGCTTTTCAGCTTCCTTCAATCTATTCCTTGAAGCTACTTTTTCAAACTGTGATAGCCACCATTTCCAATCATCACCGTCATGATATTGACAATATCTCATTTCTTCTAAAGCAGTGATGGTAAGGACAGCTTCATTCACTGTAGAGAACGAAATGTCATTTATTCCATCAGGTATCATTAACTCCTTGATTTTTTGAAGTGTCATCTTCTCGGCTCCATCACCGGGGAATGCCTTTCCAGCATATTTTCTCAAACGTAAAATGAAGGATTGTACACTTTCATTATCTGCTCTAACCCCAGCATAAAACAAATTTGTGTTCATACGTTTTTCCATTGCTCCTTTAGCTTCAGTATAAGATGTCACACATTTCTTGGGAATTTCGCAATTAAAAATTGTTCTAGCATGCCCTATAAAAGAAGCATCAAACCATTTTAACCTTGCAACATCATCCAGTGAACAGGAATGCACTATTTGGTCAAAATTTTCAATCCATGCATCCCATTCACGAACATCACCTGAATACTTCATTTCAGCAGCGCTTGGATCAGACAAAATTTTATCAAGTACACATTTACCAAGTTGATCAGGGGGATAAATCTTCTCTCCAAGGTTTCTTAATTCATCAGCATATTGTCTCCAAGTTTGTCCAAACTGCTTTTGTTGCTTTTCAAACTTGTTTCTGTATATTTCCACCCCTAATAGTTTCTTGACCTTGTCAAAGTCGCTTTGAATTTTGACAATTCCAGAGAACAGAGTTGAAGCTTTACCAGTGAGTCTAAGCTGAAGATATCTCAATTTTATATCATTGTCTGTTATTTTCTTTGTATGTAAAGACTTTTCAAATGTATGTATCCATTTCTCCCAGTTCCCATCTTCGGTGTATGGTGTTGGAACTGCTTCATATGCAGACACAGTGAGTATAGCATCATCTAATGATGTTGGTTCTTCATGGAGTATAATGTTTTGATCTTTAATTATCGAACAGAGCTGTTTTAAAACAATAGTATCTAAGTCAGAATTACTTTGGAGAGGATGACAATTCTTAGCAAGAGAGTGTAGTTCAATTCGTAGCGTTTCCCATGTTTCACAATCTTCCTTCTTTCTGCTCATAAACTTTGCCATGTACAGATATGTTTGAAGTTTATAAATTGGGATATCATAGTCTAGCTTGTCTTCTTCAGGTAAGGCATCAAAGAATTTCTTTGCTTCACCACTCAGCAGGCATGACAACCAGAACATTTTCCTTTTTACGCTTAGAGAATGCTTCTTTGCAGAATTTTGAAACTTAGCTATCCATTGAATCCAATCATCTTGATCACAGTATACTGGAACCTCTTCGTTGGCTAAAATAACATCAACAGCTTCATTGAGACATGTCCACTGTTTCAAATCAGGTGCACCGACTTCTGACACAATCCGTGCAAGTACAACTTGTTCTTTGTCTTTAGCAGACATCTCAGGATGAATCCTCTCTACTAGCGATGAAAGATATTTGGCATACTCATGCAATCCCTTCTGGGGAACTCTTTTTGCAGATACAAATCTTTCGTTATAAACCTTTTTGCCAATACATTTAATTGCCCTGTCAAAATTAGTTTTATCTTCTGGTAGCATTTCGTCAAAGATTTTTTTTGCACTTCTAATAAGCTTGCAAGTAAGCCATTCGAATTTCCTTGTGTTGTCTAACGAATGTTTATCTACAAATTGTTGAAAAGTTTGTATCCATTCTTCCCACCATTCTCCCTCTTCATTGGCATAGGCTGGTATTTCTTCTTCTGACATTACAGTGATAGCCTCATTGAGAGAGGTCCATGGTTTTGACCTATTCTCTTCACTGACTTGAGAAAGTATGTGCTCCAAAACTATTTTATCTTTATCATCTCTGTCGGGAAACGCTTTCTGTGCAAGTGAATACAGCTCTGTTGCATACTTACCCCACGTATGCGTCATGTTCCTTTTGCTGGATTTAAACTGGTCGATGTAGATAGCGTTTGTAAGACTGTCAATCATTTGTTCATACTGATGAATATTTGATTGCAAATTATGAAAGGCTTTCTGGGCATTCCCACTGAGTAAACTGCCAATACAGATAGTCATGCTATGATCATCTAGCTTGTGATTCTGTGCTACATGTTCAAATTTCTCCCTCCATTCTGCCCAGCTTTCATTGCTTTCATTTGAGAAAGGTAGCATTTCTTCTGCAGCAGAAATGACATCAATAGCTTCATCAAGTGAGCTCCAGTGTATTGATTTGAGAAATTCATTGACCTGAGTCAATACATGTTCAAGTACTACTTTTTCTATTTGTTCCAGCTGTATCCTTTTTCCTAAGGAAATAAAGTCTTGTACATAGCTGTTCCATGTCTCTGATTTCCTCTTTTGCCTATGATGCAACCAATGATCGAACAATTTTTTGAGATAGTTTTCTATCAAAACCTCCAAATTGATGTTTCTGTCTTCAAGAACACTTACAAATATTTGAAGTGCTTCTCCACCTAGACGTGTTTGAATGCATCTGATCATTTCATCATACTTCAAATCTGTTGTGGAACAAATAAACCTTTCCACATTTTTAGTCCACTTTTCCCAACAACCATCTACTCCATGAAACACTTCAGGTATGTATCCCTGAGCAGCTAAAAAGGAAATTGCTTCATCGATCGTTCTTGGTGTGAGATTAAAGTGAATGTGTCGTGTTGAAACTATTGCTAAAAAGCAATTCAGTGTCCAGCTCTGCCTTTCAGATTCAAGCATCTCGGGATATGCGTCAGCTGATAGCAGTGAAAGTTCTTTGCCTAGATCTATTAAGTTTCCCTCCATCAGGTTGTTTTTGGAATCAAAACTGTTTTTATACAGCTGTGTACGGAATGCATTCTTGGCACTATGATAGTCTTTCCTAGACTCTTCAGGCAAGCTTCTAAAGCATTCTAAGGCACTTCCTGTCAGTCTACTTTCCAGCCATAATAGGCGTGTACTGCTATCCAATGAATAGTCATCAGCTTTATACTCGAAGGTTTCAAGCCACTCATCCAACCCATTGCTGCCATTTGCTGCAAAGGGTTGATTAATTACATTGACAGCAAAATTCACAGCAAGAGCTTCATCAACTGAATTCCATTCCTTAGTCTGTATAGACAAATGCAAATAAGGTTTCAGGCGACAAAGTACCAATCTGGACTTTTCTACTTGTGGTTGATATGGATAGGCTTTTTCAACTAAGTTCGATAGTACTTTGGCATACATTTCCAGTTCTTCATTTGACTTTTTCTGCCGTTTTTCAAAGCATCTGGCATACACATTTGATTGAACACCTTCCTTAACAGCAGTGTAACTTAATTGGCCCTGTGGAGCCATTGCATCCCTTTCAAGGGCAGTTAGAATGTTAAGTGCATGATCATTAAGCCTGGCTTTGAGCCATTTAATCCTGTCATTCTCATCCAAATCTCTTCGTGAGATTTCCTGCTCAAACTTTGTTATCCAGTTTTCCCATGCTGCTTCATCACCTTCTCCAGAGTAAGGAACAGGTATAACATCTTCTGCCATAAGAGTAATGACCAGGTCATGAAGAGAAATGTCGTTTGAAAACATTGGATGGTTCTGAACCTGAGATAAAACACGGCTCTTCACTAGACCTTTGATTTCCATGTCACTTTTCTTGGGGTATGCTTTCTTAGCCAGACCAGTCAGGGCATTGGTTAGCACCCCATTCTTCATTGGGTTTCCTTTGTCGTGCATCAAATCTACTGATAGCTAGCCTTTCTTCTTCATCATCACCGACTGATCTCATTGCACGCTGTTGCTTTGAATGGTCAACGTGATGAACAAATTCTTCATATGTACTTTTTCCAGTAAATGTTGGTGCTGACTGTAGCACTTCATTTTTCCTCACTTCTGGTCTAGTAGTTCTTACCTTATGTAATAGATCTTCTGTTGACATATTAAGTGGAATGTATATAATTGGAGGACAATGGATATCATCTCCTGAGACTTTTTTCAAGGCAGTTGTAACAAGACTACCTAACTGCTCTAACATTTGTTGGGTGAATTCAACATCCTGGTACTGTTCTTCCTGCGTTGCAACAATGGCCATGCGTTCAAAAATGGCATGCTCAAAATAGTAAAAAAGTGTAGCAAGTTCATCTTGAAAAGACGCATCAATGCGTTTTGTTAAACCTCTGAATGGCAAAAAATAAAGCACTAAATCGAAAGCTATATCAAGTAGATTCTGAATTTCACTGACTGAATCTATTATTCCTGTGTTAACTGAAGATTTATCCTTTAGGCTTGTACCTCCAAATCCTTTTACATCCAATACTCGAATGCATGTATCTTCGGCATTGACTTGTAACACTGTCATAACCATCCCCAGTAGTAAATGATAACATTGCTCCCTCAGGCATGTCGCTTTTCTTGAGCAAATATCGATCAGTTTCACTTGTCCACTCTTTGATGCTGCAATTCGCCTTTGTTTTGACAACACTGCCATCAATTCCCAACAGTTTGTTACATGTTGTACTTTTTCCTTGCCCTGTTCTTCCAAGTATGACTATAGTAAAGTAATCTATGACATCCTTTACTGTTGTTGCTGTAGACATATTCAGATCCATATATACATGTGGAGAATAAGGTTGTGCATTAACTCTTTGAACGCCAAGTGCATATAAACATGCATGTTTACAAAACAAGAATTATCTGCCTCACCATTCATGCAGTGCTATGCGTTATTGTGTTGATCAAAATAACTTTGAATATGCATACAAGTGCAATACTGACATGCATGTAGCCCCATAACTAGTCATACAAATATGTGGTCCTGGCGTAAGCACATTTTGTGTGTCCATTATAACCCACGGCACCTTTTGTTGCAACAACCCATAATGCTAACTCGCAAAAGAGGGAGTGAACAGGCATGATATACTGCACTGATCTGGGCTATGCATTCATGTTCTTGGAGTATTGAAGTGATGCATTAGTGAAGTGAAGTGAAATCATCTGAATAATGGGGTTCTTTAGCCAGTGTGAGAGGAAACATAACTAATTTGTACATAGACTTATAAGGTTACAAGCGCAGCAAGCATATGCAAGCATCATTGAGCTGTGACTGATCAACACATTTTTGCACGCAATATCTAACTCATTCATGAATGGTGTAATATATCGTTGTGTGTGCATGCCTACATATACGCACTTGGAGTTCAAAGAGTTAATAAGTTCTTTAATGTATATCATGTATAGAAAACAGATCAGGGCACACTTACATGTACTATTAGCAATGCAGCATATGCCACCCACCTAATCTAGATTTAAACTCAGTTTTAATATATGTTAGAAGTCCCATTCGTGAAAGTCAGTCCAAGTTTCACATTACCCATGTACTGTACTATGCATATACTGTACCTAAAACTGTATTGAACAATACTAGTATTAGTACCTAGCTATTACCCAATCATAACCAATTATATTACCAGGACCACTACTGACACCAAGCTATAATACCAACGTTCAGGAGTGTAAGCCAATAGTATTACTACTTCAAGGCCACCCAATCTGCCAGGTGTATAATTACCTGTAGACATAAGGCACGCACTGCTTGCATCTGGATCATCTCCTGAGTGCAGCTCACTGCTAGTGTCAGGAGTATCGACATTGCAGCCACTGATTCCTTCCATCCTATCAGCAAATTCCTCCTTTACAGATGAAGTAATTGACTTGGTAATTGTTTGTGCACTAAGCTGGACAATAGTAGAAATTGAAATTTAATTTGTGGTACTTCCCTTTCTGGCTTCAGCTCACAATAGTTTAACATCAAAACAAACATTTATCATCGTGTCAACTACATCACAACAATACTGAGAAACATTGAACTCTAGCGTGTAGTATTATTTAATGCACCAGTCATTATGCCCGATCTTGTACTGTACATAGAAACTCTAAAGATGTTTGTAAATGGTTGCATGCATCTCTCAAGAACTATACTTCAGGAAAAATACATTTGCGTTCACTTAATGTGTGATCATAGGGGTAAATGTTATACTGTAATAAAGGTATTTGTGTTTCTACAACAAAAGAGTGTAATATAAGCTATTAGATTGCAGCATTTCCGAAGGTAAAAAGCTGTAGTATCTGTAATTGCAGCGTCCGGTTATGCCATATGACGCACATGTATTAGGGTCTGGGACAGAGACTAAGAAGAGTGCTGTAAGTGGCATGGGGAAGTCTAGTCTGAGTTCATTTTCAATGTTCTTTCATTTAGTGAATACTTAAAACTGAATTTACTTTAACTATATTATAGCACAAACCTAGCGTATTAAATATACTAGTATACGAATTGAACATTAATTTTTACTCATCACTTAGTCCTCTAATACTGGCAGAGTAGACAAGATCGACATGGCAGAGTCGAGGTTCAAGAACCAAAAGACATTTGGCGGTGATGTAATCCACCCGCACTGTGACGTATTCTGGGTCTGGGTGCAACCCCATGGCTATTTTGACTGGATTTTAGTTTGCATGGGGGTACGCAAGGGGGCGTGGTGGGGTGGGGGTGGGGTGGGGGGGGATGATCAATCATTGGTGAGAATTGAAGTTTGCCGCTTATTGAAATTTACAGCGATAATTTCAAAGATTATAAATAAGTGGTAGAAACTGAAGAAGGCAAATGGGACATGAAAACATTGGTAGGGATAAGCAAGTTTTTTTTTTTTTTGTTTGTTATGTTCCATGCAACCATGCTGAAAAGAGTAGAATACCTTGATAAGTCTTGACAAGTATAATCTGCATGATTCTTGAGAAGTCTTTGTTCCAAATTCTGGTTAGGGCTTGGCAAGTCTTGATAAAAATGTATAATTCTTGACAAGTTTTGTAAAAACCTTAGCAATGACTTGCCAAGATATTGCAAGTCTCAGTTGAGAATTTTTTTCTTGATAAAACGATGCAAGATTTTATTCCTAGGGTCATCAAATCCATTTGGTGTGTTACCCTCTTACACACTGATTAATCGGACCCCAGCATAAGCAAGCCTCTCTCTGACATAGCTGCTGTTACAGGGTAAGCTCGCGTATATGATAGGTATGGTGGTATGAAAATCTTGAGGTACTTGACAACTGAGGGGAGGGGAACAGTGGAAGGATTTTATATATGTTATGTGGCCCTGTTGCTGTTTCCTTCGCTACACTGTCATGCAGTTATCAGTTCCAATACGCATTAAAGGTCAGAAGACCGCTTCAGTCCATAATCCCCAGCAATTCCATTTTATACTCTCTGTAATCTATTATAATGATCTATGCGTAATTGGTATAAATAATCCCTCTGTATATGCTCAGTAATCCTTCCATCATCCCCCAGTAGTCTGAAGCACCCAGTTATCTCGCAGTAATCCCAAATAACAGTAGCCAAAGGTGGGTTGTGGGGTGCGACATGCATGTAGTTTTTATTGCGAGTGTTAATACCCAAAATGTGTATGCTCACGGGTGTTAAATCGCGCTGCCCCCTCCCCCTCCACCTTCCATGTGTCACGGAGATCCACACGTGGGAGCGATGGCGAAACGTCCGATAACAGCAACCGTTTCCAAGCGATCCTGCATCGAATAGGATGCACATGTTGAGAAGATTGGTGAAGCTATAGTGACACAAGCATTATCCAGCTGCTGTCAGTTTTTTACAACTACGACCACGAGCACTGTGATAACACTGCCACAGCCTACAGTGAAAGAGGCTGCGCACTACAAGTATATGTTTGCTTATCTACATGTGTCATGTGAAGTAACTATGCACAGCTAGGCCCCTATACCCCTTCCACAAATACAATGATATAATATCACTAGGGTCTAGCAGTGGCTTACAGTATACTTGTAAGGTCTCATTGAGGGCGCATGCGATGGACAGATATGGCGTCTCACATGGGAAGGAACTGGCACATTGTTAGGGATATGGGGAGCTGGATGTGCAACGACAGCGTGATTCTTGACGAAATTTTATGCATATATTTTATGACACATTTTAACTACTAATGCATGTACAACTCCCCCCCCCCACACACACACACACACACACACCAAGTCAGGGGTGGGAGGTAGTAGAGCTCGGGCATTTTGCCGCATCAGAACTATGCTGAGGCGACCACACATTTCATCCAAGCAAGGTAGGAGGAGCGAAACTCAGACTTCATTAACTACCACCCCCTAGCCGCCATATGCCTCCACTACTGGAGGGACACAAAGCCAGAGACTGCCCATGCACACGACGAATACGGCAGGTACAGGTAACATCGTACGTACACGGGAGCAATGTCGCCAGAAAATGAAAACCCTTGTGCAAAGTACAAAAAGGCTAATAAGCACTATGCTTGATTATATTAGACCATATAAATGTCCCCATATCCCCACCAATGCACGTGTTTCCTCAAAACTCCAATGTGAGACTGCCATATTTGTCACGGGTACGCCCAAACCGCATCGTTCGTTTGGGCAGTATAGATTCGTCCACAATGTGGATCGACTCGGTTAGCGTCTACTACTGTACACGATAGGAAAAATAGACTGATTCGTTAATACTTACTTGCACATGCATACACGTACCGCCTTTTAAGACCGAAATTGGCAAGCCTTTTCTCACGTACTCGTTCTTTTCTGTGTACAGGTCACCAAGCAATGTTGCGTCATGTGATCATGCACTCCCACTTCGCGATGATTGCCCTTTAACAGCTGGATATTGAAATGCTTTACAGGATATTGATATGACGCGTATTGCGCTCTAATATCTACGAATGGATATCCAGTTTTCGATGTGCAACTTTATAAAATCGGTCGTGATCATGAGTTAGCATTTTTAATTTGAGAATTTTTGTGCGGGATTTTGACTGCGCATATCCTGCGTGCATGGGTTAGTATTCATTACCGTATATACAGAATTTGAAAGTAACGATTACTAAAAGCGGCCAAGGGGCTTCGTTTTATAATAACTTAACCCAACAGACCTACAGTACCTCGTACGCGACCGTCATGTACTGACCGCGTAACATGCAATCCCTTGGCAGAGCCCCTATGGGCCAATTGAAAGGCTGGAGTCGTATAGGTAAAAGGTGATAGAGCCCCTTGCCAAATATGCGTAGCTGAGAGGCAATATATACTTCCACTGAAACAAGGGAAAGACTCATATAGAGGCAGCAGTAAAGGATATCGTGCAACGTAAGATAGTATGATGAAAGTCCTTGTATGGATATTGAAAAAGCACATATCTTGCGGACACAGAAGGTAATTGCGCAGAGTAAACAGCCATTTATCATATACACGGGTTTGCAACTGATTCGATTGGTTTGCATGCGGAGTTGCAGGACATATTAGGTACATGTACAATAATTTACGAGCTCAGTATAATTGCATGCACCAAATCTGAATAAGGAATGATGTAACAGACAACTGGCACGAAATCTCATTCCAGTGAAGTGCATAACTTGTGAGTGGGGTGTGTGCATGGGCATATTCAGAGGGTCAATTCATGTACCTAAGTGACCAATGTGCACACAAGACCTGGTCCTTGGATGTAGGTGGTGAGTAGTGTTTGAATGTTGATACATGGAGTGAGAATGCCCAGAGCTATAATGATGGAGTGTCTTCTTTTGTCTCTCCCAAGTGTTCAAGCAGGCAGTCACTTCGCACAGCAGAGAACTGATCTGTTTCAGTGACACAGAGCACACCTCCGTTAGTGGTTCGATGGTCTCTAAACTGGCATCTTCTTCACACTCTGAAAAAGATATGCACATGAGTTGGCTGCACAACAGGCAGCACAGAAGCTGCAAATATTTTAAAATGTAAAGATTTTGTTGTTTGCATCCTTACCTATCATTTTTTGATTTTTAATAATGTAGTAACAAAAAAGATATTTTAAAGGTTCCCCTAATAGGGTTTGGATAGACACAGGAAAAAAAAGGATTCCTTAGGCTTTGATTCAAATTTGAGGATTTGACATTACACTGTACGTTCTCATGGCTATGCTTTATTCCCTGTGTCCAGTAAACAGAACTAACCATGAACCGTCACAAATCATTGCATGGATAAATTTCTCACTTGCTAAATTCACACAACTTCCAAAGTCAGTTCTATAAATTAAAAAAAGTCCTTTTTTCGTTTACAGTTGTGTGGCAATAATTCACAAGATCTCCTCATCCCACCAGAAGGGGACCATCAAAAAGGGGGACCATCAGAAAGGGGAGCATCAGAAAGGGGACCATCAGAAAGGGGACCATCAGAAAGGGGAGATAAAACAACATGATGGGGTATCTCTTCGTCCAATGTTTTGTAATAATCCCATCCCCTCCCTCAAGGATGTTGCAATCTACATGCACATGTATAATTGAGCCAAATGGACATTGCAAACGTGACCAACCATGGATGCTGGCGCTGGACAAACTGTTGCTTAGCTGTGGGGAGTGCAGCTGAGGTGTGCAGATATCATCCTCTTCGTCCAAGGCGGTATCCGTAACCACTGGCAACATTGACTCCGATTTAATCCTCCTGAGCACCCCCTGTTCCTTAGCAACGGTAGCAACAGAAGGTAAGTACAATTCTGAGAAAGAGAGGCGACGGGAGAAATTCCTTGAGACCAAGGATCCCTGCATCTCTTCGTAATCCTTCTGCAAGTCTGTCAAGTTCGTTGTGTGAGATAGCTTCCTAAAGGGACTGGCCCGCTTTTCCATTCCAGCCTGGGATGTCAGCCGACTCAGCCTCTGGTTCAGCACTACGGAATGGTTGCAGCTGGAGGTGCACCCAGTCTGTGACTTGTGACCATTGTCCTGAATGCTAACCCTGTGGTCACAGTAATTACCCAATTTGTCATCCGCTGTGCTCCTGTCGCTCAGGAACCTCTCTCTGTGCTTGGTGCCGGGACTGAAGCGTATGCTGACAGTGTAGCGCAGGGGTGAGTCCGGGGGTTGCTGTGTGTCCTCGTACAAGAGGAACACAATCTGGGTCATGTAGTTCAGCTCTGGTGTGGCACTTATGCTTTGCAAGCCTTCCCTCCATGCAGCATTGTCTGGGTCCTGTCAAATTGGAAAGACATACTGTACCGTAAATAGTCTACACATTCACAATGCAGTAGCTTGATTCACTGCTGTGTTGGCTTCATGGTCAACACAGGTAATATAATACCCACAAAGATATTGTCGCTAAGAGTACTATTGATGAATTAAAAGTTCCACCACACAGGAAACAGAATAAGTTACAAACGTCCAGGCTAGGTTTGGTAAACTAAATGTAGGGTAAACCCCTAGGCTTTCTCACCCTGAAAATGAGTACCCAGTGTGGAAAAGCCTTATAACCACCCAGGCTGCCGGTTGAGAATTATTCAATTTCCACCCTAGGCATTTCTTAACAAAAGGGGAAACAGACGCTGTACAGAGACATACATAAATACTCCACAGATGTGGTACAATACTGAAACAGAGTCATATGTTGATTCTGGGTGTCTGTTGTCAGAGGCGGCGGAAAGTCATGTTATTCACCCATTTTCACCATACAGTGTACATGTACATGGTGATTATTGTGTGAAAGCTTTTCCATGTATAGTGAAAATGATGAATAATATGACCGTCCCCCCCCCCCTCCCCCTCCCTATTAAGGGTGTTCCGAAGCCTCTGGACTTGTACACTGTACACACAACTCTAAAAATGCAATGTCGTGTGCCTTGCATACATACATACACACTCTCACATACATACACAGCGACACATACATACATACACATAACCATACCCCCCACAGACATGCACCCACACACTGACACTAGGGTGTGTAACCAATTTTCAAGTTTTGAAGGCTATTCGACTATTCACAATTACCTATTCGGCCAACTATAAAGACAGTACTATTTGGAATAGCTGATTTCAGAATTCCCTTTAGTCGAAATAACTGATTCTGTTTTTCTTAGTCGCAATTAGTCGATATTCTCTCCCTGTATACGCAGAAAATTGGTCGGAAATCGGTTACCTTTTATGCCCCTCACTTCTCCCGCCTGGATGACCCTGCAGCTGGTTATTAACAGGTTAATCAGTAAAGTAATTTATTGATGTAAGCAATACGAAGACCCAATCCTCCGCCGGTGATGATAACCCCATCATCCCGGAGGAGGGGATTTTACCTATTAAATCACTATACATATATGTACATGTATGGCTATTAGAATCTTGCTGTTTTGGCATAGGGCAGCATACACCCATTCCCGATTAATTTGAAGTTTTTGTGTGAGCCCTGCTGAGAAGAGGACTATGGCGACAGGCCGATGCCTCTAGCTATGGCTATTTATCAGTTGAGGTGCTATATAGCATTGTAAGCCTACAGCAATGTTGTTATGTACACACATGCAACCTTTAGATGGTATAGAGACACACAAAACACGATAGACATTGACAATGGATTAGGAGCTGTTATGTATGGCGCCAGTATAGAAGCATATGCATAATCATGTTATTGCATAAGAATGCATGATAGTACTTGTAGTTTGCATGTAGGTATTCAAGATATACACGGCTATGCATACATGGTCGTATATGTAAAATCTGAACAACCTGACAAACCTAGGTAATTTGGCAAATGTATAGTGTAATAAAATCGATTTTATGTTTCCAATAACTGATTTTGAAGTCATAATAAACCTGAAAAATTGACTGGGCGTTTTTAATAGTCGAAATAATAGATTTTGATTTTATAAAAAGGTTACACGCTCTAACTGACACTGACACACACACATGTACACACATGCACACACACATGCATGGTTCCTACACATTACCTCAAAGAGACCACCATATTTTAGAACATTGGCCATGGCATGGACATGAGATTCGCTGGTAAAGTACAGCCTAGTTCGAACATGGCGGTCTGGCGATACCACTCCCTCAGAGTTTCTAAACAGAGATAAGAGTCGAACCTCAAGAAGATGTCCACAAGCAAACACACAGAGCTCATGGTGGAGTGGGACAGCACACAGGTGCCATACCTAGCGTCCAGTCTGTGGATGATGTCGGACACCTCATTGCAAACCACACGGTCAAAGTCGGACTTGATCTTCTTGAGAAGAGGCTGGCACACCTGCGTGGCTATGTTCAGCTTCTCCTCCTTGGTGATCCCATACTCCTGGTGACGATGGGGAGGGGGAGGAGGAGAGTGGTTATCTCAGTGAAAGTGAAGGGAAGGATTAAAGATAGGTGTGAATAGGAGATATGGGAAGGGAGGAGGTGATGAGGATGGAGGTGATGAGGATGGAGGTGATGAGGATGGAGGTGATGAGGATGGAGGTGATGAGGATGGAGGTGATGAGGATGGAGGTGATGAGGATGGAGGTGATGAGGATGGAGGTGGAGGTGGTGATGAGATGGAGGTGATGAGGATGGAGGTGATGAGGATGGAGGTGATGAGGATGGAGGTGATGAGGATGGAGGTGATGAGGATGGAGGTGATGAGGATGGAGGTGATGAGGATGGAGGTGATGAGGATGGAGGTGATGAGGATGGAGGTGATGAGGATGGAGGTGATGAGGATGGAGGTGATGAGGATGGAGGTGATGAGGATGGATGTGATGAGGATGGAGGTGATGAGGATGGAGGTGATGAGGATGGAGGATGGGTAAAGTGGAGGAGGTGGGGAGGGAAGTGACGACGAGTGCAAAGGGACATTCATGAAGGCCTCACCTGAGGGATCACTATATCAGCGAGGTGAATCGCAATACGATATATGTCAGACAAGATGTTTGGACAGAGTTGGCTACAAAAGGTAAGATCATTGTAATTCTGAAGACACTAAGTATAGTACACCATGTACATACATGTACAGCTGTATATAGATGATCAGAGGATGTATGTACATGTACAGCTATATATAGATGACCAGAGGATGTACATACATGTACAGCTGTATATAGATGTACATGTACATGTACAGCTGTATATAGATGACCAGAGGATGTATACATGCACTCATAGCACAGTACTAGCACTTGCTAAGGACAAAAATAACAGCTGGAGAGCTGATACAGTATGTGCATGATGTGAACATTTTAGTTTTAGATAATCACTTGAGAGGGTGCACATTTCAGGCCTTGTTTGGTGACCACATCGATCGTCTGGCAGTGGTTTCTCTAACACACTAATATAGCGCTACGAAGAAAGTAACAATTCTATTCACAGTATTACCATAAAATCCGAATTCTAAAAATCAGGGTGAACAGATTTGTGAAGATACAGTGAATTTCCTAACCTGTTATGCAGAAGGTCGTACTTGACACAGTCATATACATCTGGTATTTTGGTGATGTCGAACTTGCCATCAGGGGGTTTGAAGTCCTGTAAATAAAGAGTGTGACAGCCATGCCTCAAAATGCAACAATTGGACAGCTACAGTCATGCTCACGTTTCACTCAAATCTCACAACATTGGCAGCGTACATGTACATGTATGGATGTGTGTGTGTGTGTGTGTGTGTGTGTGACATGTGTGTGTGTGTGTGTGTGTGTGTATGTGTGTGCACGTGTGTATGCATGCAAGTACTGGTACATGTACATGTCTGAAAGATAACACAAGTAGAAGTGGTGGAGTTGGGTTGTGTGAGAGGGATGACCAGATAAGGAAAGGGGAAGGCAAGATGAGTGGAACTGATGCAAATCTGAGACAACGGCAATGTATCGAAAGATTAGCAATGTTTATCGTGCATGTGCACACACACACATGCTGTACATGTATGTTACACTATACCATATATTGAATAAATAGAACACAAGCAACACGCTAGCACTTGCACAGCACAGGTGTGCACTACTATAGAGATTTCCATAGCACGATAATGTACGTTAACAAGATGGAGCATACATGTATTCAATACCACAAAGCACTTGCAACAACCAAAAGGAATGGAGCTACATGTACATGCATTACTGTGGCAAATCCAGACCTAAACCGTGGCATCAACAAACACCGGGTGTTGGTGGTGCTTGCCTTGTCCAGCTTGGTCCACCTGTTGATCATCATGTCAATGGTCTCCTCGTGGTACAGGACTGCTGGACAGGTATTGCTGGTGGCATACCCAATTAGATACTCTCTCAGGGAATTGATCTTCTGGTGCAGCACATCATATGATTCGTGGAAATTCTTTACCGACCTGAGCGCAGCTGTCAGCGGTACGCTGTTGGTGGGAACCAGCTGTAGGGAGGGAGGAAAAGGTCCAGGTATGGTGGTAGAGAGATTATGGAAGGAGAGGGGATCCAGGTATGGTGGTAGAGAGATTATGGAAGAGGACGGGATCCAGGTATGGTGATAGAGAGGTTATGGAAGGGGAGGGGATCCAGGTATGGTGGTAGAGAGGTTATGGAAGGGGAGGGGATCCAGGTATGGTGGTAGAGAGGTTATGGAAGGGGAGGGGATCCAGGTATGGTGGTAGAGAGGGTATGGAAGGGGAGGGGATCCAGGTATGGTGGTAGAGAGGTTATGGAAGGGGAGGGGATCCAGGTATGGTGGTAGAGAGGGTATGGAAGGGGAGGGGATCCAGGTATGGTAGTAGAGAGGGTATGGAAGGGGAGGGGATCCAGGTATGGTGGTAGAGAGGGTATGGAAGGGGAGGGGATCCAGGTATGGTAGTAGAGAGGTTATGGAAGGGGAGGGGATCCAGGTATGGTGGTTACATCTCACTCAAAGGACCTAGCAGTCCACGTGTTTGGAGCACAAACCTCCTTGATGATATCCTCAGTGATTTCCCCCGAGGTCATTAGGAGACCATCCAGACGTGCCTTCACCCTGTCCTTGACCGTACCCGCGTCAGTGGCCGAGTGGTCCAACATGGCCGTGGCGTGCTGGTCCCTCTTCACCAGGTGAACCAATATGGAGGCCACGTTCCCTTCCAGCTCCAGAAGTCCCTGGGGGTTTAAGAAAAAAGGCAACACAAATGAAATGAGAAGCAATCAGGCTACTGCACGTGACAAAGTACATGTAGAAGCATAATAATTACGGGTGTGTGCTTTAGACGCTACAGGTCGGGTCACATCACACCCACACTCACAGTTGCTTAAGCTAATTACTTTCATACAAGTATTCATTTGTCAGTTGTACTGTAATGATTATGATATCCAATAGCCTTGAACTATATTCCCCTCTTCTAACTTCATACAAGTATTTGTTACTGCACTTTGTGGTTTCGATTTATATTGACCAAGCCTCGTGTAGCTTGTTAATATAACAATTGGGGATAGTGTACAGCATACCTTAATGGAGTAATCTAAAAAAGCGTACCTTGGTGAATGCAGCAGCTGTCATCTGCACCCTGCCCTCATCGGAGGCGTACACCTTCAGGTCGTGACGGTAGGTGCTGTGCAGTCTGAGGAACCCAGACCCGGGCAGAGAGGCATACTCCCCCTCACCCCCGGGGTACATGCACCTGAAGGCCCTCCCCAGCTCCTCGGCCTGTCTCTGTCCAACAGAGGTCAGCTCACCTCCCCACTTGAGGATCAGCAGCAGCTGGGGACCTGCGAGAATAATAAGGAGGAAGAAGGAAGGTGGAAAGGAAGTGGGTGGACAAAGGAGTCACAAAACTAAAGCCCACACGAGGCATACTCTCTGAGAGGCTGCACACTCAGTGATGTTTTTAAAGCAAACAAACTAATCAATCATAATAGTACTAAACTATGCATCAATTGAACAAAAAAGATGCTGCCATGCGTTTAACAGGATTCATTTTACTGTCATGACAATCTTATTTCTTCTGTAAGCCAGACTACTTCCCTCACATCCTTACTCCTCCTCCCCCTCCTTACATGTACACGGGTGAGGGTGCACAGCTAACACTTCTGTAAGCCAGACTACTTCCCTCACATCCTTACCCCTCCTCCCCCTCCTTACATGTACACGGGTGAGGGTGCACAGCTAACACTTCTGTAAGCCAGACTACTTCCCTCACATCCTTACCCCTCCTCCCCCTCCTTACATGTACACGGGTGAGGGTGCACAGCTAACACTTCTGTAAGCCAGACTACTTCCCTCACATCCTTACTCCTCCTCCCCCTCCTTACATGTACACGGGTGAGGGTGCACAGCTAACACTTCTGTAAGCCAGACTACTTCCCTCACATCCTTACCCCTCCTCCCCCTCCTTACATGTACACGGGTGAGGGTGCACAGCTAATACTTCTGTAAGCCAGACTACTTCCCTCACATCCTTACCCCTCCTCCCCCCTCCTTACATGTACATGGGTGAGGGTGCACAGCTAACACTTCTGTAAGCCAGACTACTTCCCTCACATCCTTACCCCTCCTCCCCCTCCTTACATGTACACGGGTGAGGGTGCACAGCTAACACTTCTGTAAGCCAGACTACTTACCTCACATCCTTACCCCTCCTCCCCCTCCTTACATGTACACGGGTGAGGGTGCACAGCTAACACTTCTGTAAGCCAGACTACTTCCCTCACATCCTTACCCCTCCTCCCCCTCCTTACATGTACACGGGTGAGGGTGCACAGCTAACACTTCTGTAAGCCAGACTACTTCCCTCACATCCTTACCCCTCCTCCCCCTCCTTACATGTACACGGATGAGGGTGCACAGCTAACACTTCTGTAAGCCAGACTACTTCCCTCACATCCTTACTCCTCCTCCCCCTCCTTACATGTACACGGGTGAGGGTGCACAGCTAACACTTCTGTAAGCCAGACTACTTCCCTCACATCCTTACTCCTCCTCCCCCTCCTTGCTCCCTTCCTCCACACTCAGTTATCAGTGATTGCTTGATCCTCTACCAATTGGCACCTGTTGGTGCCAATTGGTAGAGAATCAGTTCCTTAGCCACACAGCAGACACGAGCTACATGGTAGCCCTGGCAAGCAATTGGTTACATCCATTCTGCTGCTTTGTCTGTTCCTCGTTCGGCCATTTGTATTCCACCCCAGACCACAATTGCCTGTGTACACTAAGGCAGTGCACGTATCCTGCAAGTCCCCTTCGGAAGCACCCCGCCCCTTTCCATGTCCCCTTCGGAATGCACCCCGCTCCTTTCCATGTCACCTTCGGAAGCACCCCGCCCCTTTCCATGTCACCTTCGGAAGCACCCCGCCCCTTTCCATGTCACCTTCGGAAGCACCCCGCCCCTTTCCATGTCACCTTCGGAAGCACCCCGCCCCTTTCCATGTCACCTTCGGAAGCACCCCGCCCCTTTCCATGTCACCTACGGAAGCACCATGCATTCCCCAGCTCCCTTCCTCCACACCTTCACATGCACCAATAATCCCTCCATCTGGGGGTGTGGTGAGGGCTGCAAACGTACGTCTGTCACTGGGTCTTCTTGGGATGAGTTTGAACTGGACTTTCCGATTGATCCCCGAGAAGTAGCCATGCCTGCGGGGGAGAGAGGAGGAAGGGGAGGGGGTAGGGAATGGGATGAAAGTTATATCTCCACAGGCAAAAATACGGCACTCTGTTTCATAGTGATGCTCCCGTAGTGTCACCATGGTAATTGGATTAACACAGCATCCCAGGGTTCTGCAGTACCTCGTGTACACATACATGTACTGTACTGTACTTCAAATACTTTAAAACAAAGTGATGCATCCCTACACCTATCAAGGAAGAGGCCCACATGCTGTATGAAAGTGCATCTACAGTACACAGAAGGTCCCTGCACTGCTGTATGAAAGTGCATCTACAGTACACAGAAGGTCCCTGCACTGCTGTATGAAAGTGCATCTACAGTACACAGAAGGTCCCTGCATTGCTGCGTGAAAGTGCATCTACAGTACACAGAAGGTCCCTGCATTGCTGCGTGAAAGTGCATCTACAGTACACAGAAGGTCCCTGCACTGCTGTGTGAAAGTGCATCTACAGTACACAGAAGGTCCCTGCACTGCTGTATGAAAGTGCATCTACAGTACACAGAAGGTCCCTGCACTGCTGTATGAAAGTGCATCTACAGTACACAGAAGGTCCCTGCATTGCTGCGTGAAAGTGCATCTACAGTACACAGAAGGTCCCTGCATTGCTGCGTGAAAGTGCATCTACAGTACACAGAAGGTCCCTGCACTGCTGTGTGAAAGTGCATCTACAGTACACAGAAGGTCCCTGCACTGCTGTGTGAAAGTGCATCTACAGTACACAGAAGGTCCCTGCACTGCTGTATGAAAGTGCATCTACAGTACACAGAAGGTCCCTGCACTGCTGTATGAAAGTGCATCTACAGTACACAGAAGGTCCCTGCATTGCTGCGTGAAAGTGCATCTACAGTACACAGAAGGTCCCTGCATTGCTGTGTGAAAGTGCATCTACAGTACACAGAAGGTCCCTGCACTGCTATGTGGAATACATCGTGGCATGTTTCACACACAAAAGCAGGGTGGAGTCCCTTACATCTCCAGAACTGCCTTGAGTTGGTGTAGCTTGTGGACCTTCTCCTCCACCAAGAATAGGAAAGGTTTGTTCTTGTCAGCCTCATCGAGCAACCAGCGTGCAATGTCCAACACTTTCTGTTTCGTTTTGAGGGAGGGAAAAGGGGCGAATGTAAACTCCCCACTAATGTCATTACAGGCTTATTGCCTGTAGCTAAAGATCTGGTCAATAAAACCAATTACTGCAATTGCAATTAGCTTTGAGTGTGGGTGTGATGTGGCCCGACATTTAGCTTCTAAAGTTTAGTGTCCACATAACTGCTTACATGCAAGTACTTTCAGTGACCGTAATTCTGGTCTTGCTGTTGTGTCGTCGTTAACCCAATATTTAGCTTAGCTCATGTGTGTCGCGTCCACACTCTATTACAGTGCAGTTAGGCCACACCCTATTAGATAGGCCACACTCTATTAGTTAGGCCACACCCTATTAGTTAGGCCACACCCTATCAGTTAGGCCACACCCCATTAGATAGGCTGCACCCTATTAGTTAGGCCACACTCTATTAGTTAGGCCACACTCTATTAGTTAGGCCACACCCTATCGGTTAGATCACATGTGCAGTCACAATATGAAAGTAGTTGGCTTAAGGCAGGTGTTGGTACAAATGCCTAACGTATCAACTGCACCAAGCAAGAGATTGGGTCACACCACCTAGACCAGAAGTGCAGCCAGTGTGAGAGTAGTTCATGCGGAGCTAATGAACTGGGTGACTGCTACCACACATCAGCTAATGAACTGGGTGACTGCTACCACACATCAGCTAATGAACTGGGTGACTGCTACCACACATCAGCTAATGAACTGGGTGACTGCTACCACACATCAGCTAATGAACTGGGTGACTGCTACCACACATCAGCTACATGGTGCTCAGGGCATAGCTAACCTGAAGTAACTTAGGTTTCTTCAGTTTCACTTTGCCAGTCTTAAATCCGTTGAGCTCTTCAAACAGTGTGAAAAACTTCTGATGTGTGACTACCATTTTCATCTTCTGTTTGGGAGTCCTGTCTCCATGGCGAATAATGCCAACCACACATCGCAGCTCACGTCTATACAAAATGTATGCATACATGTGGGTGCATGTGTGTGCGTGCATGTGTGTGTGCATGTGTGTGTGCATGTGTGTGCATGTGTATGTATGTATGTGTATGTGTGTGCATGTTGTGTATGCATGTGTGTGTATGTGTGTGTGTATTGAGGTGCATGTGTGTGTATGTGTGTATGTACATGTACATGTAACGTGTACATACACATGTAATTCAAATGTTCTGCACAAAAGCATTAATGAATGTGTCTGCCCAATAACAATAATAGCACGCAACACACACACACATTTTCTATATTTAAAGATGAGACACGTAGCAGTTCCACATGCACAGCATGCCACATGAGCACTGATGGTGCCCAAAAGTGCACAATCATTGCTTCACATTGTGCGTCCTTGCATGCTCAAAAACATGTCTGACTGCCTGGCGTTGGGACATATGTAGCAGCTAACAAAGACTCAGCAGCTGTGGACAAAAGTGGCGGCAAGACACAACATGCCATTAAGCATTGGCACCCATTACCTCTAGCAAGGAGAACCAATGCTTACACTTGGGAAGGATGGGCTGATGGATGGTGGTAGGCACCAGATAGAATAATTGTGCCCAAAATCCCATCACTAGTATTATTTCTATATTTACAAGTAGCCATTCCTGCACAGATAATGTACATGTAGCCATTCCTGCACAGATAATGTACATGTAGACAGCACAAGCAAGTACATGAATAGGGGCTGATGGGGTACAAACATGTACAGCTACATGTATGTTCTAGATAAGAAGTCCCATGCATAGAAAGTTCTGCATGCTGAGTTCACAGACCACATGTACACGGGAGTCCCACTACACACATGCACATGTTCAAGCAAATTTTTGTGGAGGCCTTGATTCAAAGGTGATGGAATAAAGTGCTATATGTACACGTGGGACAACTTCAAACAGTGGAATGGCTCTCTGTATCAATACTGTGTGGATTCATTTGAGTTAATGTCATAGGTACTGTTGCCACAACGACCACTCTGATCAATAGTCTAGCACTGGTCTATTTACACATGAAACCCAATCGATCAAAGGTTAGCAAGCATTTCAATCAGGCCCACACCAGCCAGCCATAGCTCCTTGATGAGCCATTCATTAGATCCTCAAAGTTCCATTGTCACCAAGCACTTGTGAAGTGCTTCATCACAGCTGAAATTTCCTAGCATCACAATCACTTACACACATGCTGTACCAACACACACACATACCAAAACACACACACCAACACACACATACCAACACATCACGTACTGACACACACCAACACACACAACACATACATGAACCAACACACACAACACATACATGAACCAACACACACACACCAACACACACATACCAACACATACATGAACCAACACACACACCAACACACACAACATCATTATATCTCACACTCCCCCTCCTCCCCTCCCTTCTTACAGGTTGCCCTCGGCAATCTTTGGGGTGGGTGTGGTCTCAGCTGTGCTCTCGGCTGAAGCAGGGATCCTCGGTACACTCATGTACACTGGGGCCACCCGTGATATTATCGTCTCCCTGGGGAGGAGGAGGTGATCATTGCAGGACAGTTGATTCTCTTACCTCACCATTGCACCTGACATGCAAAAGTCCTCACAAACGCAGACACACACACACACACACACACACACACACACACACACACACACACACACACACACACACACACACAAACACACACACGTACACCAACACACACATACACACATATACACACATACACCAACACACATACATACACACCAACACATATATACACACACACACACACACACACACACACACAGCTCCATTATCTTAGCACTCACAGAAGGATTTGGGCACAGTCGTCATAGTACTTTTGAGAGTTCTTGACAAAGCTGAATCCATTCACATCACACACATAGCTCTTTCCATTGGCCCTCAGCAGGTCAAACCCACACACAGTTTGCTGAAGGAACAAACACCTCGGTGAAATATACAACACAAACAACAAACACACAATCATGTGCACAAGAATTGGTCAAGAATTGGTCAGACAGGAATATGTCAGTAATCAAACTGTCTTCAAACAGTACTTGTCACCTAGGCAACCCCATAAAATGTTGCACTTGTAAGGTGTCTGTTTACCACTTGAAGTGAGCTTTTGCTAATGTGACTATGATATCATTCAATGAATATGATCAAGAAGTTGGCGAAACATGTAAGACAAACACACACACACACACACATGCACACACACACACGCACACGCACACACACACACACACACACGCACACACACATGCACACACACACGCACACACACACACAAACACACACACACACACACAAACACACACACACGCACACACATGCACACACACACACGCACACACACACACATGCACACACACACACGCACACACACACACACACACACACGCGCACACACACACAACCAGTGGTTTTGTCGTCCTCATACATACACTGCACAGCAGTGCTTCGTTAGTGCAGAACATTATGTGTCTAGGTTGTTATGCACCTCCTCCCCAGTCCCCGATTAGCCTTCCCTCCTCCCCAGACCTCACTGAGTGCCTCCCTTTTCCTCAGATCTCGCTAGACACACGTCCTCGCTAGGTACCCTCCTCCCCAGACCTTGCTAGGTACCCTACTGAGTTCAACATTCTTGATTGACTGGACACCCAATCACCTCCTCCCTCTCCTCCTCCACCTCCCCCATCCTTCTCTCACCTTGAATGCAAGGACCACCTTCCTTGCAATCAGCTTCTCAGCAGCCGTCAGAAGGACAGGAAATCTCTTCTCCTTGCCCAAGTCATCTCTCTCCACACGACCATCCAGGGCCTGGAGCGAAGGGAACAGAATGAACAAGATGCCTTGGGGACACTCATTCTTCATCATGCTGTGTGTGAGTGTGTGGACATTGTGCGTGTGTGTGTGTGGCTGTGTCATACATGAAGACATAACAGATGCATCTGTAGGTTAACTGTGTATGTTTGTGCGAGTCCTTCACATGCTTGGAGGGAAAAAGAAAAAGTGACATCCAAAATGCAAGATCAAGTGAGCTTAACATCGTATAGCCGCATAGTCACATGATCCAATGCAAGATCACATGATCCAATGCTCTCATGTGTGTGCACATGCAGGGTCACAGTACACTACTCCCCCCCCACACCCTCATATGACCAGCCAATTGCATGCATGACATAATCACTATCCTGCCTCCACTGCAAATGTTTGGACTCGACACTCAACTGACTCCACGCACACCTGTGGAGCTCTGTCACAACCTTACAGACCGTGCTACAGGTTCACCTGCCTAAAGTGGTCACACCAAGTGTGCTTGGTCTTAGTATGGAGGTGGGGGGTGCAGTACAGATGGCGTGCACACAGAGTACATACATGTCGTAGAAATAAATTATCGGGACTGTTCGAAACCGACCGCAATGGAGAGGTGGCTACCGTATCCAAGGTGACTGCTAGGGTGGCTACCGTATCCAAGGTGACTGCTAGGGGCATGCTAGTCCCATGCATCCGGCTCTGTCCGAATTATAACATTTTCACTTGCGATGGTCTACAGTGTTGCATGTAAAGGATCTAAAATTTTCACTTCAGACATGTAAATAAGAATCTGCAACCCAACTTTGGACTCCTGGACCAACCTATGGCACAACATCTACCCCCTTCCCACATCCTGCCCCACCCACTCACGGGAGACTTCCTGGCTTCAGCGTGGGCGTAGTCCACACCCACAGTGTAGACCTTGACGTCAGCCCCATCGGTGGCCATGAACTCCTCGTAGATGTAGGACCCTGTGCTCCTCACGTTGCTCTCACGAGAGTACTGGCTGCTGTGATCTATACTCTGAGGTGTTACCATGGTCACCACTCTGCTCACGACCACGCCCACTACTCCCCCAAAATGGACGTACCTTCCTAAACAGCCTCTGTGAGCCTCCTCCGTAGTCCGAGGGGAAGTAGATGTATATGTTGTGGTCTTCGGCAGAGACAGGCTTCTCCACAAAGGGCTTGTGGAACACAACTCCATTCACCTCCACAGTGTCATCCACCTCACTGAAGTCTTCAGTGCGTAAATTAAAAGGGAATAAGTAAATAAGAATACAATGCTGTACATACAAGAAGAAATGACATTCATACTACACATCACTACAAACAAAGCTCTGGTAACCATGACAACAACATTACACATTTCCGTTTTATCTCTCCAAAGACATCAGGATGCCAAAGGTGAAGCAATGAATTAATTGTCAATAGTCACATGACCCAATGACACTCAGCAACAGTCATGCTACAACAAAACACTTAGTTTGCATGTATTGCACACACTGCAACATCACACCTAACAAGTAGGCACAACAGCACACACACACACACACACACACACACACACACACACACACACACACACACACATGCCTCATAGAAGGGCATCTGGCACTCTCTACAGCGCTTCAGTGGGCATGGTTTGGGGTACCAAACAGGTTCCATGCATTTTGGCCACGAATGGGTGGGGCAAGGATTGCTTCAACACACAGGTATCTATGCATGATACAACGTGGCATCCTTGTCCGCATGTTAGGGCTCTTTTGATGGTCAAGTGACACACCTTGTTACTAAGTCATTTCTTTCACAGGCTACTTCGGGGGAGCATTTCCATGTTTTCCAAAAAGAGAAACTATACTTCGATTCAACATAGGGTTAGGTCCCCCATATTTGGCTTACTCTGTACACAGGATCATACCCCATATTGAAGTAAACACACCCTGCTACTGCATTTTGTTGTCAAGGATGCTATACACATGCACAAGCACAGCTTATTTTTGCATGAGTATCACGGAATCCATTTGTACATGGAGGATGTAGAAAATGTGCACAAACAGTACACGTGCATACGTACACAAATACATCACACACATATACCATTGGCACACACACACACACACACACACACATACACATACACCATGCATACATAGACATATACACGGAACACATACTGAAGATATTCCCATCCTTGGTGTGAGTGGCGACTGCATACTTGGGCACCTCCACACCATGATGTGTGAGTATCTCGTACACCTTACGTCTGTGGGCATCAGTGCAGAGAGTAGAGAGGTGGAGGAAAGAGGGGAAGAGGGAGGGTAAATGGAAAGGGAAGGAGAGGGGGAGGAGGTACAGTAAGAGATGGAGAGGACACGCCACAATGTGTGAGTATCTCACACACCTTACATATGTGAGCATCAGTGTGTGCACATACAAATATTTGTGCATGTTTGTTAAGTTTATCTTTACTCCAAAAAAAACAAGGAGACAAGATAATAAATAATAATAAAATTCTCATTGAGAAATTCGGGAGAGATATATTGGTCGTAAAAAGGAAGCAAACATATCTACAGCCCCAAGGGAGAGAGGAGGGAATGGAGAAGAGGAGCCTATTTTAAAGCCACCTCCTATTACACTTTATTGTATTCCTTTCCTGGGAAAGAAACCACCAATGGGTACAGGTACCTCATAGGAAGTCATGCAAGGTCTGCCCCTCATTTCCTCTTCATGGGATAAAGCCACTCCCCTTTCCATAAGGACACAAGCCAGCTCACCTGTCCATAAGGCTGTACTGCATCTCGAGGTCATTGATGACAAACGGGTGCCTCAGGTTGACATAGGCTATAGCCTTGTCCAGGGGGAACCCCTTGGAGTAGAAGGCTATGAGGCAGTCGCACAGCGGCCACTCCTCGATGGGTTTGTTTAGGATGACGTCATCGGAAAAGTGTACAGTGTTGATGAAGTCCTGCTGCCGTAGTCTGTTCAGAATGCTTTGCATGGGAGGGGCGGAAACCTGTACGGGGAGAGGGGATGCGCACACGTGTAATCAAACAACACACACACACACACACACACACACACACACACATACACACATACACACACAGCACGCACATATAAGCACGTACGTACGCACGCACGTACGCACGCGCACACATCAACACTAAGAAGCTATCAGATCGGATTCAACAGCGAACCAAGCACGGCCCAGTTCGAACCTTGCCTCTAAAGCATACGCCAATAGCTAATCAGTGACCCTTGTTCCTTTCTCCTCATCGTTACGTCATTCTATCCTTACCTTCTTCTCCATGGCGCATATTCCAATATACACCACCTTCTTCGGATCATGCTTCACAGAAGACTTGTGTGCGATGGTTCGCTTTAGCCTTGTCCCATTCATGCTGGACATAGCGAGATCAGAAGAGCATCAAAATTATTTCAAAACAATGGGAGTCAATAACCGTGACCGCACCCCTTTTAACTAGTTGCTGCGTCACGTTTTTTCAACCGATCATAAACTTCATGTGTCTGTATTGCGCTGTGTGTGTTGTATGTGTGTGTGTGTGTGTGTGTGTGTGTGTGTGACAGTGTGTGCATCGTTTCGATGTAGCATGACACGGGGCGTGCTTATGTGCATACGTTGAGTTTGATGAGCGGAGGAGGTCTGGAGGTGTGTGGAAGGTGTGCGCGCAATGCAAGTGAATTCATGATTTACGTGCACGTGTCACGAGTAATGAACTCAATTACGGTATATGTGGCGTACTCACAATCTAGGCAGTTTGTCATACAAAGTTGCTTGTTACCAAATAACCGTTTGTGATCATGAGACTCAAACACGTGCGCATCGAGGTGTTTATTTCCATTCGACGGTTTGCTGGCGCTTTTCTCTGTATCCCGCCTTATAAACCCTTTACAGTCTCACTTTGACGGTAATAATAGAATTGTTATATCGTACGTATACGGTACTTTTACGAGATAAATCGCACTGTGGGTGGATCTCAGTATTTTGATCGGCTCTTACATCAAAGTGGAAGCGGACATCTATTACTTTTCCTCACCCTTTGTTTACCTTACACCCACAGGTCTTCCAATTTTACACGTACCACGTGTAAATTATACCGGTATTCATGAAGCTGTGTGTGGTTTTGTTTGAGTTGTAAGCTAGCATGTTTTGTTCATACACACGCGCATTAACTCGGCTAGTATAACACGCGGTTTCAGCTACATAATAGGCTTTGTATATATTTACTGCAGGTGACCAGGATCAGCATGCAATGCGCATGCAAATACATGCATGACTATTCTATTTACCAGTATGATATTTAGTATAATTGTACTGGAGCTACTCGTACGTAAAGCACAACCCTTAAACACTCTGGTTCAGTTTCAGTTCTAAAGGTATATACATAAAAATCGTGCATACTTTCAGGTTGATGGCGGGGCTAACAGCGCTATATGAATTGAATTGTGCGGATGACAATGACAAATCTCATTGGTGTAATGCATGTACCCAGTGCATGTAACAAATATGATCAAATCCCATATTTATCAGTGTTGCCGCGGTCCACTACTTTGAAGTAGATCGTGGACCGCGGTCAAAATGGAATATTCAGACGCGACCGGATCGCGACCGTTTAAAAATCAAACATTCAAGACCGCGACCGTCGACGGTCGGACTGCGGTCTTCACAAGCCACCGCCCACAATGCAGTTAATATAAAGTCTACGTATAGCAATGCAGATGCCCATCGAGAACAATCACAACACATACATATACAAATACAACGAACTGAACGAAGTTTGTAAATGTTTTGTTTATTCCACAATAACGTTGAGAAATAAGGCTATTTCCACAAGTAGTGATTGTGGCGTAAAATAATGGTCTTGTGAAGTCTTTCGGGAAGCAGGCGCCACCTTTTTTTTGTCGGTTATGTTTTTGGAGGTGGAAAAGACCCTTTCCGAGGAAGCTGACGAAGCAGGAATTGCAAAGTATTTTTTGGCAAGCACTGATATAATGGGATAATTTGTACCATTAACAGACCACCACTGAAGTGGGTCCATTCCTGTCAGATGATCAGACTCTGATACTCCCAGATACCTACATGTACATGTACATGTACAAAAATACATTATTGTTTTATTACATAACATATCATCAATCATTTTAAAAGTACCTTTTGTACTTCCTCTAGAACCATCGTCTCTCCCATTTCGGCATCTTGACTTTCGCTGGCACTACTGATGGCATAAGAATCGGTACTCATTCTACGCACAAAAAAATATTTTTTTAAAGGCATGCATAAAGATCACGTGCATGCCATGTGCGTATGTATAGGCGATGCAAAGTAAAGTCCACGTTTCCCGCTCGAATCGCGCCTTTCTAGTCCCACTCGGGAGAATGGAAGCGGTTCAAGGACTGAGAAAGGCGCGATTCGAGCGGGAAACGTGGACTTACTTTGCATTGCTGTATCTCCATAACGGAAGAGGTAAAAATCAACGATCTGCAGAAATCAATAGTGACAGGACTCCTTTACGTGCATATCGATTTTGAAGTGATTTGGACATTCCTGCAGGGAGCTACCTGGATTTTGAACCCCTCGGGGTACTGTGCCTTGTAACGTCGGCAAGGAGCAAGGGTAAGACACCAAAAAATGTTTTCGTAGAGAGAAGTGGTGTGGCACGAAGTGTTCGAAATAGGAAGTTGATTGCTTAAATCGTTATGGAGTTTTAGCGATTCAAACGTGAAGCATTTTTGTAACTTTTTATATATATAGCCACTTTTCATTTTCTCGGAAACTGACCCAAATTGTTATAAATATGAACGTTTAATTGCGCTTTTACCGTGACACACAAACACAAAACAATCTTCACCATAATAAAACAAGTACTGATTGTTTGAAACAGCACACCTGCTTGCTATATAAAGGATGATGGATCATCAGTGTCAAAAAAGTTATCACATGCAACTGTAATTGGATAAGGAAAATGTCCTTCTCCTTAGGATGCTTTCTATACCAGGCAAACAAGGGCTCTCTAATGTGCATGTTTGATTGATTGATTTGATTTGATTGATTGCATACATATAAACACACATACATATGCAAAAAGGCAAGTAGTGGCACGATGTGTACGTGCACTTACAAACTGCCTAAACATGGAAGGGATATAATATACAAAAGGGTGATAGGTCAACAGATCTATAAGTCGGATACGAAAAACTGTAATGTTCAATGAAGTGACAACATCATGGGGTAAGTGGTTCCATATAGGTATCACACGTTCAGTGAAAAAATGCGCTCGGAATGCATGATGGGGTAAATGTTTGGATCGCAGGATACAAGGATGACCTCGGATGGAATAAGACCTAGCCGGTTTGGTGAAAAAACTCTCGAAAGGTAAATCAACCAGGTTATTATAGATCTTGTAGCACATGACAAGGTCGTAGAAGACTCTCCTGTACTCTAGGGACTGTAAACCCAGGTTCGAAAGGCGATCATCATAATCCATACCAGCACGTTTGAAAATGGCACGAGTGAAAAATCTCTGAACGCGTCAATACATTGAATATCTTTATGGAACCAGGGATTCCAAAGTTGGGTATTACTGGGACGAACATACACATTATATAGACGCACAAGGAGAGACACATCGTTAGAATGAAAGCATTTTAAGAGAAGACAGCTCCTATTGAAAGCCATGGCGGCAATGTTTGAGCAGTGCACACTTGGCGTAAGATCTGAATTCAAACACACCCCAAGATCTTTTATATAGATGATACGAATTGCAAAGGAATACCAGAAAGTGAGTAAGGTGAAGTAGGCTCATAACCATGAGAACCAAAGGAAATGACAGAGCACTTGGAATAAGCAACAGTCAGTTGCCATGTCTTGGACCATGAGCAAAATTGATTTAAGGATTGCATAAGTGGTGTATTTATATTTTCAGTGTAGCCAAGATACAGTTTTGTGTCATCGGCAAAGATTTTAATGCCAGCTGGAGATTGAACATGGTTAGGAAGGTCATTGACATACATCAGAAACAAGAGAGGGCCAAGGACAGAACCCTGAGGTACACCACTGGTGATGGATTTTAGGAGATGATACATCAAGTCACATCAAGTCCTACATATACGCATTGTGTGCGGTCGTTTAAAAAAAGGCTCTTATCCACTGAAGAAAGTTTGATTTAAAGCCATAAGCCTCAACCTTTAGCAATAATTTCGAATGGGAGACAGTGTCTAGCAATATCAGTAGTATACACAACATCCACCTTCATGCCGTTGTCAATATTCAATGTCCAATTGTTCAGGTTTCAAGAAATACTGCTCATTTCCAAATCACTATGAATGCTGTCTTGCCCATCAGGATGCTGATCAGTGGTAAGTTAATGTCTATTGTCCTGAAAGTCCCCGCGGGGGACGAGTGTACCCCATGGTTGACAGTAATTCAGATTGTAGGTATTGGTGTGGATTGTATTGTCATGAAAAGCTCCTAATGCAGGTTAATTCTTCATACAGTTTCAGCTCTGGGCCCAAGAAACCATGGTGTAGCGTCTTACTGCTAACCATCGTTGACTTTTATCTGTTTGGTGCATGCAGTCCATATTTTCATCGTATAGCTGTATTGCAACACACGGAACTCGAACAACTCCATGACTCATACTCAACCAACATTTACGTAAGCTTTCATTGCAGCGAAACGTTTTGTAACTACAAATTGCAAAATACACGATGTTCAAAAGAAGATGTTTTAAAAATAGCCGTAAAGAATCTAGCCCTGATTACTTCCGCCCCGGGTTTAAAGTGTTTTATAAACATGGTATTATTTTTAGAATGCAGTAATACTCCACCGTGACAAAGCGCCATCAATTTGAAGTTGCGTCCCCCTATAGAGCAAACTCGTCCCCCGCGGGGACATCCAGGACAATTGACATTAACTAGCAGCAATGAAAAAAAAAGCATATTATCAATTTTGGTTTGTATAATATCAATACACAACAATACATACAATAACAATCTGGTTCAATAAATGCCAGCAAGACTCTCGATATTGAAGTCAGAATTTCCGAAAATTATCCATATCGCTGATCATATGCTTTGCTGTCCCAAATACAAGTTGTGTATAGCATTATTATGTAATGTCAAATCATGGAAGACGTATTAGTTCACTGTGCCTAACATGATTCTATTTCTTGCTCCACTTGAGTAGGCCAGGTGTTGTTTCAGACTGAATTTCATGTATTGCTACTAGGTGTTGTTCCATAGTTCTTGGAACACATGTACTTCTGCCTGTCAAAACCAGAGTAGTTTAGCTTTTCACTAAATGAAAGACAGGGAATTATTTCAAACACATTGAGACCCCCTGGTGCTGAGAGGACCACAAAATCCACACACTTTTATAGTTGACACACTAAGTAAAGTGCCATAAACAATAATTGGAATATCACATGAGGTAGTAGCAAACTTGACAGTTAATTTTTGTACATAACGGCTTGACAGGCACCATGATAACTTTGGTGAGGGTCGTTTGGAAATGCTAAATGTGTACATCTGTGCAGTTGATTTAACTCTTTCACGGGCAACAGAGCAATATTGCGCTCCAGGTGCTATACTAAAGCCACTCTTTTTATCTATACAGTTAACACTTTGTAGTCAACAACATATTGATCAGTTGTTTCTTAGTCATATAGTGTAAGTTGTTTGCTAATTACGTTTTCCTGCAACGCACAACACTTTTTTTTGTACAACATGTGTACAGTAATAATTGGCTCACATTACATACTTCATGTTGTAGTGAACTTATTCTTATCTTCATTGCATTGAGAGATGAAGAAAGGTTTTCATCGGATACTTTAAAATATGAGTTAGGTAGAAACAATGATGAGCACAGGGGAAAAAACGTGTCGAATCACTTTATGATTTTCAAATGATTGTCACTTACATTCTGTTACAGAATGTTTACATTCCTGTACCTGAATGTAAAAATTCTGTAACATAATATAAGTGACAAATCATTTGAAAATCATAAAGTGATTCGACGCGTTTTTTTTTTTCCTGTGGAGATAAGAGCAATTAAAACGTCCATAAATGAAAGAAACAGTTGCATTCCTCTGTCAGTTACATGAAACTTCAGTTGAAAGTAACTTAGGTATACACGAATAGGACTCTCATTTTCCTCATATTCCGAATCAATAACAACTTCAGCTTCCTGATAATCGACTGCACTATCACTGGAATTGATATCACTTTTACAAATGAAATCGATCATATGCTCATCATCGGTCGTGGGATGTCACATCTTCAACAAACATCGCATTCATGCCACATGCTACTTCCATCTCACTCATCACTTAAACTTCTTTGCTACAGTTGGCGTTACGTCCAAAGCTAAACGTCCGTTCTTTGCAAATGTCTATAAAAATGTCCATAAAAACTGAATGAGACAATTCTTGTTGGCATTCCTAGCATCTGCATCGTTTTGTTCACCTCTTCCATTGATAAGGTTGATTTGAAATTCAAAATTGTGATTACGTATTATACTGAATACGTGAGAGTACGCCTGCGCTTGCGCATCGGCAGAGAATTGCTTCTTATGATAGCTGCTGCTAGATATGTGCGCAATGAAGATATCAAGATACATGAATTCCCCGAGGTCGCTGTTGCCTAGTTTATAAGCATATATAAATAAAGGGTGTATCCGCACGTGTGTGAGCGTATACGCACATCAAATATGCCAGTGAGTACGACTCATTCATTATCCATCTGTGTAAACAATAAACGTAAAACACATGTATCCAAGACATCTACACGCATTAAACATAGGTGGATAACCCTTGTTTGGCTCTATGACCCCAACATGCCGATACAGGTGTGTCATATGACTGGTTCAGATGAGGAGGAGTACAATGTACCTATATAGATAAATCTTGCTACTAAACTGTAGCAGTGCCACTTCTTACCACTTCCAGGGATACATGCCAGCCCTGCAGAAATAATTGAGCATATTATGGCCCCACCACCAACAATAAAAAAAATCCAATACAGCTATATGCAGTCACACAGACATGTAGATAATGAGTGAGTTGGAATGTTCTATCTGTTTAGGTGTGTTAGGACAACCAATTTAACTTCTTTGTCTATAGTAGTGTGTTGTAGTTGTCTGAAAGAGTTGATCCACATATCTGAAGCACGCTGTTACTGCACTGCACCTCTGGAGTACCTCTAGTGAACCCTGCTCCAAAGCTCATTCTGGAACTTCTGCACGATGTCAGGGTGCTCAGCTGCTGCTTATACACCCAGTTTTTCAAGGAATGTCATCCAAATTTAGAGCAGAATGAAATGTAAGACCAATGATACTATTTTGACCTATAACCGTATACGAGCTGCACTTTTTTTGCAGGAAAGGCACACCGTGGCCTGATGGAACCATTCCCAATGATGGTTTCAACTACAGTAGGTGGTGACAAGGGTAGAGGCTATTTTAAGACAATGCATCGCTTAAAATATATGACAGTTCCTGAATGCTGAAGTCCTGATGATTTAATACCTTCGTTAATGTTTATGTGGTACACAGAATATGATGAGGAACATGGACAAAATAATTGACTCCTGACATAAGATTATTCATCTAGCTATGGCAGTAAGAAATGAAGCTCTAACAACTTCAAAAATGAATTGGACAGATAGTGGTAAACCTTATTTGGCTGGAACAATGAAGAGGGTTCAGCAGCAAATTTGCACTTTTTCATTTGCAGGGAGCAAGGTTTAGGTGGCATGGAGATGTGATAGTGAGACATTTAGGCCACAGCATCACAACTCTTAGAGCAAGCGTTAATTATGTGCTTTTAACACAGCACCTGACTGCACGTACATCATATCATAACCATTTTCTCTGATCACATGTGGGCTAATAAAGGTGATGGCGAGGACACATTTGAAGGCTCTGAAAAAAATCCATATAGCCTTCATCAAAAGGGATCTTACCAAATTGTTACATCATTCATCTGAAGGAACTGTTTTTTAATTTTATTCCTTCACAATCATACACATCCATTACATGGTAGAGTTTAGGTACAGTGGTAGTAAACTAAGTTTAACGCGGAGAGTTGCTCTGTGTCAAGTAGTGTTGCTAAGCTGGCTACAGTGATGTTGCTAAGGCCAAGATGTAAACATATGTTTCTACAGATGCATTCAATGAACAATCCTAACCAATCCTATACAGTGCATTAGTGCCCAATAGCATTGCAGGGGATCCTTTTCCCCCATAATACCCTTATCCAATCAAATCACCCCAATCGTTGTCGATATGGTTACAGGTTTTGTATTTAAGTGAGGGCTTCATGGGTGCAGCACTCCAGTCATAGCCTTGACTGCCACCAGTTGCTCACCCACCCTCCAATCTTCCCCTCTCTCCATTTGTATTTCAATGTGTACATGTATATGCATTTTGATCAATGGTGGGCGACACCCTCCGGGCTTCTACCCTGGGACAGCCACCAAACCATGACCAGTGTCTTAGTTTAAGCCGACCCAATGGTGACCAGCTTCACCCGTTGGTCCCTGTAGGCCCAGCTGCTACACGCCTGGCTGCGGCCATCGCCTGCCCCCATTATGGGCCAAACACAACTACGATTCTTAGTATGGGGCAGGGGGTACATTTACTCAGTTTGTAAGAGCAATTAGATGGCATTAAGTCATATATTTATGCCACAAAACCTTCTAATTTGGAAACAAAAAAAAAAGATAGGCTTGATGAACCTCCATCATTTCATATCATCACTGGTCAATGCAATATGAGTTCAGCACAAGTGAACAACCTTTAGAATGGATATGTTCCTTGCTGAACTCAAGCAGCTCCTTGTTCCATTTTACATGTTTATGTTCCGTACGGATGTCTAACTATCCCTGTATGCAACAAATCCCAATACAATAATTTCAACATGCATGGGGTTTGAGTGAAAACAACAAATAATGAAAGCGATATGCAGCAGAAATATAAATGCATGTAAGTTGTGAAAAAAAAAACGCAGCTAGAAGTCAATCAGTTACTACTGCATGAAGGGCAGTTCCACTTTGACCTGTGATTTTGGTGAACACTTTTGTCGATCTTCATGCAGACTACATGGAACCACTGCTGGTAAGATATCACATTGTATCCAGATTTTGGAGCCATCATTGATAGGTCAACAAACAAAGTACATTGGATATTCTTCACAATAGATGCCTTAGGATATCTACTTGCACAGCCATCACCCATTCTCAATACCCTTCAAAGTATGTTTCCTCATTGCATTCTGTTTATATGATAAAGCATTGATCAGGATCTTGTCTATTATAAATGGAAGTAATAAAGGTCACAGCAAACAATCCACAGTCAGATGATGATGATCTTTCCTGCATCTGAACATCAACGCACTTAACAGAAAATCTTTTTTCTTGTGTTTGAAGTAGGTCATTGATAAGCTTCAATGTAGACTTGGGAAGCTCTTTACCTCCAGTGCTGGCAAATATGCATGCTGCATGCAATCAACATGTAACAGTAGATAGAGCAATCCAATAATTCTTGTTCACATTTATAATCTGTAAGAACTGGTCTTTGGTGGAATCATTAATATATTTAGGCTAGGTACAGATGGTTGAAAGCCATCTATGGATGGGTATCGCTGTTTCAGCATACATTGGGATAGGATCATCTAGCCAGCTTGTAGGAGTGGTAAGTATAGCCTTGTGGTACATTTTCAGTTAACATCTCAGCAAGCAAACCAGGTGTCTTCCTAATCTACATCCTTTCCAAATATTTCTTCTGCTAAATCCAGTACGCACCAATCTCTTCATTTTCCTCATCATCCTTTTCTTTTTCTACTACACCAATCTATTTAGTACCACAGATACGATACTTCAATTGCATAGAATACTACTTACCCTGCCATAGGTTTTTCTTGAACCGGCATGCATACAATCTTTATCATGGATCTGTTTCAAAATGTGGTAGAATTCTCCACTATAGCGACCCTTCTATACCCTTTCATGATTGTTCGGTCCATTCTTGAGTATAACTCCGAACTCTTAGTGAATACAGCACTTCTTGTTCTTTTAGCGGCGTCTTTCGGAATGTAGCAACAAGGTGCTCTTCGAACGCATCCATCGTCTAACACGTGGATTAGTGAATGTCACCTTGTTAGAGCATGGGCAAGTCACCATCCGGTTACACAACCGGTCTTCCGGTTGTGTATCCGATTGCATATCCAAATTGTTACTTCATCCATCTTTTGAAAGCTAGATTGTGTCTTGAGTAATAGTGATGCAGACAGTCCAATAATACCCTTTTGACAGGCAGTGTAAAAGTTCCGTATACGGATGCCAGTAATTGATGGCATTTAGGGCCAAACAGCCCACGATGCTCTTTTTCCTGAATCTCAGGTTTTAAGCATGCATAATGTTACTGAAGATTGTGGGGATTATTTATGCTGGTCACTGTACAAAGATGGTGTGTTTCATTATTATGATATTTGCTGCTAGTCATGTATCAAATACTATAGGTAATTCGAAGGACTTCACAAGCTGGGATGACTGTATCACATGCAACTACACTTGGACTGCTGGATCAGGTTGGAATCTGTTCGATACGGATGGAATACAGCGAAGCGATTCATTTATCCACATACTGGAACTAAAGATATACATAGTTTTATGCTTGGTGCCAGTGCAATTGTAGTATACATGTGCATACTCCTAGCAGACACTGTGAGAAGACACACCCCTTAAGTACATTGTATGTCTATGAGCGGAGGCTTGCTCTTGAGTTATCTGCTAGTGACACCTCAGTGCCCATGACAGTGTGAACAATTAGGGGTGTTGATGGAAATGTTAAAGGACCATAAGATACAGATAGTAGCAGTGATTGGCATGTAGAAGCTGGAAAGTGATCAAGGCGATGTTGCTGAAAGCATGGACTAATGGTAGAAGCATTGAAGACTGTGTGTTGTGGAGAAGGGTGCAGATCGACACTTTTTGTGCATCCATTTCTTAATCCTACTCGAATGTACCATTTTCCACTGACATGCCAAAAGTTGTGATAATCTTATAATTGGAAAATGCAGAGTGTCCATTGTGCTTGAATCTACTCAACAGTCCTATAGAACTAGTTACATGTGGCTGTATACTTAGTACTCAATGCTGCTCTTCTTGGTTACAAGTATGTGGTCAGTCGTTGCTATGGTGACCATATGAATGACATCAAGGCTGTTAGGCAATTGTGCTATCTAATAAAGGACATGCTTAAAGCCATCCTTATTTGTGCAGCATGTGTGACAGGAAAATGCATCTTACCATCTTATGCAGGCCATCTAGAGAGTGGTTGAAGCTATGTACTTGTGGACCCTGCTATTCAATGCATTCTTGACCGTGACTTATAACCTGCCATGGACATGATTATATTTTGTCTCATATATGTCAAGTATTTTTGAGGATGGCCATTCAGAAGGTTAACCTCTGACAATGGGAGTAAATTTAAGAATGAGTTTGAGACAAGATTGACAAGGCTTTAGGAATAATAAAGGATTTTCATTGCCACTTTGCATCCACAGATTAATCTGCTTTTGGAAACTGGAAGGTTGGAAACTGCTGTTTTTGTTGTTTTTTTTAAAGCTATTGGCACTTTATGAACTGTTACTATTAAATTTCACCTAATGGGTTCGTAGTGGTTGGACATGTTCACCAAATAGACAGCCTCTTTGGAATGTGCACCTGTTGTCTACATAGGGAGGTGGTAAAAACTGCAGCCACTTGTGATGTGTGTCCAGATTTACAAAATAGGGGTATGTAACAGATTGGTGGCTGCAAATATTTCAGCAACTGTACCACATGTAGATGGGCTTTGCATGTCCATTCTTGCTATATATTCATCCACGAGTCATGAGCATTAAGATAGCACAATTAAAAATTGATGTAATAGCTCTGTATGAGTTAATGATGCTTATCCTGGGATCCAGTTATTACTTGAATCATTTTGTTACATTTCCTCATTTTGATAAAAACATTCTTGTCATTATCTAAATGCATACTTTCAACCAACGTTAAATTGTATTGATTTAGTTAATTATACACACAATACAAACGAATACACACAAATTAAAGTTCATCCACCTGCTGCATAAGGTGGGAGTAGGAACAACTCAGAATGGCACGAGCATTAGCTCTAATCAGTGAGTGACTGAGGCGACCAAAGAGGTCAGTCAATGCCATAGATTTAGAGGTATTCCCACGAATGGCTAAACGAGTGGCTACTTGTGAGAAGGCCTTTAGAGCCTCTTGACCCCATGCACCATAACACTCTACCGCCAGCGAAATACAATTCCAACTTAGTTCAGCACATTTAGAGTCATTTTGAGTGTGCTTTCTGAGCTCAGCTGCTCTTGCTGCAGCACCTGAGTACATGCCCGCTTCCGTAATGGTACTAGAATTGAGCGGAGATGCAACAGTGACATCGAAGGCTGCTGAGATACCGTTGTCCCAATTGGTGACTAGAATGTCTGTTGGACGATTCCTTGAACTCTCCTGACCCCAGCCACTACCAACCTCAAGATGTGATGACAAGCCAGCTCTAAGGAAGGTATTGAATAGCACTTTCAATATTATGATTATCTATTACATCTTAGTACGGTACAAAAAAGAAACAGATAAACATCCTATTGTTTATAGCATAGATATTAGAGGTAAGGGATTGGAAACCAACCCAATCAACACCAATCAACAGGTACACTCCTGGCAGTTCCAGTACCCAGGCCTTTACAGAGAAAAACTACCACTTTATCCCTTGGAATCCTCACAACAAGTCCCTTCAATGCATGTTTTGTGCGACACTGGCTTAATCTAAACTTGTGTCTAGATCTGTCACACATTCTGTATTGAGAGAAAGCATTCAGCGTAACTGGCGTATAATGTAAATTGAGCGCGGGTTTGTAAGGCTTAACTTTATAATTTTTTATCTCCTCTATAATACGTATTGACAGCAAACCAACTATCCGTTGGCACGTAATATTCATCTAGCTATCTAGAAACCAAGTCTTGTAATTTTGACGACAAAGCTGCAGTCGCTATGTCTGAGAGTTTTGTACCTGGTCAAAAATCAAACTTTTACACGTATTTCTGGTGAGTGTGACACATTCACAGCGCAAAAACTATACTGTGGTACGTAAAATACTGTGCTCTATCTGCTTATCCTAACGCCGCACTGTTGCGCCGCTTTGTTCAGGCGTAGCGTCTGAGAGTTTCAAAATGGAGACGAAGTGCGCCAAGTCTAGTAACTCCCTTTAGGAAGGTACTAATAACATAACTCTTAGCTCTCTGTAATCTGCAATTTATGCTCTATCTTTTCCTGTTCTCTGTTTGTGCCTCAGGTTAACTTTACAATAGACTTCTGGGGGGCGAGGCGTCAGACTTACCAATTAGCAACTGCCAGGATTGTCCGCTCGACGTTCCGTTGAAATGTATGGCGCACGTGCGCGGTTTCCGGGTCAAACGCCCATGGGGCAATTTCCCATCTGGAAGAGAATGTTGGTAGTCCATTTTAATGACCCCACTGCAAGATTCCCAACAGCTGAAACTTGCAAAATGGAAATGAAGGGATGATATGGTGGAAGCAGTTATAGGAAACGATGGATTGGGAATGTTATAAATTTTCAAGAGTACATTTCAATTGATGACTGGGTTATTCTGTGCATTTGTTTACTAGCTCTGTTCATTAATAGGCATCATGTTCATTATAATTATAAAAGCATAGATATACTGTAAAACAATCTCTTGTTTTAAATCTACCAGGAGCTACAAAGCCGGCATGCGAGCTAAACAATCTGAATTTTTCATTATAAAAATGAACAATATCCACAAAAATAAAACAACTGATATCACATTTACTCCAATCACTAGTAATGTGATAAAAGAATGCCTTCAAGTGTTCAACATGACGGATTAAATCCCCTCAATTCCAGTTATTAGTGCCTGCAATTTTAACAAAGGCTGCAGCACTGGCCTTCAACAAGGAATCGATCTAGGTTCTGGCTCTTAAAGACCTTCATGATTCCAAATTATTGTTTGACCTGAATAACAAAGATACCAAAGAGCTCTCAACGGTACCTTATGCACACTTCTAGCTCCTTGCACACACACACACACACACACACACACACACACACACACACACACACACACACACACACACACACACACACACACACACACACACACACACACACACACACACACACACACACACACATACACACACTCACACACTCACACACACACACACATATATACACACACACACATATGCACACTCACAGAGGCTGAGCACATCAACATGTACCATTTAATTTTTTTTAATCCAAAACCAAAAGGTGCAGATACATGTACAAAGAGATCAACTTAGATCAGTTGGATTGCTCTACAGATGAGAGGTAAAAACTATCAATTTAACCGAATAGCACACCTTATAAACAAACACTCCCAATGACAACACACACACTTCACAGACATACACACACACGCATATGCAAAGAGATTGTGATAACCTGATCATTGGACTGAGCACACACACACATACATACACACACGTGCGCACACTTGCACATACAAAGAAAATGATAACTGGAGAAGTGACCAGTCTGTTGTTTGGATGGTAGGTCTAAACATTCCAATGACACCGCTAACGTACACTCTTTCCAGGGCTGTTGCCGCCAGTACGGTTGCACTATTTTAACTGGACCACTTTTCCCACTAGTGTCTCGATTTTTATAGTTACTGATTGGCCTTCAACAGATCCAGCAACTGGGGCTTCATTTTGCTGTGCTGCTTCGTCCCTCTTTGGCCTGAGATATGGAGGAAGAGAGAAGAGTGATATGTACTGTTACGAGGCTGTTCACCAGCAAAGCAGGAGGGATGGAGGGTGAGGGGGTCGGATGTGTGTGAGTGAGTATACTTAGAGGGACCCTATTCTAAATGCAGACAAATTGTACTATTACAACAGTCAGTAGTACCATTGAAATCATGTGCCAAATATTTATCAAATAACAATTCATTATTGGAACATAGCGGGTCACGTCACTTGTGACCTTCATCATGGAAGGGGAGTTGTTTGACCCCTTCAACCCCTGGGATTAGGGGAGCATAGAAGAGGAGGAGGGAAGGTGGGAGAATAAAGAGGAGGGAATTTTTGTAATCTATTTGTTTGGCTCACCTGCTGATCAAGTTCTCTTTCCCTCTGGCATCATGGTGATGTCATGCATCTATTGTGGATAGCTGCTTTGGCATACTGACCCAATTATCTGAGGCCAACCAGCTGCTGACAAAACTCTTCGTGAAGAGCTGCAGCTGTTGGTGCTCCACTGTAGAGCAGCTTTGGACGGGTACTGCTGACTGCCATAAGGGTGAAATGAAGGAGCCCTTAACGTGGTCTAGTACAGAGGACTGCAAGGGATCTAAGGAGGTAGTGAGCGAAGGAAAGGGAAGGGAGACAGATAGAGGAGGCAGTAGGGAGAACAAATTGCTGTGAAGTAAGCCCCTGGGGTTACCGCCTCATTTTGTTCACAGAGTTGCCTTCAGCAGGGACCATAGACAGTGAACAATGGCAGACCCAGTCCATTCTAATGATCCCACTGCAAGATTCCCAACAGCTGAAACTTGCAAAATGGAAGTTTCAGCTGTTGGGAATATTGCAGTGGGGTCATTAAAATGGACTGGGTCAAACGCCCATGGAGCAATATCCCATCAATTTACGTGCAAACAAAATATCATTTCAATCTATTGTGGATTAACAATGCACAAATAATGTTTTTAATCATTGATCCATAACTACTTTCACTTTGATTGTCCTGAAGTAATGCTCTAATGTATTAGTGATGCCAATTGACATCTTGCTATTACCTATCTCAAATACTGCATTCGCTGCATAATCAGCACCAAACAACTCTCTATCATTTCTTGCAACCATTATCTATTAATTATTATGTGCAGGTTAAGTAAAGATTTAGCTAATTCATGTACAATACTATGTGACACATTATTCTACTACCTTTTGTACAATCTCACTTATACATTCTTTCAACCCACAATTCTTCTGACATTGTGTCTGCAAACAAGGTTACTATATGTTTTCATTGTATTTCATTTTTACTAACTAGAGGATTTACCTGTTTAGATATAACCATAATTATATTGTTATTTATGTCTAGATCCGTGAAGTACTATAATGAACGCTTTTTGTGGTGTTTGTTTTAAAAACATTTATCTCAATGCATCAGTATTAATATATATTGTTGATGAAATAGTTTAAAGCTAATCTATCTTCTTTGGAACCACTGAGAATTGCAATTAGGCTAAGAATTGTTTTCAATGATGCCAGGAAGCAAATAAAAGTAGCTTTGATCCTTCTAGGCTGCTAAGGTATTATACATATATGTATTGTGCTGTACTTTAGGAGATCAACATATGTACTTCTTCATGCACATGCAAATAATTAATGGTGTCCTTACTGGCATGAATGCAGGCACAGCAGTTTTATTATCGAGGTGTAAACTCTGCAATGTGAATTGTGCAAGCTAAGGTTTGTTTACAAACGTAACATTGCTGTTGATGTTTGTGATATTCCTGATAATTTATACAGAAGGTAGTAGAATAATGAGTCACACGGTATTGTACGTGAAGTAGCTAAACCAGTAGCTTTACGTAACCTGCACAATTGTAAAAGCATAGATATACTGTAAAACAATCTCTTGTTTTAAATCTACCAGGAGCTACAAAGCATGCAAGCTAAACAGAATCTGATTTTTTTGTGTGTGTGATAAACAACATCCACAAAAATAATAAAACAACTGAGAGTACATTTACTAGCAACGTGATAAAGAATGTCTTCAAGTGTTCAACATGACTGATTAAATCCCCTCAATTCCAGTTATTAGTGCCTGCAATTTCAGCAAAGGCTGCAGCACTGGCCTTCAACAAAGAATCCATCTAGGTTCTGGTTCTTAAAGACCTTCATGATTCCAAAGTATTGTTTGACCTGAATAACAAAGATACCAAAGTGCTCTCAACGGTACCTTATGCACACTTCTAACTCCTTGCACACACACACACACACACACACACACACACACACACACACACACACACACATGCACACTCACAGAAGCTACATGTACCATTTAATTTTTTTTTTAATCCAAAACCAAAAGGTGCAGATACATGTACAAAGAGATCAACTTAGATCAGTTGGATTGCTCTACAGATGAGAGGTAAAAACTATCAATTTAACCGAATAGCACACCTTATAAACAAACACTCCCAATGACAACACACACACTTCACAGACATACACACACACGCATATGCAAAGAGATTGTGATAACCTGATCAGTGGACTGAGCACACACACACATACATACACACGCACGCACACTTGCGCATACAAAGAAAATGATAACTGGAGAAGTGACCAGTCTGTTGTTTGGATGGTAGGTCTAAACATTCCAATGACACCGCTAACATACACTCTTTCCAGGGCTGTTGCCGCCAGTACGGTTGCACAGTTTTAACTGAACCACTTTTCCCACTAGTGTCTCGATTTTTACAGGTACTGATTGGCCTTCAACAGATCCAGCGACTGGGGCTTCATTTTGCTGTGCTGCTTCGTCCTACTTGTGCCGATAGGCTTCCAGTTCAGCTAGCATGTTAAATGATGAGGGAGTGGCCTGAGGTATGGAGGAAGAGAGAAGAGTGATATGTACTGTTACGAGGCTGTTCACCAGCAAAGCAGGAGGGATAGAGGAAGGAGAGAAGGGGGAGGAGGATACAGGGCCGTAGCAAGATTTACGAGGGGTGAGGGGGTCGGATGTGTGTGAGTGAGTATACTTAGAGGGACCCTATTCAAAATGCAGACAAATGGTACTATTACAACAGTCAGTAGTACCATTGAACACATGCGCCTAATAACAATTCATTATTGGAACATAGCGGGTCACATCACTTGTGACCTTCATTATGGAAGGGGAGTTTTTGACCCCTTCAACCCCCCCCCCCCCCCCCCCCCCCCCCCCCCCAGCCCTGGGATTAGGGGAACATAGAAGAGGAGGAGGGAAGGTGGGAAGAAAAAGAGGAGGGAATTTTTGTAATCTATTTGTTTGGCTCACCTGCTGATCAAGTTCTCCTTCCCTCTGGCATCGTGTGATATGTCATACATCTGTTGTGGATAGCTGCATTGGCATACTGACCCAAGTATCTGGTGCCAACCAGCTGCTGACAAAACTGCTTGTGAAGAGCCTGCAGCTGTTGGTGCTCCACTATACACAAGCTTGGGAGCAGTTCTTGACGGGTACTGCTGACTGCCATAAGGGTGAAATGGAGCCCTTAAGGCCGGCATACACGGGGCGACTTCCTGCCGATTTGTCGCATGCAACTCAAATGAATATGGACAAATGTTCCGCAAACCATCAGTAAACTACACAATTACGGAACTTTTACCCATATTCATTCGAGTTGCATGCGACAAGTCGGCAGGAAGTCGCCCCGTGTATGCCGACCTTTAGAATGACATCAGTGTGGTCTAGTACAGAGGACTGCAATGGATCTAAGGAGGTAGTGAGCGAAGGAAAGGGAGACAGATAGAGGAGGCAGTAGGGAGAGCAAATTGCTGTGAAGTAAGCCCCAGACCCCCTCATTTTGTTCACAGAGTCGCCTTCAGCAGGGACTATAGACAGTGAACAATGGCAGACCGAATGAATAATGTCAGGTATGACTAGTAGAAACAGTTGGTTTCCGTTCCTTGGTGCCAGAAGCGTGGAGACGGACGAATGGTAGGCCTATTCGATAAATCCGGCTGTACCCGTCACCACAACCTGGTGAGATCCTTCGATATCAATGGTAGCTGCGAGAAATAAAACCCGGTATCAGAAGGAGATGGCAGCACAGAGCTGGATTGGAAATATGGGAAAAGGGGGGGTGGTCTTTCCTTACCAGAAATAGCATTCTTTAGCGCAAAAAAAGGACAGTACTAGTAACCGTAGCAGAAACTTATGTTTCATAATTAAAACAATCCATGCTGGTATCGATGGTCTGAAAGTAGACACGCAAGTTCTAAAACTGTTGCGTACTCTCTTTGTAGAGCACTATAAACATACCTTGGTAAAATTCGTTTAATATTATTATTGGGCAAAGTTAGAATGAATTAATAACATTCGTCGGATATGCGGTAAGATCAGAAATTGCGCGCAGCACAGGCTGTGGTCAGATATGTATAAATGGATATGCGGTAAGTCAGAAATTGCGCGCAGCACGCACGAGCAATGAAGCGCACAACGCTTGGTCTTGTGGTGTGGCGGTGTTTCTACAGAGGACGTTGCGATAGTTTTGGCACGAATAATATTCCATACGCACGCACGCACGCACGCGCACGCACACACACACACACACACACACACACACACACACACACACACACCACACACACACACCACACTCACACACAACACACACACAGTGACACACACAAGTATACTGAGGGGAAACAAGCATCGTCAGCTGGATATATTCCACATCAGCGTTCGATTAAATGCATGTCATACAATACGTAGGCGTAATAGCTTTTGAATAGCCTGCGTGTAACCTGAACTTAATTAAATATATGTCCCAAATTCCTTTGTGTATTTATAATTGATACCAGACAGCCGTGATGATGCATTTTGTCGAGACAAAATAAAAGACACTGATAGAATTGTGGAAGACAAATCTTTCGAAATGTTAAAGGCGGCAGTTTTGGCAGCGATGTTTTTGATCATTACCGTTGAAACTGGAAAACCAGGTAATTTACAAAATGAAAGAACAAATGCAAAGTGTTGTACGCCGCATTCATTCGTTCCTAACTGGTCTGTCTCTATGTTTCAGTTGTCAGAGCGATATTACCCATCGGTAAGATTTGAAAGCATACAAGAAAGAAAAGATTTAATTATGAATTCGCTTTATTTTTAGCTGTTGCGTTTCAGTTCAAAAATAATGCCAATGAGAGTGCAAGTATAAGGAACATTTCAAAGAACCAGGAGACTACATGGAGTGAAGAGCTGGTCGAAGTGGTTTTAAGTAATGGGGGCTTACTACAGAGTCGGGTACGTGACGCACGGATATATACATGTATGATTGATATGTATCACAAGACTGTACCTCTTTTAAGCTTGTCGGATCATACAAAGGAATTGGAGGGAGTTTCTTAATAGCGTATAACTCAGGAGACGTGTTCAAAGTTACCGCTGTGTTTGGAGGAGGAGTGGCGAATAACTGCACCGTAGTTAAACAGCAGAATGGTACAAGTCACGTGACGATGAAAGCTGAATCAAAAGTGCAAGGACGGCGTCATGACGTGTTCATTGAAATCACTGAACCATTCATAAAGGCAAATCTAAAACTCGAAACAGTGTGCTGAACATAGAATAGTAGAACAGTAGTCGTCGCATTGTATGATTAGATTATTTTCTCCTGGCATTTTGGATTTAACGACAATGAATTACAGATCGAGTGTATGTACAGTGTTTATGTACATGTATGCACGAATCTTTGGTAACAATTGATGAACACTATGCTGGTATACATTTTAGAACCGTAGGTGTTCAAAAAATAATGAAAACATTCTCTACGAGATACATGTAGTTTGGTAGCTTTAAGGATTTGAAGACATAATACTGTAGAATGGAAGGAATCAAGATTGGGTTAAAGGAGAAACAAAATAGACCTATTTTAGCACACAAGTATAGGACATTGCGTTTTATGTATGACAGGTTTATCCACCATGCATGGCCTTCACATAGTAAAACCACTCCTCTGGACGCCTCTACATTTTTGGTGTGCATTCCTATTCCGCGTAGCAACAGCAACAGATTCGTAAGCACTTGAAGTGAAGAACTAGATGTAAAATAATCCCGCATGCAAAAAAAATACAGAATTTTTTTTTTTGACAGTCGCCAAGGATGGGATGAATCTTTGCAGCCCAAAAGTAGTTTATTGCATCAAGAAAATGCCCCATGGGATGAATTTTATTGCAGCAAATAATTATCCTAGGATAGTATCTTCAGTTGGATCATTTTTCCTCTGGAGTACATACTGTATTCAACGGTATCATAGTTGAACTATAACGTAGATTAAGTTCCACTCCGCGGCCCATTCCATGCAGCATGGCGCGTTATTTGAACTCTCTGTACGCATTGTTTGACAATCGTTCACTTCTACTCTACATCCTATACATCGATACCATTAATTGTTGATGAATTCATGCTATAAGAATTATATTCCGCATAAGAAATGGTGTGAACTACAACATATTGAAATGAAGCTCCAGGGGGCCCAATTGCCCAAATGAACCGTTACGGACCAAACCATGCACATTCTCTGTAACACTTCTTGAATTTATGTCAAGCTCTACATTTATACGCTAAGTACAGTTATCATGAAACATGGTCCTAACTCCAAGCCTTCTCATGAAAGATACAGGGCAAGTGTTGTGTAATGAATAAGTCAGTGAACAACATTCCTATATGAAGTACAGTGAATACTATGAAGAGTGCAATTATACTTGCTACACTGAAATTCGTTGAGTGCATTGCAGATGTTCAAGGAGCACGTCATGAGGCGTCTCTGCCCTTTTATGGAAATATGATCATGGTGTCGGTTAGGATGTGTAATGATGCAAGAGGATATATCAATTAGTATGATTTTATTATTTCCACAAGTGGTAATCACAAGAATGATGCCTGAATCAGTAGGCATAATAAGGATTCTTACAGCATTTGTGAAACGAGGAGTGACCAGACAAGTATCTTGTTCATAGAAGAACCAAAGTTCTATAAACACCCAAGCTAGGCATTTGGATGATGTACTAAGACTGACACAAGAAGAGAAGACCTGACATGATACTAGGCCTTGGCCAGAGACTTTTAAAGGCACGTTTCCCCACTACTATGTCATTCAACCAGTTAAGTTTCTTGCTTTTTAGGGAACCGAAGTTCTAAAACCACCTGAGCCATTTAGGGCTGTAATAAGACACTACCCAAACTCGTGCATAACCGCTACGTGAAATCACAGGTGTGTAACGTTGGGTCTGGGTAGTAACATACTATGACACTAGGAGTGAAGACATCTTGTCCAGTGACTGAATAATGGTTTTTTTTCTGTCATGTAATGAGTTGACCTAAAGTGTCGTCACAACACATTTCAGTTGCGTTGCCGTAAGGGAATGCAAGCAGAGGCCATACTTCAGATTGGTATAATGTTTCAAAGCATGTTGTCAAGTCACATGAAATATTTAGGTAACTGTAAACACTTATGTGACACAATATGTGTCTTTCAGCACTAATCAGTTAAATGAACGTTCCACAGTGTCACTCCTATCAGTTTCATTTGGGACTTGAGGGGTAACCAGTTCATGTTTCATGCATTTAAGATAACCAAAATGCTATAGAATTCAGCAAATTTGGAGGGTGTAGTAAGTTACCAGGAGATTGCTTGGCTGTCTAGGAATTTCATGATGGGGGTGACTAGTCAAGTTGCTTGTTGTATTTTTGGAGCCAGGGTTGTTTACTACTCAAGGCATTTTGAGGGTGTAGTAAGACACCAGGAGAGTAGACCTGAATGGTTGTTTTGGTGAGTGACACTAATAGGCACGTTTCCCAGTGTCACTCCTATGGATTTCATTTGGGTCATGAGGTGTGCCCAGTCATAGAGAATAAATATTCTTTAATTACCCAACACAATTGGAGGCTGTAGTAAGACATTGGGAGCAAAAGGCTTGACTTTTTTTTTTTTTGGTTGGTGACTTTTAAAGGCATGTCAATACTATGAAATTCATGTGGGACATGAGGGGTGACTAGTCAAGTTTTTTGTTTCTGTTTTTGGGGAACCAAGGTTACAACCACCCAAGGCACTTGGGGGCATAGTGTGGTACCAGAAGTGAAGACCTGACTAACTGATTATAGTTCTTTACTCACATTAAGTTGACAAAATTGTGAATTTGCAATGTAGTAACAGTCTACTGGTCAAATCAAACTGAAGCCACGACTTCAAAGTGGTATGCTTCCAAGAAAAGTGTTGGTTGCAAGATACATTTTGTGACTGCAAACACCTATTTGACACATGTGTGCATCTTTTGGCACACATGGGTTAAACCCATTGTCCCACCCATGAGTTTCATTTGGGAATGAAGGGTCACCAGTTAGCATAAAGGTTGGTGGTGACAAGGGTGGAGGAACATTCAAATTCTGCTTCCAATTTCTGTATGTTAAGGCTTCAAATTCATCTGAAAACACAAGTGTGATCTCTATGTTTGAAGGTCCTGATTTAGTCACCAACTTGCATATTTGCTTGGATCAGTATGTTGAACAACTAGCTGAAATCAATCAGATGACGTGGAGGTATAGTCCTACACATTGAATGTGTACAACTCATTTGTAGAGAAAAAAATTCGACTGTTTTTATGTGGGGATTATTTGAATTTTTTTGTCGCTGCCATGGTTTATCAGGTCAAGTGGTAAGATCAGTGTCTCCAATTCTATTTTGTTTCACCATCTTCATTTCAGGTTGTCATTGCTGCTTGTATTGCTTAACAACATCAGATGAACTTCAATTACAGCCATCCATTGAGAGCCAGGATTTCAGAACAATCGATTCCATTTACATTACCATAGGCGATTCATGCAATGTGGTGGGAATAGGCGAAAGGCAAAGGAATTTAATAATGTAATCCATGAACCTTTTTTCAAGTCAATTTTATTTTCCCAGGTAATTCTCTATTTATTTGTCTGCCATATTGTTTATAACAACACTCAACTTGAAGGTCTGTCCTCCAGGACTTCACATTACTTTGGGAATATTTTTGAAGTTCTTTGTTTTGATGGAAGATGAGTGTTACAAACTTGATCACAAATATTCCATGCCAGAGACTCACTGTGGTGACAGCTACAAGCAATACTGTTCCGATGTCAAGATGAAGCAGGAAGTGATGGAAAACTTCGTATTGTAAAAGAGAATAGATGTTGGAGGAGATACTATTTCATCACCTCTTCCTTACTAATGAAGAACTGGCTGATGGCTACACATTAGTGATTGAAAATATATGCCTTGGATATATCTGAAATGAAAACTAGAGGGGAAGAGTTGGTAAGCTCGTGTTGTAATATAACATATGAATACACATGTTGTGCTAGTTGACAAAAGGCTTGAAAAAGACTAACATAAGAATGAAGGGCCTTTTGGAAAAGCTCTTGATACTGCTCTTGCTTCATTTCACTAGCACATTTGTTGGTAACCATATCCAAAAGCATTAAAGGTAAACATTGCCTGCTCAATTCATTTATATATTGTAGTACTCTTCTCTATACAGCTCAATAACACCAAAAAGCTGTGCAGATAGATGTCTAGTGTCCATTGCTGAAAAGCACTGTTCCTTACTCAAGGCAGAAGTTGAAACCATTAGTGATAAATACCTTACCATTTTTCTTTGTTCAGAAAGTGCCATTGCATTTATGACAAAAATTTAGTTACTGACATGGAAATCAATGAACTGGGTAAGGTATAATATTTGGAAACAAAATTCAAGAATATCTCTTTCTGCAGAACTAAATATTCGAAGTTTTATGCACTTTTATCAGAGCAATTTCCCTACCTCAACTGTGATACCTAAAATGCATATACTGAAGCACATGTTGTTCCATTTTCTAAGATCTTGGCACGTTGGGTTTGAATTGAACAGGGTGATGAGAGTATCCATCACTATTTTAAGAGGCTTGCATTGTCATATAATGCTGTACGAGACCCTGCTCTGAAATTATTGCTGATGCCGCTCAAAGAACATATTCTTCCTGTGACTCCTGAAAACATTTCTGCCAGTCCGAATGTGAAGAAGAAAAGTAAAAAGCAAGTGAATTCCTACCATGGTGTTTTTCAGTTATGCCGGATGCTGTTTCCGCAATGCAATTACCTATATAACAAGCTAAACGATCCGAGTCTTGTTAGAGACGGGTCGCGTATTTGTAATGAGATTCATAGTTGTGGTCAATCCTATATAACGAAACTTCCAATACACGCGTGGACCCATCAATGACTTGCATGTATTCCTCATAATATATCCTGTGAAAAATAAAACTCATAACATTAGGATTGTTCACACTAATTGGACTATTTCGTTACGTCGTTGCTATATTCAGCAAAACTCTTTAACGCTATAATGAAATGTGTAAAAAGCAGGAAAGCGCAACCGGATACATTATGTGACATTCTACAAAAGTATGATTATTTATTAAGTTGTTCTTCATGATACCTGCTTTTTTTTAACATTAAAAAGATTAGTAACACCACGACAAAGGCGATTTACTCTGATGTATCCAACCCCCGTTGCTAGGTAAATTACTTTCTCCGGGTCGCGCGCAAACAAAGTGATCACCGATTCTATGTAATGAAACAGCCGTGGTTAGGCAACGGGAGCCTTACTTATTCATTGCTTGCGTATACGCTGACAGTAACGTGACATAATAGTAGAGATATTTTAATGAGCCACTCGTGAGTGGCTGTTCTATGCATGAGCCAGCATACTGATAGGACTAAGACACACCTGAGGACAGAACACCGTTAAACATACAGCCATATAAATGCAACAATCATAAAAACAACACATGCAAATAAATCACGTTAAAACTCCCCATCATTCCTTGCTCCTGTAGTAGGCAACAGTCAATTGCAAATGTACCAACACTGAAGTGTTTACAAATTGAAGCTGGTATTGTTTATACATTTTCCCAAACATTCGTCAACTAATTTTAATTGGATGTACATATGTATGATACCTATTGGAACTTGTCAGGTAGAAGAAAGGTCTTTATCAGTTTTGAGATGAATAAAAACACACTAACGTTCAATAATGACTGAAGAAAGGCTGGTAGGTCTAACTATGATATCTGTCCACCATGCAGAGTGTTTGTCATTATAACCGGAACGGAAACTGTTTTACGATGATTCGCGGTACAAGAATAACCTAGCTAGGCGTTTGGTTTGCAATTCTATTTTGCTTGATGAGTCAGAAGATTAGATGGCTTATTTATATCTGTAAATATAAAATGTTCTTTCATGTGTGTAATTATAAAGCGGTTGTGCGAAAAGTCCTTACAATGTGCTAATATAGCAGCGCGCAGCGGGATCAATATTTACGGGTTTCCCTGCAAGGGCCATGTCACGTCCTGCGTAAGCGCTTGAGCGTTGCAAGAAAATGTTCATTGCCAACAACTTCCACGAATGTTAAATTGTACTGGCCTAGTGTCACCAAATGGTGACAATAAGATATTGTCAATTATACAATTATTGTGGAACTATATTAAATACTCTTGCTTATACCTTGGTATGATTGATGGCAAACAGAAAATTCTTCCTTATATAAAACTGATAAGGATGCAGCTATTTTATTTTCAATTTTGAAGAATGGCCACCAAAACGGTTACAGGATTTGCCCTGTTAGACAGCTGGGGAAGTTATAACTTTTGTCTACTTATCAAGAGAATATTCAACATGGCTCAGCCTGCTGTGCATAATAGAAATTTCGTATTTGTACAATCCTTCTTGTGAATATCATTACAAGGTTATTGGTGAAATGTGACGCAATAATGGCGAAGTGCATTAGAGAAGGCTACTACTCAGCATTAATCTCGTACCCAGACCCAACGACGTAAGCATTATCGTATGTGCACGTCAGTTGGGTCTGGGTACGAGACTAACAGCATGGGTATATTTGACAGAGGAAAGGAAAAGTGAAGCGATAGGAGACTCGGATTTTGTGATCTTTACTTTCCCTACGACAAGACAGTGATGGAAGAAAACAAGTGCTACGTTCATCCGTTGACTGAAACTCACGAAATTACCGAAGGGTCAGCAAAAGATCAGTGATCTGACCCGGCCGATACGGAAAGCGACAATGAAACGAGTGGCACAGAGGGAGATGACGCGGAAGTGGATGATGTACATGTACAACAGACCAGTACAAGTTTTGCTTGGATATTTGAGCCTCTTATCAATCTTGTGTTTAAGAATTACTTTTCATTTTCATACTTAACATCATTGCTTATACCAATCTTGTGGCTGAGGGTGACACTGAATAGAAATATCCTTTAACAATTTGGCGAATTTCTTAAATTCGCAGCACCACAAGTCATGCTGAGATGTGACATGTGCACGTGCTGATAAAGATGCAAAAAATGACATGCAGACAGACCATTGTTCAGGTCAGGGTCATGAAAACCGTAGACGATGTATTATGTACTCTAACAAAAACTTGGGAGCATGTTAGAAGTATGTCAGACATGTACTGTACACAATGTGGAAAGTCTAGTGGTACATTTTATCGACAGCCAGCAGGCTGAAGTTGCTGGAATGATCACCTAACACTTGATCTGCCTTCTAGGAAATGCTGAAAGGCTACAGAATATCACTAATACCAGTTTACATTCACCTGCTCAGCTATCATAGCTGCATGATTTAATTCAAAACAATGTAAACCTCTTGATTAGTAAAACAATGAATGCTATCTCCCCTCATTATGGATTACAAGTAATAAAAAAAAAAGAAATGACATTTTGTGTACTTTATTCACTTTTGTAATTGTTCGTATCATAAAATGTTTAAAAAGTTTTGAACTGCAAGGTTCAAAGCCTTCTGAAGTTAGCGTCACCATTTGGTGACACTACCTTTAGATCATCATTAATATACAATTTACTGTGGACAATGGTATTGTTAATGGTTTTGTTAAACAAAATGGTCTATGAGACACATGTCCTCTTGCAGAAGAGTTAATGCAGCCGAAGGGGGTTTGCTTAACTTCATGTAAACTAGTGCATGTATGTGTCATTAAGTGTTCATTAACATTGTCACTGTAATATGAGTTACATTTTTCCTCACACCTCATATATGCCCAATTTGTGGATAGACATGGCAAAGCACATTAATTGATGTAGCATGTTAATTGCGCCCTAAATTACTCATGCAGCAATTAATGTCAACATGAAACACTTGAGTAATATAAGCACTTCGTTCAGTTGCCCATGCAATTATGTTGATCATACTTATAACCAATTAAATGCATTTCATTCATCAAACCAGCGTGAATTTCGTTGTTACAAAATAGTTTCAGACGTACCTGAAAATCATATTCAGCTTGAATACTTACGGTAAGTCATTTTCAATGGCAGGTGTGTGTTCATCTTTTCTTGTGAGTCAGTTATTATTCAGATGGAGAGAAAATTTCAAAGTTGCTGCTATTATGAACTAATATGTGAACTAATGTGGTTGCAATTACAAGCACAACTTTGAATGTACTATATATTTTGAATGTACTATATATTTTGAATGTACTATATATTTTGAATGTACTATATATGAATGCTATGTTTCAATAAAAGGCAGTGAAGAAACAATTCAGCATTCAATAACACGTAAATGTACATAAATCCTGTTAGGCATCCTGTTAGATCTCTGGTGTATTACTACATCATCCAAATGCCTTGGGTGTTTATAGATTTATAGAACTTTGGTTTAACTAAAAGCAACAAACTTGACTCATCACTCCTCATTTCCACAATGAAATTCTTCGGAAGAATCTTTATTATGTCTAACTGATTACTTGTGACCTATTGTACGGAAAGGAAAATCATACCAATTGGTCTCTCATCTTATACCATTACACATCCCTAACCAACATCCCATCAAAGGTGCAGGGACGTCTCATGACATGCTCCTTGAACAGCTCTGATTCACTTCAAATACATGAATTTCAGTGTAGAAAGCATGATTGTAAATGCACTCATTATAGAAATGTTGTTTGCTAACTTATTCGTTACCCAACACATGCCCTTTATCTTTCATGAGAAGGTTTGGAGTTAGGATCATGTTTTGTGATAACTGTACATGTATAATTGTGCTTGACATAAACTCAAGAATAGTTTTTCAATGTGCATGACTTGGCCATCATGATCGATCACGGTGTATTTGGGCAATAGGAAGCTTCACAATACAGCTTGCACCCAATAGACCTTACATACATGTTATAATTTAAACCATGTCTTGTATGGAATATAATTCTTGTAGTCAACAATTATATTGAGGTATTGATCGAAAACCCACTGCATCCATGCTTAAATATATGCCGCGTCTGACATGGCCATGCACGTGCACGCGTACGTGCCTGCACGCGCATATGCAATGATAAAAATGAGGATTCGATATGCATAATTGCACATTGAACATCATTATGAAAGGGTGTCTTCACTTTCAACTGTGTTCAGCACTGACAGCTATGGTGAAGAGAAAGCACATACATAAGAATAGTACCTGCTAGCACAAAGCTGCGCCACAGTGCCGAATGTCTTTAAATTTTCATTGTATGTTATATAGGCACTAGTGAATTTGCAGGCATACATACCCAGCTCATTATTGGATTAGAGACGAAACATGTGATAGAATTGCCAAAAATACTCTTCATTATCACCACCAAAATTCACCTCAAGTTTTCATGGCACAAACAGAATGCATACGTTGTAGAGGTAGGTAATTGCAGACAGGTGATTCTTCAAATGTGTCAGCTTGCAAATTGTTGTAGACTACCCATACCAGAATTGATTGAGTGTGATGTTTGTAACCATTTCATGAAAGCAAATATGTGATTGCTGTTTGTTTAATCAAGCATTATAGTATGCTCAATAAAAACTGTACTATCCCAAATTGCACGTCTCCAGATAAGCTGGAATGAATCAGAGCATTGAATTCTTCAGCGCCATTGCTTGGGCCAATACGCACAAACCATTGTCTGTATTTGCCTCTGAGGAATGTAATGATTGCCCAGCTAAGCATGCCTTTACTGATGTAAAACATTCATCAGTTATTTCGTGTGCAAATACTTGCAGATACATTTTAATTCAGATGCTAATTTGGCTGTCATATAGCTTCTATGCACTGGCAGCAAAAGAGTTGCCAGAGTTGACACTGAGATCCAAGCGTGTTTAATCAGACATAGGAGATGTGGCCAATTGAAGGTGTTGATGAAATATTTCAGGTGAAAATGATCAATGCAAAGAGACCCACTGTTACTTTTCTACTTCATCCGCTGCCAACAAATACCAAGTTCCTGTGGAAGCTGAAGTAACATTGATGCTTGGTCTGGTGCTGTAGAAATTGCTTCATAACTGTGTCTCAATGTTGTGCTTGTTTGTGTAATAGCTATCTAGCATTCATTAACCTTTCGAAACTAACACACCAAAAAACTGTAAACTGGACCATAATCAACAATGCAGAACATTATGGTTGTGAGTGCCCGGTCCTACGGGGCATGGGCAACATCAAAGATTAGGTCATACATGTTAGGTATATATTGGATTCCTGAGTTGTAATTGGTGTTCTTTCTGGGTGATTATACGTGTTCTGCAACGAAGTAGTGTGCAGGGGCTGCTTACTACTGCTCAGGTATGCACCAGCAGTAGCTACATTTGTCCTTTGTTACAGCAGTAGCTACATGTTGCCTTTGTTACAGCAGTAGCTACATGTTCCTTTGTTACAGTAGTAGCTACATGTTCCTTTGTTACAGTAGTAGCTACATGTTCCTTTGTTACAGCAGTAGCTAACATGTTCCTTTGTTACAGCAGTAGCTACATGTTCCTTTGTTACAGCAGTAGCTACATGTTCCTTTGTTACAGTAGTAGCTACATGTTCCTTTGTTACAGCAGTAGCTACATGTTCCATTGTTACAGACATGTTCCTTTGTTACAGTAGTAGCTACCCGTTCCTTTGTTACAGTAGTAGCTACACGTTCCTTCGTTACAGCAGTAGCTACATGTTCCTTTGTACAGCAGTAGCTACATGTTCCTTTGTTACAGCAGTAGCTACATGTTTCCTTTGTTACAGCAGTAGCTACATGTTCCTTTGTTACAGTAGTAGTTACATGTTCCTTTGTTACAGCAAGTAGCTACATGTTCCTTTGTTACCAGCAGTAGCTACATGTTCCTTTGTTACAGCAGTAACTACATGTTCCTTTGTTACAGTAGTAGCTACATGTCCTTTGTTACAGCAGTAGCTACATGTTCCTTTGTTACAGTAGTAGTTACATGTTCCTTTGTTTGCATGTAGTAGCTACATGTTCCTTTGTTACAGCAGTAGCTACATGTTCCATTGTTACAGACATGTTCCTTTGTTACAGTAGTAGCTACACGTTCCTTTGTTACAGTAGTAGCTACACGTTCCTTCGTTACAGCAGTAAGCTACATGTTCCTTTGTTACAACAGCAGTAGCTACATGTTCCTTTGTTACAGCAGTAGCTACATGTTCCTTTGTTACAGCAGTACCTACATGTTCCTTTGTTACAGTAGTAGTTACATGTTCCTTTGTTACAGCAGTAGCTACATGTTCCTTTGTTACAGCAGTAGCTACATGTTCCTTTGTTTACAGCAGTAACTACATGTTCCTTTGTTACAGTAGTAGCTACATGTTCCTTTGTTACAGCAGTAGCTACATGTTCCTTTGTTACAGTAGTAGTTACATGTTCCTTTGTTGCAGTAGTAGCTACATGTTCCTTTGTTACAGCAGTAGCTACATGTTCCTGTGTTACAGTACTTAGGCATACTGAGGAGTATATTGTGATCCAGTTTTTCCATTGATCAGCAATAAACCAAGCACAATTTGATTCGATTTTGAGGGATAATCTACCATTTGACCTTGGTACAACAAATCTTAGCTGCAACACTTGCTTTTTTTTTGTAGTGCTGACTTTGATATATAAGTTTTTGTCCATCCAGAGACTAAGCATAAGTTTAGCTGTACCCAGCTAAAGATTATGCATCAGATCAATGGTATGCATACGTATGATGTCAAAATACGAAAGTTGGAATATCTAATGCCATGTTCTAAAACAACTTGCTTCTTTGCAGTTTTAGTTGGTGCATGTAAATAAAGCTCTGAGGAAACTTTGTACTCTGCATTGGTTCTTGCTTTCCCACTAATCCCTAAAATAACCAGAAAAATCTAATGTAATTTCAGTTGAACTCCAGCTGAATTTTTTGAACACAAAGAACACCATGTGCTGCACTGTGACAGCAAAGCCACAAAGCTTCTAGTTGTGGGGATGTCACACATCATCACAGACAGAAGTGCCATACGAATTGGTATTAGCTGCTTTGTGCATTTATGCCACAATGGAACACCTTCCCAAAATTGTAGCATATCATTTACAAAGGGACCCAAGTACTTTTTGTAGGTTCAGCGGGGCCAGGGATAAGTCCAAGAAAGACTACATTTCAAGTTTCTTCCTGTGGCAACTTTAAAAACAACAACGAAATGCACCTACTGAATAGTTTAACATGCTTATATGGCTGAAACCAATCACAACCTAGCCAATGGCTACGTTATTAGGATTATAGCCAAAAAGGGAACAGTGGAAACGTTCCATCATAAACATCTGATAATAAGTTAGCACTTGAGTGTCTGGTACGCCACAATTCACACTTTTGGACGATTAATGATGCTGCCAATTGCAGATTGCAAAGGTTGGGTAACAAGGGGTCTTTATAGCCCGAATGGATCCTTTGTGCTTTATAAGAAGGGGTGCTCCACATGGTTTTCTGAATAGAGTTTTGAGATGATTCGGATATTGTAAGTAGTTGGATTGTTGATAGCATCACATGATGGGCACACTACAAATTGTTCAAATTGAAATTAATAACTTCTGACAGCCTTTTCAACTTTTAGGACATATTTCCACAGGTTAAAAAGAAGTGTGCCACCTTTTCCAAGAAACTTGAAAAAATTGTGCAAGAATTTAACAAGTACTGATATCTCTATTGGATATTCCAAAAGCAAATTAAACTGCCACATAATAATAAAAGTTAAAAGAACTTTATTGGCTGTTTATCTTGCATTCTTGCCTGGATTAACATCAGGCTATAATTATGTATATATATGAGTACCTCATTTTCTGATTCTGAACTTGAAGCATTATCTGAACTCTGAGTGGTTAGTCCACCTTCCATAAAGAGGGGGGGAAAATGATTTATAATGAAACATACATGTAGGAGTTGACAATTTATAAACATACCAGAAATCGTAGCTCCACATCAGGAGTTATCAGAACCACTAGATGAAGATTCTCTACTAAGAAATGGAACTGCATCTAAAAATTCGTTTCCAGAACAATGATCTGTGCATCCATATGGTGTCGTCAAGAGGAGTAAAATTTTATTTAGCCAATTGGGAGGGAATTCCTATAATTAGCTCTGTTCAATTATAGGCGCAAGTTTGGTCGCAATACTTGGGGAAGCGACACGATCACCCACGGGCAAAGAGACAAGAAAGCGCTAAGTATAAAACCATATAGGATCGTTTCGGCGAGAAGGGACCTAACGCATGTTTTTTCAAGATTTCAAATTGTTTGTATTCTAGAAGTTGAATTGTCCTGTATACATTGCTTCTTACGCACTGAAAATCGGAGTATCTGTCATGGAGTTGTAAGGCTCTGAATTTTTAATTAGCCATACATTTAACGCAAGCGTTACATTTCTATTACACGTACTCGAGGGGGGGGGGGGGGGGGTGCAAAAAACAAGTGGAAGACACCATCCCCCAACTTTGAAGAGCTCATTGAGAGCATCACAAATATGCTATTATTTTTTGCAGGGGGGGTCTAGGAAAAAAAGTTATGAGGTGTCAAAGTTTGGGGGGGGGGGGGGGGGGGGGGGGTCTATGCCTTAAATGAATTTTTTGAAAAAATTCATAACATTTATGAATTTTTTTTTTTTGCAACATAGCGGACAACATCATACAGTTCGTAGTGTCCATAGGTTTTGTATGCGTGCGAAGATATGGTTTAAGTCAACTATCTGCCCAGTAGCGCGATTCTATATTATTATTTGTACGGAAATTAGCCGGTGAGGGCCACTGAGGGCCAACTGTACTTATCACGTGATTGAGGCTAATTTGCAAAACCACACACTTTCATCATGAATATAACCATTTGCGATCGTTGCAAACGTACAGCTTCAAATACCGCTGATAGACGAGATCAATCTACGACAGCATCAACAATCCAAGAGTTGTAAAGCGGTTGCTGCTAAGGTAAAAGCTAGCGCTAGTCAGCCAAAAATAACTTCGTTGTTAAGACACGTGTTTGCAAGTCCAGCTGCAAGTGATGCTACAGCAGCTGCTGTTGCAACCCGTAACGCCTATTTCGAGTCCGTCTTCCACATCTGCAGAAGAGATTGTGGGTGTGGAAGTGGAAGCAGAAGGTGAGCATGATGCTTGTAAATAGAAGTGATGAGGAATTCTTGCTTCTGAAGACGGACATGCTAATGGAGCCTCGGATCTCTTTGTTTTGGAGCAAGTTAATGCGAGAGGAATGGGAATAACTACAACTATTTATAAGCGCAATGCGGCAATGTGTAGTATATAGTGTATCTATGCAAGTTTGTGCGCGATTATATTCTTATTATTAATAGAGGTGCGGTCAATTGTCGATTACGTAATGATTTTTAAGGGGCGTGGTCTAAAAATGGGCGTGTTCGTAGGCGGAGGGGGGGGGGGGGGGGGGGGTTGACCTGGACCTTGATTTTAAGAATTTTTGGGATGGTGTCTATAACTTTTTTTTTTGCCCCCCCCCCCCCTCGCACGTACTGGAAATTTTATAATGCTGCGTTAGGACCCTGTTCGCGGAAACGATCCCATATGTCATATCCCTCTTTACCTCTCAGTGTTAGCTATGTATCTCGCATGCAGTGCCCTTGTACATAGCCTGCGTGACATGCCCGTTCCTAATTAATTTTACAGGCCGGGCCCCAACCACACTGATGGATTGACTGTATATACCGGCAGCATCATGCAACAGTGATACTATTATTACTATCACAGGGGGGAAAAAAATGGTCGAATCAAGTTTTGATTTTATAAAGGATTTTAAAATCCTCGGTAAAATGATTGAACATTAAAATTAGACACGTGTGATTTTTACTGTTCAATTACGTAATGACGTAATGATTCCAAATGCCCCTGTGTATGTATTGTTTGCAAAGAATACATGCATATAGTATTTAACCACCGTACCGTTGCGGAAAAGCGTCAGCATCTAAAGGATATTACAGCGCTCGCCCTCCCCCCCTCCCCCCTTTACTATATTCATGCGACAGCTCCTGGACGTTTGCATTTCATTGCACTCAATAGAGTACATTCTTAGCGATTTCGGGGCGAGGGGGGGTTTAAAGATTCCATTGGCTGAATATATGTATGTAACTAAAAGAAGTTGTTGTATATGACCTCCCGCGTGCAGCGCCTCAGGTATTGTACAATTGCGAGCCAACATGCACACGGTGCAAATAGTGTGTTTGGCCGGGGAACATCTTCTGTTTCGATTATTGGGTGCAAGGCGTATACAAGGCGTTTCTAGTAAACACGTCTTGGGAATGAATGAGTTGCCAAGCACTGCTTGCATATCATGCATGGGTGTGAAATGTCAATAAACTTGCCAATGTCCAGACTCACGTGATATAAGAACTTTGAAGCAGTTGCTAATTCACAATTATATAGGTTCCCATCACAAATGCCACTAATGGTTAAACAACTGAAGTAGTAATATAAAATTAATAAGCAGTGCAAGTAAATAAGGATACCCGGGTATACTCTAGGCATCTTTTGGGCGGGGAGGGGGGAAGGGGGGGAGGTGGAGGAGGAGGTTCGAAGCAGTTAGTGTGCATCTTTATCCTGTACAAAAGCAGTTGACATACATTGCTCGACGAACGCCCAAGGTGTACTGCAATTGCATGTATATAATCCGCAAATTAAGTGTTTAGTCTTAACGCGCAGGCGATGCCAAAATCGAAGCGTGCACGTATTGTTTAAAAACAATTACAAATTCTTCCAGACTTATATATATATATAAGATGGGTTGCACAGTGGGAGTGGTCGTAGTACTATATGGATGTACGGAACTCATTCCTAAATCTAAATCTGTGATTGTTGAGCTAGGATTTTGTGACCGAGCTCGCCGTTGCTTAAGCCAGCGGTGCTTGTGCTAAATGGACAACGGATCGGCAGCCTGATTGCGTTTCCACGATGGTTCCCATTCATTCCTATCAACTCTCAGCTGCTTCGAGGCTGGCCGTCACGATGACCGTTGTGGCCATTGCAAGTCAGCAAATGTGAGGGCGGGGGACTCATATTATTCGCTCCCATTCTGCACATATAGTGTCTTATGGTCGGCCGTGGTGTGCTTGGGCGGATGTTCGGATCCTTCCGCATTCAGGATCCATCCCAATCGGACAGAACGGCACCTTTGCCTGTGCATCCAACGATACGTTTCTGAATTGGTTCGTGACGCTTCCCGGGCAATCTCCGCTCTCGATTCCCAGCAGCGTTTCGAGTATCGTAAACCTGCTCAAGAGAAACGGAGTGTTTTACGACGCCGCAGATGTTCCGTCACTGCGCGTCAACGGCAGCTGGGAAAACAACGGGACGAAAATTGAATGCGTAGCGATTCGAGGCACAATCACGTCTTCAGACAACCTTGTCATCACTGTGTACGGTAAGCGCTATACGTCCACACCAGAAATTAACGTCTTGAGTAGTCTTTGCGGTAGTCGACATACGTGCATTGTTGATTTTTTTGTCCATATGGACATAGGTAGACCGGGACCACCACTAGGGCTTCAGAGGACGGCGCTGCGTGACTTGGAGCTCACGATGGCCTGGGACCCACCCCTTCCTCTCTACGTCGCCGTGACGTATGAGGTGACGTTACAGGACTTGACCGATTGGTCGGAGGCACCTGTGCGGATTGGCCCGCTTGCGGACCCTCATTACACATACCGCCATCCCGAAAGGCGCACCGCGTGCCACCGGTATCTGTTTACTGTGGTGGCCAAAAATGTCATCGGGAAGAGCGATGCAAGCAATGGTCTCATCACCCAGATACCACAAGGTAAAGAAGCACTAACAAATGAAACCGGATTGGCAGCAACGTTCATTTGTATTTACAATTTTTTTTCCCCCACGAATTGCGCAAATACGATAGCACCCCAGTTTAACACTACTCTGCGAAGTAAAGTTCAAATCAGCAATGGAAGCATGGCCATTTACGTGACGTTTGATGTAAGTATATAGTAAGGGAAAATTACGCTATTTACTGAACATGTGATTTATTGCGCAATATAATATAGAGCCGTATTCGGTATAATATTGATGCTTACTGTATTGCTATATGCAGTACATTCAAGTGATTGCATGCACTATAATACTCTTAATAGTTAATGATATAAGAGGCTTGATGTTTTAGGCTTACATAACTATTATCCATCCCCCATATTAGAATTTACCTCTTTTTTTTTTTTTTTTTTTTTTTTTTTGTTTTCATCGATGCATGACAGGCTGCGGAGACGTGCCAGGATTTCAGCGTTCAGTATTATGACTTGGAGCTCGTTAACATCTTTACCAACTCAGTCTTGCATTTAGGTCCTTACCTCCCCACAAACAACATCAGCACAAGTCATTCTAATGAGATCACCCTTTGCATACATGACGGATTCACTCCAGACAATGCATATAGCTGTCACCTTGATGCCTACAACATTGTTGGACAAAGTTCAACTTCCCCATCACTTGTGTGTATGTTCACACATTGCACTTCAAGCACAGCTCCTTTGATGTCACATTTCTAACCCCACCTCCTACAGACACAACTAACGTTGCATTAGCTACTATAACAGGCAATGGAAGCCAGCTTTCTGTGACCTGTTTCTTTATTGAAGGCACCAGAGCAAGAGGATGTGTGATGTACTTTGAAACACCAGAGGTGTCAGCCCAGTATATGATTCCTCGCCTGAACAACAACACAGCGATAGGAACAGTCCTATTAGGGCTATCGGTCAACTGCTACAATATCTCAGTGGTGGACTGGGAGGAAGATGGGTCGGTCGGATCGCAGGCTCTATCAATCACTACCTTACCTTCGGAGGGTAAGCAGTTCAACCAGCTGCAAATGGTTACAAAAATTGATATATGTAATGGTGCCGTTGATGGTCACATTTTTTCAAAGCATGCATGATCAGCAATGCATTTTGCATGCTATAAATGTGCTATTTACAAATATTTTCATCACAATAAACAGTGATCCTTCCACAGGTAAAAATGCTACTGAGTGTGGAAGCCATGAATTATCTCAGGCCCCCAGTCAGATTCCACCTGGTGGAGCATATGGTAGAAGTGTTCCTCTCCTGCCAATAGTGTTTACCATAGCAGTGCTTTTGGTGGCAGTAATAGCTACAATAATAGCTGCTCTGTTTGTTTATCATTACAGAAGGCATCGCAAGGGTATGTTGTCCTCTGTTTCCTACACAAACCTGTATACTTCAATTTTACCCCACTTCAGCCATTGAAGAATATTCTCCAAGGAGGAGACAATCAAAGACATGATGAGGTATTCGAGAAACAATATGGCAATATATGAACCACTGTGCACATGGGACAGTGCTTATCGTTGGTTGGCACACCTTTGGTCACCCAACCAAGCACGTGAGCGGGTTCTGCCCAACCCAGCCTCCACCAAGACCCCGCCGCCAAAGACAAACGACCCAGCCGCCACAAGACCCCGCCGCCACAAAGCCCCCGCCGCCACAAGACCCCGCCGCACCAAGACCCCGCCGCCACAAGACCCCGCCGCCACAAGACCCCGCCGCCACAAGACCCCGCCGCCACAAGACCCCGCCGCCACAAGACCCCGCCCACAAGACCCCGCCGCCACAAGACCCCGCCGACAAGACCGCCGCCACAAGGACCCCGCCGCCACAAGACCCGCCGCCACAAGACCCCGCCGCCACAAGACCCCGCCGCCACAAGACCCGCCGCCACAAGACCCCGCCGCACAAGACCCGCCGCCACAAGACCCGCCGCCACAAGACCCCGCCGCAGAAGAACCCCGCCACAAGACCCGCCGCACACAGGACCCCGCCGCCACAAGACCCGCCGCCACAAGACCCCGCCGCACAAGACCAGCCACAGGACCGCCGCCACAAGACCCGCCGCACAAGACCCGCCGACACAAGACCCCCCGCCACAAGACCCCCCTACACAATACCCTCCTCCACAATACCCCTCCTACACAA